>PVIR01000247.1:0-70364 GCA_004026965.1 Petromus typicus
AAAAAAAAAAAAAAAAAAAAAAAAAAAAAAAGTAACAATTTAGAAGAATAAGAAGCATGATTACTAATGGATATCAGTCAAAATATAACAGTGTATGGACACTTAGTAGTGTCTTTTAACATAAAAATTAATTGAATATGTGTGAAGTCAATGATTTGCCATATCTTGCCTGAGTTTTTCAAAAGATGATCATATGTGATTTTCTGTCTTTCATAATTTTTGGACTAATGTAATGCAACCTATTTCATAATCAGTCTACCTGACAAATTTGAGAAAAGAAAAATGAAGCTGAGAAAGAGCAAACTTCTTATTTGTTGTCATAAATTCATTAAAAATTAGCTCTCCCGTGTGACTCTCCAGCTGCAATCTTCCTTTTGTGTCTGATAAAGAGAAGGGAGTATTGACTTACAGATGCAGTTGTAATGAACTGTATAATACAATGTGGATCCTCTCTCCTTCCTTCTACAACCTGGTAATGCAATTAGTTTGCTTCTGACAGTGAAAAATACAACAGAGTTAGACAGACTGAAATAATAATATAACAATATGGCTGAGAAATAAAATTTTTCTTACTGCTATTTTTTGTCCTGCCTTTTGAGAGAATGTGTTAGAGTGAAAATTGAATATATTGATTTTTAAACCCCAATAGGTATTGTTTTCTGGAAAGTATGTATTTGATTTCTAAAATGTACCTTTGACCCTAGAATAAGTTACATTACATAATGCATTTAAATTTCACAATATTAAGAGGAAGCTGTACAAAGCCTTTCTCTTTATAAAGAGATACTTGAGGAAATTAGACTGTATGGAGTGTGATTTCCATCTCTGAGCGTCCCAAGGTCATGCCTGTTTTCATTCGGAGGACCAAGTTTGGGGAGCAGGTGAAAACAGCACCTCCCATGTGTATGCTTTCTCACTCATTCTCTGTTAAAGAAGCGTCTCCTTTCTTCAGTATTGATGTGAATAGACCTGCAGCTCCCACACACGGAAGATGGATTTTTGTATTCCTGAAAAGATATTTAAAGGAAATTCATCACTTCTGTGATGATTTTCTCATTCACTTATTAATTTGTTAGATTATTCACCATTTATTAAGAGCTTTTTTGATTATAGAGTAACCTACTATATTAACAGCCTTGATATGAAGCAATGCATACTTCTCTTTGTGTCTCTTTCTCTCTGTCTCTCTCCCCACCTCCCTCCATACTTCCTCCTTTTGTCTGTTCCTTTCTCCTTCTATTTAAAAATTATATTTTAATATTTTGCTGAAGGCTGAGATATTCTATCTCTCTATTATGCCCTTTTAATTCCTGCTGTTTTCAGAACCATTGTTCATTTTTTGTCTTTCTATTGAAAACAGCTACCAGGCCCACAGTTCATATTAAGAGATAGAAGCAAAGAGAAAGAACTTCATGATCTAAGGTTCTTTAATAAGGAAAGGTCATATTCAAGAGAGTGTAATTTCTCTCCCATGTTTGTTATTTCCTTGAAAGAGATAAATGCCCAGGGCAAGTGCAAGCTCTTGATGTTTTACCTGAAGATGTAAAATGATCTTTCTTCCTATTTGTTTATGATAAAATCATGAGATAAAATGAAACTGACACTACTACCCGACATATTTGTAAATTTGACTATAGAAGATAATATCTTCTTCCCAGTGAATTTTTAAGTAGCTTCTAACAACAACCATGATAATATACATTTCTCACCACTGTATTTGCTATATAAATTGTTATTTAACAAACATTTTATTTCTTTTTTTATTTATAAAAAATTTCTTGCCTTCCTTCTCACCCTACAAACAATCTGAGACTGCACCTGATCTTAGTGTATCCAATCTATCCCCACCAGTGTTTTCCAGACGATATTATCCTTCAAGTGGAAGACAATGAATTGCACTTGGATGATCTTTCAGCTAGAGGAGTCAGGATTTAAGTCATATCTACATTCCTAGAAGAGAACTACTATACTTTTGAGATGTTAAATGGTATTTTGAGGGATATTGTTCTTGTTTTTGTTTTGTTTTTCATTATTTGCATATTTGAGGACACAGTGTCAATTTTTTTCAGCATACAATTTCTAAAACCAAATTCTTATTTGAAATAATTGCATATGTTCTCTGTTTTGAATGAACAGGACTGTGACAACCATAAAGGTTTTTTTTTGACAGAGTAATAATCCATCCTGTAGAAGAACCACCACTTTTTTATCCAGTCTCCAGCTGATGGACACTTGGGTTGTTTCCAAGATGTAGCAATCACAAATTGGGCTGCTATAAACATGGGTGCATATATGTCATTGTGATATGAGTCTTTTAATTCTTGTGTGTATCGTCCTAGCAGGACGATGGCCAGGTCAAATGGGACCTGCAATCCTAGCTTTTTGAGGAATCTCCAAACTGATCTCCACAGAGGTTGTACGAGTCTACAGTCCCACCAACAGTGGAGAAGGGTTCCTTCTTCTCTACAGCCTTGCCAACATTTGCCGTTGGCTGATTCTGAAATGGCAGCCATTCTATGTGGAGTGAGATGAAATCTCAATGTTGTTTTCATCTGCATCTCTCGAATGACTAATGATGTTGAGCATTTCTTCAGATCCTTCTTAGCTGCTCTTACTTCTTCCTCTGAAAAATATCTGTTCATTTCAGATGCCCATTTTTGAATTAGGTCATTAAATTTGGGTGGGCTGATTTTTTTGAGCTCTTTATATATTCTAGATACTAGCCCTTTGTCTGAGGAACAGCTGGTAAAGAATTTTTTCCCCACATTGTTTGTTGCCTTTTTGCACTGTTGGTGGTTTCCTTTTCTGTACAGAAGCTTTTTAAAAGAAAAATGATAAGTTTGAATCATTTCTACTTAAATGGACATACTTTGAGGATATCCTCGTAAGTGAAATAAATAGGGCACAGATAGGTACATATCGCATCTTTTCTCTGGTATGAGAAAATAAAGATGTAAATGAGTCCTAGAATTGTATGTTATATATTGTGAAATAGAAAATGCTCAATGTAAAATAGGAAGAAGGGGGAAAATGTTGAGATTGTAACAAAAAAGTAAGGAAACAAATTTTATGTATATGGTGGTGTGGTAGGGTGGGTAGGGCTATGGGAAAAAATGAGAATTAAGTCTGTCTTATGCTGGTACAAATCCCCATTATGGAGTGCAATCATGATGTGTATATTTAATGTACCAATAAAGATTAAAAATTTTAAAAAAGATTTTTTTTGAATGTGTGCAGTTCTCCTTCTGGCACATGTAAGAGGCTTGTATTTCTGCCTTTATGGTTCAGTGGGCCACACAAGTACTAAAACAGTAAAGACCCGAGAAATTAGTGGTACTTCTGATCACATATAGAGCTTTGATATGTTACATATGATACTATTATACTATATGTACATAAATGATTAAAGAGTGGCTTCCTCAGGAGCCTTTCTGCAAATAGGAAAAGAATCACTCACATAACCAGAAGCCACCACTGCAGAACATGTATAATAAATAAGTAGAAAGCAGATCTTTGTTGTTTTCAGCCACCATGATTTGAAGATTGTTTGTTGTTCCATGTAATGTAGATGATACTGATTAAGGGAGATGGAGGCTGTGCTTATAATTAGCTTATAATTGAGAGAGATAGTAAGTGCCCCATATATTTAGGGAAAATGGACGTCTACTTTTCATTTCTACATAGAAAACATTAATTGAGATGATCACAAAATTCTGTCTTATTTTCATATTAAATATTTGTAGATATCCGTGTTAGACATTTTTAGATGGAGTACTGATGGTGCATGGTGCCAGGGATTTAGCTCAGTGGTTCCAGTGCCTGCTTTGTAAGTGCAAGGGCCTGGATTCGATCCCCAGTAACCACATAGAACAAAGCCAGGTGTGGTGATTCATGCCCACTAGCAATCAGTACCACACACCATAGTGCCAGGTATGGTGGCTCACACCTATAAGCCCAGCACTCAGGAGGTAGAGACAGGAGGATTGCTGTGAGTTAGAGGCTGAGTTCAGAACCAGCACCAACTATAAAGCGAGACTGTTTCAAAAAAAAAAAAAAATCATGCATGGTCTTGAGTATAAGGCATTATTGACTTGCTGGGGAAATATATATTAAATCATCTCATATAATAATAACTTCAACTGCTCACATATACTTGAAATGCACTCTGCTTGGTTTAGATCAAGGAGCAGGTGTAGACATCATTGCTTTTCCTCTCTTGAGAAGGGTGGACCAGTGAAGGCACAGAGAAAAATATCACAGACAAATGTTCAAGTAAATAGGTAAACTTAAAATTCCAGGTGAAACTCTATATTTAAATTAAAACAAAGAAGTTTTAGGGAGCCAATTTGAATGCAAGGGCTGTGCTAAATTCACTATTTCAACATTGAGAGCAGTTTCAGGAATCATTTGTGCATGAAGAATTTGTGTAGAAAATGGAAGTAAGAGCCAGCATGGAAAAGGCTGCACAACCCAAGAAGATCTCATGGTTAACTAGGATGAGAGTAGATCATAGTTTTAAGGTAGTGATACTAATTCCATTCACACATTATACCTTGTCATTTTTGCTAACACGACCTCTGAGATTTTCAGATTTTTTATAAGGCAGTACAAGTGGAGATTTTTAAAATGTGTATCAGAAGCTACCCTGATGAAGGATGGAGAGCCAGGACTTCCATAGACTAAGTAGCACTCTTCTTCTAGAAACTGCAGTCCAGTCATGGCTTATTCAAACTTGCCATTCCACACATTCTTTGGAAGAATATATGATTTTTTGATGGAACTATGTCTATCGCAAACCCATGAATATTATGAAGCTCTTTTTTTGACTATTGTGATATCTCTTGCTATTCCATGTACAGATACAGCACTTATCAGGGTGGACACTTATTTATCGACACAGGATCTTTCACTGTTACAAGAAAAGGATCTTGGATTTCATTCACTTGCCTCTGGGACACTTGTTCTTGATGGCATTAGATATCTCCTTGGAAGGCAAGAAATATGGATGACAGGAAAGTCATTAAAACACAACAAAATGAGCCAAGGTTTACGTTGTTTTAAAGATTTATTCTCAATAAATATATTTATTTAATTTACATTTAGATGCAGTTTACAACAGCAGATGGTAGGAAATTTCAGTAAATGTGTACAATGTCCTGGAATTTCCACCAATGAGATAGCAACATTCAATAGCGCCTGTCTTTCTCCCTACTTCTTTGGAAAACTATGTAAGGAAAAAAAAAAAAAAAAAAAAGGTAAACCACTGAGAATCCTCAAGTTAGTTTTAAAATAAAAAATAATGTGGAAATGATTATACATGTAGTTTCTTTAAAATTGGACGGTAATTACTTGTCAATGATGCTGATTATAATAGTAAGAAAATTAGGATACGAAGTCTCCCTTATAGGACAAAATATATACACAAAAATATACATTCAAGAAAATAGATATGAATTTCAAGAATAAATAATTAAAATA
This sequence comes from Petromus typicus, assembly GCA_004026965.1. Lineage (NCBI taxonomy): Eukaryota > Metazoa > Chordata > Mammalia > Rodentia > Petromuridae > Petromus > Petromus typicus. The sequence continues at coordinate 5,479 of PVIR01000247.1, forward strand.
CATATAGAAATATAAGGTAACCACTCATTTGTTGTCACTTTGTCATTATCACATGAAGACTTGAAGTGGTTTGGAAGAATAGTAGTTACACATCTGGGATAATCTCTCTATGATCCGATTTTTTGTTCCACTTCTAGAAATTCTTATTTCACAATTAATGAGAAGAAAACAATCTTTTGATACCAGTGGTTTGCAGGTTATTTTGATATGCAGTCATGTATGAGGTTAGCATAGTAGTATGATTATTTTATTTTGCAGTGAAATAAATGAATTGTCAATGTTTAGCATCTAAGTATAAACTGAAAGGAATTAAAACTCCCACCTTTTCTTTATTAAAATAATTAGAAAGTATAAACTCATTTACTAACATATCCCTACTAGACAACTATCCCATGGAGACCCAAGTTGTACCAAATCCGATGTAAGGTTGTTGAAAGAGGTCTCTGATCTTACCATGAGCTATAGAAACTGTGCTGACTCTCATTTAACTCATAAGCTTTCCTAATATGAAAACTCCTTGTACATACAGAATAATTATTTCAAATAAAAACTCATTAACTGAAAGGAAAAGAAGCTCACACCTGATGTACTCATTAGATAAACCTTTAGTCACCTTGGAATACTTTGCTGATGGGTTGGCAAATTTTTAACTCCATTCTATCCCCTCTTGCCCTAAATCCAATCCTCATGTGTGTGTGTAGGTGTACACAACCACCTAAGATTTCTGCTGTAAGTTTTAAGAAACAGAAAATAATTATAGCATATTACTTAGAATGATAAATTACAAAGTTTAATGCTTAAAATCCCATGTAGCCAACTGATATACTCAGAATGTTTTGTTGAATTTTACTGAATTCATATAACTGAGTCCAATGCAAGTGACTAATGAATATACCTAGATCTGAATGGTGGACTGAAAATTTCATGTTGTTTTATAAAGAAAAAATAAAATAATAAAGACAGCCCCATACATCATTCATTTATATAATATGTCATTTATGATTTGATAAATATCTTCAAATACTGAAAATATATTTTCTAAATTTTGTGCTTTTAGTAAAGAAAGGACCATTAACACAAGAGAGTCTGGTGTTTCACTTGCACTAATAATAAAGTTGTCATCATTTTCCTGAGTAAAGACATTCAGTGAAACAACATTGAATTGTATTTTTTGCTGCTTTCCCAAGAGTTCAAGCTACCATTTTAAAGCAACGATTGGAAAACGTACATAGTCCACCATTCCACCACAGTAGCACAGAAAATTATACACCACAATGACAAACAATAATAAATATAACAGAATTGGAAGTATGTGTTACCTATTATTTGCTTTTTACTGTGATGTTTTAATAAGCAATTTTGATTTAATTTTTAATAATAATTATTTTTAAGCTTTAAAATCTCAAAAATGTCTGCCTAATTGATGCACTCAGCCCTTCACCAACTCAGGTCATACTTGAGCTGAAAACATAAAGAAAGTGGTGAACACAAATAGGGAAGGGGAATTTACAAATGAAAAAAGCAGATGATTTAGTTAAAACTTCAGCACGTTAAAATGGTACAGAACAACTTGATGGGAACAATTTCCACTAAAAAATGTATCTTTTTGTGTCCTTTTCTCTTTGTATTTGGTGTTAGAGTCATCAACTAAATTTAGAAAATCACATTTCCTTTCTGTAAGAATTATTTCACAGAAGTCTTGGAGTAGGAAGAAAAAAATATTTGTAAGAAAGTCAGAGTTAAACCTGATGCAAATATCAAAGACCTTTGATAACAGGCTTGATAAATACGGAGTCAGAAGCTACTATTTCTAGACTTCTTGCATTCTGTTATGGAAAACCTTTTCAATATAAAGTCACAGATTCTATGAATTTATTTATATGTGAACTTTATCAATTTTTAAAAATAAAACCCAACATCACCCTTCCTTTACTTTCATTATTTGCTAGTCCTTAGCAAAAGTGGACACATCTTATAAAACAACTTGTGATATGAATGATAGAGAGCTTCAAAATCATTCATGTGAATTTATCTCCCATAAAGTGCCTATTTAAAAGAATCAGAAAATAGAAGAAAGATCTATACTTCTAAAACTTCTTTTCAACATCCTTCTCTGTCAGAAAATCATTTGATGAAATTAATTTTAAACATGACTCAGAAAAATTAATGACGAATTTTAGGTTTTAAAAAACTAAATTTTGTAATTCAAATCTTAATTGGTACATTATGAACACACATCATCATCATCGCATATTGCATTCAACATTGAGAGTTTGTACCAGAATATATGACTTAATTCTCATTTTCCCCTTCCCCATCCACCCTGCAACCCCACCCCCTATATACATAAGCTTTGTTTCCTTTTTTATTATTATCACATTCTTTTTCTCCTTGTTGTTTACCCATATACCCTATTTCATTTTAAATATTTTATACTTCACAATATCAACTATATATACTAGAACTCATTTATATCTTCATTTTCTCATACCAGAGAAAAGATGAAATATTTACACATCTGTGACCTATTTATTTCACTTCTGAGGATGTTCTGAAGGTATATCCATTTGAGTATGAGTGACTCAATTGTTTTAAACATTTAATCATTATAAGAGTGAATTGTCCAAATAGTAAGCAACTTTAGATATAATACTGTTAGAACAAGTAGAACATTTCCAGCTCTACTGGAAACATGTCTTTTTATGGATGCTCTCTGAGTAGATTCTGGGAAAGGGCAATTTTGGTAACTCAGAACACTTGTATTTCTCACTGATTTAAGCCTCGTAGCTTTTTGTGTATGATGTTGATTCACTAATGTGTAATTCCCCTTGAGTATTTCTGTTGGGATTTGACTGGGGAAAATGCAGTTTGGGAAAGATATAAATAAGATCATCCCCAAAAGAAAATAAAATTAAAGAAATCATCACTTGAGAAGAGACTGAGAACAAACTGCAAGGCCTAGGTAGAAGATGCAGATTATATGATAATCAAATGCAGATAATGTCAGACTTGTTATTTCATTTACCTGTATATGGCCCCCTGAGATTAAACCTGACTGAATTTTCTACATTTTAACATAGTCCCTGAATTGAATTTCTTAAAAAAAAAAAAAAAAAAAAACCAGAAAAACTTATGATTTAAAAAATTTATTAGCCAGCTAAAATGTTTCCAAAGTCACTAATTAGCAGTTTTAATCTCTCTAAACCCCCATTTTATTTGGATCCAAGACCCTGGTCTACATCTTGTGTTCCCATATGCATTTACTTTGATTTGTAACTTGGATATTCACAATGGCCCCATCTGCACAATTGTCTTTGCCAGCCCAGAAACTGGTCAGTTGCGTTAGGGGGTTGGATGCTGGGCCTGAAGATGGCAATGGGGACAGGAGGCAGCAGCATGAGTAGGAGAGCCCCAGGCCTGAAGCCAGAGCAGATACTCAGTTGATTGGGTCTAAAAGTCGGAACTCAAATGGTAGGTGCTCGGCAGGTGAACTGATGAGATGGCTGGGCAGAGGCGGTTCAGAGTTGGCAAGGTTATGCTCACAGTTTGAGAGCAGCAGCCTTATTAGCAGGGTTGAAACAGTGGCTAAATCCACTGAAGTTTTCTGAATAAGAAAAAAAATAAAACATTGTCCCACTTTCACAACTCAAATAAAATCTCTACAGGAAAAGAAGCTTCCTACATGAGCAAAGGTATTGCTCTTTGACTAAGTACTTTGCTTATAGTAGAAGAAGGAAGGAAAGAGGGCATCAGCCTGCCCACCAGGTCAGCATTTAGCTCCTGTTTATTTGTGATCTAACTTGTGCGGTGAAAATAATAACTACCTCACCTACCCATAGAGATATTACGAGAAGTAAATCAATCACTGTTCATGATAGAGCTTTAAAAAGAACAAAGCCACGTTATCTTAGAAGTATCTTTAAAAGTTAGCACTGGTTTTGAACATACTAAAATATATTCTTTGACATCTCCTGAAAAAGAATTTAGAATCACCTGAATTATCGTTAATCGTGCATCATTCACTTTTTGCTCCTAAATGCCAAATGAACTTTGTTTATTTCCTCATCAAAATCCTTTGCATACATTCCTGTTTCTATGCTGCAACTAACACTACTTTGTCCTATCTAAAAAATGTCTTGTCTTCTATTTATCTAAATCAGAACTTTATCCATTTATTGAAATCCTTCCTTGACTATCATTTTCTCCCTGAAAATTTGTGCTGCCTTCCTGCTGCTTTAGACTTGGAAACATAATCTTTGAATTTTATTACGTTCCAACCTGCCTCCTCTTTGCAATGTCGTCATTTATGTCCTTGAGTTATTCCTTTTCAGAGATTTTAATCTTCTTTTGAGCTAGGAGATCTATAGGGCCTAGGGAATGGCTCCACCCATATAAGTCTTCAATACATATTTATCAATATGAACCAGACTCGCTCTGAATTATTTCTCTACAAATTTTCTTCACTAGAATATAACTGCACAAATGAGAATGAGTCCTCGCTGTTCTTGAATAAGAGCACTACTTAAGTATAGTGACAATTTCCCAGTTTTCTTTTCTTTTGAGGCTAAATATACTACATGAGGAATATCATTCTTCTATTCTTTTTCCTGATTCTATAACAGATTGTTGGGGTGGGTTAATTTATAGAGAATAGAATTTCCTTTGAATTGCATTCTGAAGAATGAGAAGTGTAGCCTCATGGGGCAGCAGCTATTGGGTATTTGGCAGGAAACTTGTGGCTGCACCTTAGCATTCATGGAATCATTACATGGGGTCATGAAGAGGTGCCAGCTCAAGTTGCTATCTCCACTTAGAAAGCCCCAGTGGCTTTCTAGTGTGCCACCCACACTAATTATCTTCCATGAATTTACATCCAAATAATAATTAATGTAGACTTCTGGAATTTGGTGTGTAAATCATGAACTTTAAGGAAAACATTCAAAGCACGGCAGTTTCTAAAATGGCACTCTTAATAAACTTTTCACCAATCCCAAGAAAATTGACAAAAAGTGTCTTGTAGAGGGTTCTCTGCATAGTCTTAGGGTGCATAGTGTGGACAGCACCCCAGAGAGGACCAGAGCACATTCATGACACACCTGCAAGAGAAATCACTCAGACCTCTACACACAAGTCTTAGTGATGTATCTGTAATTCCCTCGCACATTTCTGATACCCAACAGGAATTTACTATATTATAAGGACTGAATGAGTGAGAAGAGCAAATATGCCTCGCAGAAACACGAGTTCTAAATAAAGCAGCGAAAATAAGGATAAATGAAAATCACCTCTATTCACCACTCTTCCCTGCATCAAACCCTCACCACAACCCCGTACCTAGGGAATCGGGGAGATGAGCACACATGTGCAGGACATCATGTCTCTCACTGACAAGCTGGCCAAATCAGAGAGGATCATGTCAGACTAGTTGTGTTTGCCCAAGGGGGAGTCATGCTGTCAGAATGCTTTACTGTCTCAAGTCCAGTGAGAAATTAGGAGAAAGCCATTGCAACTTTTATCCACTTAGCCACGTATCCAATTCCATTTATCTTAGGTCAGCTGTTTGATGTGACTCATCAACAGACCTTGGGCAAACTGATCAATGCATATTTCAAACTGAAAGACCTTTATCTGCTAACTTGTCTGTTACACAGAATTCTTAATGAGACACTGGTTTCTGGCATTGTGTCACATTCAATAGGCATGTGCCCAAGCCACTGTAACTATTCTATGTCTTGTGATGAGACCATGTGACAGTTTCCTCTCATTTTATGTCATATTCTCTATTTATACTTTTGACAGTGTCTAATTATTAACAGTATTACTTACTATTCCTTATCAAAGGCAGTTCAATTGGGAAAGTAAATTATATGGCCATCCTAATGTACGGGCAAAGATTTATAGGTAAAACCCCTTTAAAGCCTTTTGCTGTTGTATATTTATACATTCTTAAATAATTCTAAAACTTCATCTAACATGATGTATATGTTACACATGTGTATGTTTGTATTTCATACTATAACTGTGTTTGTACATTACATTGCAATTAATTTGCAAGACCATAAGCACTGGGAAAATTGTATTTAACTCAGACCCACTGGTTATCAACTATGGATGCTGACAGAGATAAACATAGAGAAAAACTTCACAAACTGATGTAAAACTTCATCCATATTTTTCTCAGTTTTATTTATTCTCATCTTTGCTAGGGTATAAAAGACGAGTGCACTTTTTCTTCTAGAAGTTTTGTCATTGAGAGTTCATCGGACTTCAGTCTTCTTAAAGCAATGTTTCTCAACAAAAAGTCAAATTTATAACACCAAGAAATGTAAATTCTGTTTGTGGGTAAAACTAAGAGCATTAAAGTAACAAGGGTTGCCATGGATCAAGGCAGGTTGACAAATGCTACTGAATTAAAGAGAGATAAATGTTAAAATTTGAGAAAAATGAGTGAGTGGATTCAGATGTGCTAGGTCATATCCTTGTCGGTGGATATTTGTCAGATTTTGTGACAGCTATGCCTTGTAGTATAACTTTTGCAGATATACTATTCTATTTATTTAAAGAGGAATTCAGATACTTAGTAAATACATAGTGCAGATAAATATATGAAGTGTCATTTTAAAAAGGTGAGGGCAATCCAAGGAGACAATGAAACCAATGCTCCCTTCCCCCAAATAAAACGTGTGTGTGTGTGTGTGTGTGTGTGTGTGTGTGTATGTGTACATCCCAATAGCAAACACAGAGACACATAGGCATGCCAACTGCATTTCACAGCATACTCCCTGGACATGTGTTTACATGAGTAAAGAGTGGCAGTCATTGGTAATTTGAGTGGAGCTGGAATAACAAAGACAGTGATATATGATGTCTTTAAAGTTGCTTTGACTTTAGCCTGTGTCTTTGTCTCTTAGATTGCTCTACTTAATGATGTTAAATAATCTCAAGTACACTTTGATGTTGGGTAACCCACAAAGCCTTTCTGAATAGCTTTGAAGTTAGATTCTGTAAAGGCTCAAATGGAAGTACAATTCAGGAATCATGAGAATGTGATATATATCTTCAGTAGCTGATGTAAAACTAGCCAGATGGAGGAGACATCTGAAAAGCACAAAGTCAAATGAAAAATTGAAGTGTTTGCTTATTGAGATGCTCACTTTTAATATGTCATCTGTTTTCATTATTATTAAGATGTAAAAACAAAAAACAATATTGCTATGAAGGGTAACATTTTTTGATAACACTGAAATTTCAGAATGTTAAAAATGTAAAATTCACCGTTTTTCAACTTTAGCCAGAACAGAAAAGATCCTAGAAGTGCAAAAATAAGTGGGAAAATGACAGGAAAATGGCAAGAATTTAATTCAACATTACAATGTGTTCAAGATTTCAAGATACTGAAAAGAAGGAATTAACTACTGTATACTTGACATTGTTTTGTAACCAGTAAAGCATTGAGAAAATTTTTTGAATCTTTAAGTCTTCCTGTAGGCTTTCTGATTGAGAAAACATGGAAACCTATTGAAGTCATTCATCCACCTTTTTCTTATGGAAGAAAATGATGGTGGCAAAAGACTTTGTGGTTACTATATTGGAAAATCCAAGAAAAGTAAAAAAAAAGTTTTCCAGCTTTCTGATGTGTGTGTGTGTGTGTGTGTGTGTGTGTGTGTGTGTGTGTGTAATGATTAAATATACGAAGAGATACTCAACCTCTAGTTATATAACTGTACCTAAAAGTAACTCTTTAGCTAATGAGATTTTATGGACCCAAATTACCAAGTCTTTAACACCAAATATTGAAAGACCAATAGACACTTATGAATGTTATTGGTGAGAGCATATAATGGTTTGATCACTTTGGGAAGCAGTTTGATATTATTATGCTGATATGCATATGTTATCTAATCTATAAATGCAGCCTCTGATTCTTTCATGGCTACCAGTGAGAAAATACACATTGTCCAGCAGGTATACAAAATAATTCACTGGAACATCCTTTGTAATAGCAAAAAAACCCCAACCAACCAACCAAACAAACAAACAATGACAACAACAACAGCAACAAAAAACAGGAGGAGCCAATACCAAGCAAACTCATGAGAAGAGAACAGTCACATAATTTTCATTACTTTAGAATGGCATCTTCATCTGTGAAGATAAACTAAAGTCACATGAGCAATTTTGATGAATTAAGATTATTGAGTTAAAAAAAGATTATTGAGTTAAGAATAAAATTATGGAGAATTTTAAGGAAATCAGTACACATTTTTGCAGTGAGGAAGCTGAGATTGAATCCAGGCCCTAACACATGCTGAGTGCTCTACTCACCCCAGATTGCTGACACTGACTTGATGTTATTATTGAATGCCTACTCTTATGAGTTCATGTATGTGTGTGGACAAGTGTATATGCATTTGTTACAGATGCAGTTATATGTGTAGAGATGAATTTGCAGTTCTTGCATTCTTGGACGCTGTGAAAGCAGATGAACGTGATCAAAAGAATTGCACTGGAAGGTGAAAATTATTTTCAGATCTTTAGGTAACATGATTGGCTGGAGCTATACAGGTAGGAATTATGCTGTTAAACAAGGACTTACATACTTTTTAAAATTAGCACCATAATGACAAATAATTCAGCTCATAACAGTAGAAATTAACCATATCAACATCAGGGAAAGAGAGAGAACTATTAACCTTACATAGGATTTTCCATATGTTATTCTCTCTAACCCTAAAAAGCATTTTCAGAACTCCATCATCACATTATAGGTGAAGAAACCTAGATTCAAAAACTACTGAATGAAGTGAGTGAATCAAAGTCACAAAGTCAAAAGTCTAGTCCTCCAAAAAAAGAGCTGAAGGGAAGTTCCCTCTGTTTAAGTCCAATATACTGCTTGAGTTCACCTTTCAAATTTTTTGCAACCTTTGGGATATGAGGAATTGAAGACAATGTTAAGTTAATGAAAATCACTCTTCTCATTTATACTACTTGGACAATATAGATGATAGTAAGAGACTAGAGTAAAACAAGAAAGCCATCACTTTCTATTGAATCAGGAGAATTTTGAAAGGGTAAATAAACTAGATTTCACCCGTCTGAACTTTGGCTAGTCATGCTACATGAATGCCAGAATATGTGGTTAGGGGCATTTTATTTTTAATATTATGAACTCTTTGCCTTATCAAGAAATGCCCTCCACCTTCACAGAATACTTTGTGCCTTCATTTGATCTAATATGAAAGAGAAGTAGAGATATTTTCTTGATCCCTGTAGAAAATGAAATGTTTCTATATTCCCGAAGGATGAGAGCTACTGAATAAACTAATACTAAAATAAGACTAGCGTGAGTTTTTTTTTTTTTATTGATTATTTCAGTCCCTGTGAAGTAGATGCCATTTGCCCCTAGCCGTGCATTCTTTTCAGATGTGTAGATAAAGGTGGTGCCATCATCTACAAGAAGATCAAAAATACATGGGCAAAACTTTTGATGTCTTTCAACTTTGCAAATGAGTGGAGAGACTCTGTTCTATCCTCATAGGTGAAGATCCGACTTTGTCAAATAGCTGACCCTGGGAATTATTCACTTTTATTGATGTCATTGACTAATTTAGGAAACACAAAATATATTAAAAAGACCCTCTCAATAGTTAGACACCTGGCTGCATGATAAATATGACTGAAATGTAGATTTTAACAGGAAGTGAGACAAAATAAAGTCACTAAAGGTTTTACAAGAAGGGAGAAGAATCCAAGAGACAGTATCAGAGTAGGTGAATAGGGACTGTGTAGATTTGGAAACTGTGAAATATATTTTAATCAAAGAGGGATATAGACCTCTACAAATATGCCCTGGATGGAAAGTTATCACTCAGGCCTCAAGTCCTATGTATGCATCTCATTCATAAAAGATTCATAAGACCAACAATGCACTTCACTTTAGAGGGCAGCAGTTTATTAAATGACTTGTCTGTGACTGCAAGAAGAATCACCTTGCATTAAAATAGTTCAGCCATGTTTCTATGTAATGGGTGAATGTGATATCTGATAACATGACCTTTGTTTCCCACATGCTAATCATATGTTCTGAGACATGACATAACCTATGTGTCTCATGAAACTTTTAATTTCCAACGGAGTCTGTGTGTATATATCTATCCCAGCAATTTTACATGGAAATGGCAGTAAGATTGCATGAAAAATCTGACTTGAAAGGCCAGTAAGTAAAATAATCATATAATCATTTTCTGGGTTTACCCAGGACATAAGAGTAGAGTCCATGGAACAAAGAAGGGCATCAGCAACAGTAATTGTATCTGCTTCCGTTCTCACAGAAGTGGCCTCACATGGCTTTAAAGAGGTGAACTTGGATGTACTTCAGGAGGTCCATCTCGCCCCCCTGGGTGAGCCAGGCCATTTCCCTATTTTGGTGCTTAACCTAATTTGGAATGCTCCTTTGCAAAATGTCTTTACCACCCGCCTGAGGTGAAAGGAGCAGAGCTCACGCCAACTGACAGGAACGTTTTCTGCAAGGCTGAGTTAACAGGGCAACCTTACATTCTCTTTTGCTGAATAAGGAGAATTTTGCCCAAAGTGAAGGTCGAGAATGTACCTTTCTTTATTCTTTTAAATGAAACTCAGATTACATGGACAGCAGCCAAGGCAGCAAGTTTCACACTCTGGGAGTTGGGAAGTGCTCAGTTCTTCACTATCCTGAGAAAAGAAGGGAGGTACGGGAAGGAAGAGCAGGCTTTCTCTGCAAAAAATGCTGGAAAAGAAACACAAATTCCGAGTGGAATATCTTCTCTAAAGTCTTTCTCTTATGCCGCACAGTTTCTGTGTGCTGAGCTGCTAATTCCCGCCATTCATTATTTTTGCGTAATGGTAAGGATCTCATTTCCAAAATACAATTCTCATTCTGTCACCAAGGTCCATTTTCCACACAGCTCCAGCACAATGTCTCTTTGGGAGTTCAAATCCTTTCTGGACCTCTCCAATATCTTTAAGACATTTTTTGAAATTGACATATAGTCTTCTACACTTAGATACTGGCTCATCTTTATACACGCGAGCACATCCGTTCTCTCGACTGCTGTTCTTCTATGTCTAGACCTCTGAGATCCTCCTACTGACTACTTCTCTTTCCTTTTCTGTATTTTGTTTTCTCTGTGGAGGGAGAATCAAATCCAGCATCTCTTGCAAGATAGGCCAGTTGTATGTTATGAGCTTCCCACCCATCCAGCCATGTTGTGAAATCCACTGCTCTATTGTGATTCCTTTGTTGTATGGAATGTGTTCTTTAACAAAGTCTGAGGTATGCTTCATCTTCTTTCTTCTTCCTAAAATCTCCTGATTGTTTCAGCAGGTACTCCATTGCCTCTCTCACACCTTTTGCAATACTCATGGTTTAGACACCCCCATTCTGTGCACTGTGCCATAAAACAGTTTGATTTGTTTAGTGTATTAGTGCATTCATGTAATTAATCTCATCCACTAGACAAAAGCTTGTACTGGACTTTATGCTGATCTTTCCTTTCTCACCAAAAATAAAAAATAAATAATGATGCAAAGTTCACATTCATGATGAAATTTTAAAATGATTTATCATTACTTTAAACCATTGAGAAAAATAGTTAAATCAAAATCATCACAATTAGTTGCACTCTACATTTCCTACTGCCTGCAAGAATGAATAATTAATGCAGTTTATTGTTTAAAATATCACGATGTTTCCAGCCTTAAAACAAATCATAAATTGCATAGTAGGGATTGATAATACAGGAAAAAAAATTTGTGTGTATCAGGAATGTAGCAATGTGGTCACATTGGGAAAGTGTCCTTTTAGGTGCAGTGTATTGAGTTGAGGATAGAATATACTAGACTGTCGGTCTTTTTTTTTTTTTGAGACAAGTTTTTGCTTTGTAGTTCAGGCTAGCCCTGAGCTCAGCCTCAAATTCACATCACAGCAATCCTCCTGCCTATGCCTCCACCACATCTGGCACTGTGGTATGTAGTATTGATTTCTGCTGGGCATATTGTATGTGGTTAACTAGGGGATCAAACCCGGGGCCCTTGCGCTTGCCAGACAGGCACTGGAACCACTGAGCTAAATCCCTGGCCCAACTGTTTCAGTCTTACATTCAGTGACTTGCATCCATATAGAGATAGAAGATGAGGTCCACACAGAGAGGAAAGCTACATGGGGAAAGAGGGGAGGATTCTGTGGAATGGCTAAAAGCCAAAGATTACAAGAGTCTTTAGAAGCTAAGAGGAGGAAAAGGAAGATGTTATCTCGAGAGCATTGAGAGGGAGCAGGGCTTGGCAGACATGTGATATCAAACTTTTAGCCTCCACATCAGGGATAATAAATGCCCCATTTAAATATACCCAGTGTGCAATGATTTGTTATGGTAGCCTCCAGAAAATAGCATAATGACTGAGTGTTATGGAATGTGTTCTGAATGAGAGTGGAGCATAAGATTCAGAACAAAGAGTTTAGCACTAGCTGAAGAACAGTTTTGTCCAGGGAAAATCTCTTTCTATAGATGTTTTTAAAAATAGAATAGATTCTCTTTTTTCTGAGATGGTTTTGGTGTGATCCTACTTGAAAGAAGGTGAAAGAACTGAGTGACCTTTCAAGATCTTTCTCAATCCTTTGATACAGGGATTTCATGAACTCTGCTCACTGGATGATTTGGGTCAGCTTTACTTATACATTTATATTTCCAGAATAGTTCTCTGTATCATGATTTCTACTAGAAACAATTCAACTTCCTTATGGCTCTGTTTCTACCTCTCTCTACAAATATACAGTAAAATAAATCTATATCTCTGATTCCACCAATGTTTGTATTTTTATGACTCTCTCTTGAAGGATTCTATAATATGTTTTCTTCTGGGATGTTCTGCTCAAATTTAGGTGACATTGTTCAGTAAGGTCTTGGTTTTCTGCTCAGCCAATGCAATATCTAGTGTTCTATATCTTTAAATATATGTATTAATCTAATTAGGTAGGCTGAAATGATAAATAATCTCAAATTACAAAGATTTAAACTAGAATCTCTTCCATTAACTTATCTACAATTATATTCCAGGTTTTTAGATGGCTTTGTTGCAATTCTCCTCATTGTACATGGTGAATCCACAACTGCCAACATCTGGGATATCTTTGAAACTGAAAACGAGTATAGGGGACTGTATAGTAGTCCACAAGCACTCTGCTTTAACATGACATATGTATTTGCCATCAGAATCATTGGAAAGGGGAATAACATGTCCACAACTGACTTCAAGGGGGCAGGGGATTAAATCCTACTATATATTTTTTAGCATAAATGACTACTAGCATTCCAAAATTTCATAATATTATATATAGTATAAATTCATATTTAATATGCAGCCTTATAATAAGTATTGATTCATTCTGTTCTACTAAGCTAAAATAAGTTTGTACTCTTGCTAAAATGCAGATCAATTCTTCTCAAAGGAAGAGTCATATTGACATAGACAATGAATTTGCGCTGAAGTCGAAGCTAGGTTTTTGTTTTGTTTTGTTTTGTTTTAATTGACATTGGGATAGAAACTATTCTAGCTATATTGAGTAGAAATCATGGAAATCCAGGTCCACAGACAAGGAAATACCTGGAGGACATGGGACAAGAGAAAGAGAAATATATCCCCTAGATGTTATTGGAAGCATCTGGAATACTGCCATATTAAATAACTGCTTTCTTCTCTGGATATGTGCACCTGCATTGATGCATGTTTTTCCTTCCACCTCCTACCCCATGCGACCATGCCCCAGAAGTGCTGGCTGGGATTCCCCACCAGATCTTCTTCAGCTAGACAATGCTGCTCGTGGTAAGAACTAGGGGCCAAGATGATGCAAGAGTTGACTCACAGAGCTGAGACATACTTGCTCTCTGCCACTGTGTTTTTTACTGCTCAATTCAGAGAAAATGTACTTTCTTAGAAGTTGCTTATCAAAGCCAGTGTTCAAATTTTAAAAGAAACATGTTAAAATAAATTAATTACTTCTGAATTTCTTTTCCATGCAAACTGTAGACATCTACTTGGAAATCTTGCTAAAGCATAGATCTGTTACTTGAGAGTTGACTACTCTCCCTGGAAACCCCACTCCCATGGACCAAACTGAGCTCATCTCTTCTCTCCAGGTCCCCTCTATGTGTCTCTTCTACTGTGGCTGCTGTTCCAGGTGGGCTTCATTAACATTAGCGCCTCTCTCAACTCTTCGATCTGTGAATCCTAAAGGTTTCCCATTCTGTCTTTCTTTTCTGTGTCCCAGTAAGTCTAATAACCTCTCTGTGAAACCTTCCCTCGGTAACTTCTTGAAAAATAAGTGAATTATAGGGGCTGGGAAATTAGCTCAGTGGTTCTAGCACCTGCCTTGCAAGTGTAAGGTCCCGGGTTCGATTCCTGGTAACCACATACAACAATGTTGTTTGTAGTGATTCATGCCCATCAGTAATTAGTACCACATACCACAGTGCCTGGCTTAGTGGCTCATGCCTGTAATCCCAGCACTTGGAAGGCAGAGGAAGAGGATTGCTTTGAGTTCAAGGCTGAGCTCAGGGGTATCCTGAATTACAAAAAGTGCATCTCTGTCTCAAAAAAGAAAAAAAAGAGTGGTTATGTTTCCTTATAAGACCCTGGTGACTTTGTCACAGACTTTCCCCAATGAATAGAATTGAGGAATTGGCATATTTTCCATAAGTGAATGGAAAGGAAAAGACAAATTCTTGTATTTAGCTCTAATGATTTAGATAGACTTTTACCTGTGGCAAGTCCCCAGGTCAATCAGATTTGTATTATACACTGCTATGAGCTTCTCATTTCACTATTATGATAAGCTTTATTTTTCATCTCATTCTTTAAAGTAGCACACAAATCAGAGATTCAACTAATAATAACAAAAATCAAAAGGCTTGTACTTTTTCTCAACAAAATCCTGAAGCTTTTCAAGAGAGAAAAAGAAAAGGCTATTTCTCAACTGATAGGAACCCACCAAAAAAACTTTATAAAGAAAACAAGCTCCCCTCAGGCAGTAATCAGTGGTCAGACAGTATCTGACAAGCACAGCGGAATTTTAGCTATTGCTCTAGGGCTGTTCTTAGTTCTGGTCAATTCCTTTGCTAACTGGGATATGAAAGGAACCCAAGTGAAAACAGTCTAGAGGAAAAAAAAATAAGCAAGTTAATGTAAAACAAACTCATTATATCTGGAATATTAAAGTTTTTCCCTAGAAGATTTTCTTCTTTTTGCCCTAGAGCACTTGCAAGTTCTGAAGATACATTTAATGTAAAATCAAAATAATACTTTACATAATGCTTATTTTAGGTTTAGAAGTTTGCTACAATGAAGCTGAAACTCTAGTGAACTTAAAGTAGCAAAGCAAACTGAAAAGACTCCATAAAAATATATAGGCAGTAGTCGATGGTCGTAAGCAAATAAGCTTTATGGTATGAGACTATTGACTTCATTAACACCTCAATTCTTTTTGTCTTCTTCTGGAGTTCTCTTGCAGTAGTAGTTTCTCTTCCCAGGCTTTTTCTTAAAAAAAAAAAAAAAAAAAAAAGCAACAGCAGTCCTACTTCCTGACTAATTAAAATGGTTTATAATTATGTTTTTGCCTGTAGGAAGGGATTAATCTTGATAAGATGTATGGGCAATTCAGCAGCTTCTGTTAGCAAGGCAATGGGTGCCAACTTTTATTTATCTGGTATGTATTTTTATTTTGAATTTTCATTTAATGTATATCTATGTGTTAGAGAATTAATGTCGACAGCAGGATTAAAGTAAATTTTCAAGTCCAGTGGTCATCACACACATATCTCTGGGTTAAAAGTAGCCACTAAATATCTCAAAATTATTAGAATCTGCTGATTCTCACTTTTTTTAAGACAAGTAATTTTGGCACATTCTGCACCTCAAGCCACCATCAATGAGAACTATAATGGCACTAGGCTCAAAAGAATGCTAGAAGCAGTAAGGTATGAAATCACAATGGTAGAATATTTCTAGGGCTTTACTGGATAGCTGAAAACTACTTTATCAAAACCAATAGCAGCAGAAAGTGGGCATTAAGGTAATTGAAAGAGATAAATGAGTGGATGAACATGAGATCTCCATGGGGCCATGTTTGTACATTTTGAGGAAGCACTGCAGTCATGACCTTGACAACAACCAGAGATATGACTTGAGGAAGTCTTTCCCCTCATGAATTTAATATTATTCTCTTGTAGATTTTTTTTTGGGGGGGTAATAAGATTGTAGTTAGTTGTTATGGTTTAGATCAAAAATATTTCCCCAAAGGGTTATATTTCCAGAAGTAGAATTTTTGGAAGGTAACTGCATTATAGGAACCTTATATTCATTGGTAAGTTAGTTTACTGTGGTGAGAAGAAGTAAATAGCTGTAATCCTAGCACTTGAGAGGCAGAGGAAGGAAGATTGCTGCAAGTTCAAGACTAGCCTGGGCTACAAAGTGAGTTCATGATTAACCAGAATTACAAAACAAGACTCTGTCTCAACCTCCCAGCACCCCTCTCCCCCCAAAATTAAAAGGCTGGAGATGTAACTCAGTGAGGCTGCTCCCTGCCTGAAACTGGTCTGTGGGAAGAGATTGGAAAAGTTTGGAATGCTAGAAGCTGAGATACATGGGAGAATCTGGTTGGCACTCAGAAGACCAAAATACCTATAGACAAGTAGATAGAAAAAGCCAGTCTCAGTTTCAGTTAGAAGTAAAGACTCTACTGATAGTGAGGTTAAAAGCAATGTGTGTTAGACTTGGGCAGAAATGTGCCCAAATTTGTGTAAATTTTCTATATCCTGAGTGTTTTCAAGCAACTGAGATGAATGATGGTGAATTATTTATTCTGGTGGAGAAAATTTCAATGCAGCTCAAAACTGTGGGTAGGGATACTTCTGGTTGATTTTAGTCAGATATGCCATGAAAATCAGGAACAAAAAGTTGATGTGAAAATTTTTCAGTTTCTGTATGCAGCCAGTACTTGCAAAATTGAGGCAAAGCAAAGCAAGATCACTGAGTAGATTAGCTCTACAACAAAGTCAAATACAGCGCTAGTCAATTACTTGAAGCTATGTCAGGAATCTGTAAGACCTCACCCTCAACAGACTGAAACACGTAACACAGTAAAACTTTTATTTAAGAATAGTGCATTTGGACAACCTAGGAAATAATTCCTTAGGATTCATTTCACAGTCAGCCTTCCAGGCCCCAAGAAACTCCTGCAGCTATGATCCAAGAGAGGCTTTATGGTTGGTCAAACTGGTGTCACACCTTGGTGTGATCCACGTGGTGCTAATTTTATGGATGTAAAGAATATGTGAGCTGTGGGATTAGAGTGTGTTCCACTTAATTATCAGAAGGCCTGTAAAGTTCATCCATATACCCAGAGAGGGAAGTGAATAATGTTGGGAGTGTGCAGAAAGAAGTACAGTGTGATTAAGTCCAGGAATACTTTTGTTTGCAAATGACTTGGTTTGCAAGCAGAAATGTATGGGAAAATTTTATATTTGTTGGCGAACTCTGCATTGATTCCAAACAGGAGTGCAGCCATCATTTCCACACAAACACAAATGTGGTCATCTTTCAAAACCATAGAAGAGTTCAGTCCATGAACCAAGATACTACTCCATAGACCCCAGGAAGTTAAAATTAGATTCCTTCCACCAATGACAACTGTGTACTGTAAGTTTTCCTAGTTACAAGTTCAGCTCCTAATAAATGTTATCATGAGTAAAATGTGATCCCAGAATGTTAGCCTTACACATTTTTCCCAGTTGGCACAGAGAAGAAAAGAATTCCTTACTTTTTTTAAAGCCCAAGGCCCATGTTAAATGTCAGGAAAAGTTCCCTGATGGTTACAACCTTTGAAATACCTTATGTTAAAATTACCAGAGCAGCCTTACAATAACTAGGAAGCGTTAATAGGAACAACAAAGAAACTGGAATGAGAATAAAAACTTCTCTGTATAGATAATAAGAATTAAATGTTGTATTTTACAGAAGTAATTTATTTCAGAGAAAAAGCCTCTTCTCAATATAAAGACACTTACCTTCAAATATGATTGAAGACCAGGAACATTTTTTTTTCAACAAAAATAGTAATTGGTAGTATTCTGTGAATTCTAATTAGGTGTGTGACACCTTTGAGATTTATCTCTGATTGTTAAAGTAATCCTTGAAGAAGCTGCTATTGTCTTCCATGGTTTGATCTCATGTGTTCAGCCCACGATTCTGCCTCATGACTGAGTCTGATGTGCGCAGGGGCTACTCCTGCTTCACAGAGAATATGTCACACATAGTCATCCTTTGGCCTTCACTGTCTGTGAGTTAGTGATCCACCCACAAGATATTATGAAAATAAATGGCTAGGTCTGGCCAGAGCCTAATATTTAAGCAAGCACTCATTTAAATATATCATGGACAACAAAACCATCCCAGATGACCCCAGCATTGAGACCTACAGCTTCCATCTAAAATTTTAAAGATAGTCTCATTCTTCTTTTTCTCTCTGTCCAGTCACACACATACCCAGACCCCACGTCCCCCACCAGGCGTATCTGTCTATGTTTCCGACATCTCCACTTCTACACAGGCATCTGCACACATACCCACACCTTCCATGTCTACCAACTGAGATTACTTATTGCTCAGTTTAAACATTATACAGTACTTTATCATCAAGACTAAACTGCTTGGATTCATCTTTCACACAGTTTCAATAACTAGAAAAACTATAAAAACAAATGATTTTAAAATATATATTTAATTTTGTGTCAAATGTAATATATAGTCACTAAAGATAATTACTAAATAATATATTTACTAAATATTACTATTTTGTTGAAACAATATCAGTGCTCACCTCTGTATTTTCAGAGCATTTATTTTTCCAACACTATTAATAAAGTGTCATCAATATCGATGTAGCAATGGCAAAAACGCAAAAAATATGGTAATCAATGTAAGCAAGATCAGCTTCCAAATTTAATAAAACAAGGCTTACAAAAAAGAAAAGAAAAAGAAATAATAAGAACCGCAAGATGTGAATAGATAAAAGTGAACGAGTACCAATGAAAACTATATCAAGACAGAGAAGAGAGGTTGAAGAAATAGCAGAATTTGAGTAACATTTTTGAAAATTTAGTAAGACAGGGAGAGTCTCTCTGCCTGAAGAAAAACATAAAACACATCAGGTCATTCAGATGAAAGCTGGGGAAGAGGGCCGGGGAGAAGGACAGCAGATTCCTACAAATGTGTTGCGAGAGGACATAGAAAAACAGTCTTCCCACTCCTGCAGCTGACGCTACTCAACCACTTGAAAAGAAGTAAAAGAGAGTAAATACTTCACTAAATAATCGCAATGATGTTTTCTTGAACTGATTTTATCGCTGTAATCTCAGAATGTGGTAGGCTGAGGAAGGCGAAACGCCATGAGTTCCAGGCCACCCTTGGCTGCATAGAGAGTTCAAGACCATCCTGAAGTGCAAAGAGTGGCTTTGTCAAAAGTGAAACAAAACCGCACAAATAGCAGCATGAAGGAGTCAAGGACACATCTAGAAAAGAAATAGTTATCACAAGCCTCTGACGTTAGTACAGCATAATGAAAACTTTATATTCATGCAAAGCTAAAATCAAGACTTTCCCACATAGGTAAAAATAAAATCATAAAGCTTGGCTTGCATAAGGAAACCAGAATGATGTTAAAACCAGTTCAAGGGAAAAGTGAAAAATAAAAACATAAAAGCCAAGAAGCACCCACTTATATGAAATAAAGAGTTAAATTATAAGTGATTACAATGTGGCCAGTAGGAAGCCAGTAGAATCCCTTTGGAAAAGATATTTAGACCATAGTCACCCCAGTTAACACAGGGATACTAAATGACTGAATATTATGAACAGCGAGAGAGTCATACAGATCAGAACTGTCCAGTACAACATATAGTTTCCCAATAAGGTACATTGTTGTATGCAGTCTCTCCTCCTTCAATTTTTTTTTAAAAAATTGTCTATATTTTTCTTGCTTACAAGTGACAACTCAATTACTGACATATGTGCTAGAAGAGTTTTAATTTAATTACATAGACTTCTTCAGGTTTTCTTTGTTAGAAACTCTGAGGAAGAGGTCCAAAATAGATTTTTCATACCCTCTTTAATCAAAGATGCCTGGAAAATAAAATCTCTTTACCAGATTTCATTTATATTACTTACAAATGTGGAAAATTCTTCAGTCATTGTTCCTGAATATCTGAGTTTCTCAGGCTGGCCTGAAGGAGATCTTGCTTAGGGCCTTTTAAGCATGAAAAATGTAAAAGTTATCTTTCAGGTCAGTTTTCTAATGAAGGTTTGATAAACATTATTTCCATAAATCAAAGTTAATTACTCAAAAATGAATGGTCATCCTGGAATGGTGGCTCACATCTGTAATCACAGCACTCAGTAGGCTGAGGCAGGAGAATTGCTCTGAGTTTGTGACCAATCTGAGCCATCCAGTGAGTTCAAGTCCATGTTGAACTCTATAATGAAACTCTGTCTTTAAAAAACTGGCTAATTGCACATTATTAAGCGATTATCATTTTCAAAAGTGACATTAACCAAAATACTGGCTATGTAACCAATGCTTCCTAGAAAGCCCTGGAAGAGGAAGAGACATTCTTATTCAACTTGTGCAGGTAAAGATCCAGCCATGAAAAGAGAAGAAGGAGAATAGTTTTTGAGATTCTAGAGTCCTGAAGAGTCACTTATGGTGATAAATAATCAGATGGAATTGTTCTGTTAAACCACAATGCGAAACAGCACCAGAGCTCTATTTGGTGTTTAATACAGTGATGCTTGTCTGTAAACTCTGAAGACTGGGAGGCTGAGGCAGGAGGATAGTAAGTTCTAGCCCAGCTTGGACCACTTAGTGAATTAGTGAGACCCTAATTGGGAAAAGGTCTAAAGTTGTAACTGTGAAGACCCAGTGTTCAATCTCCAGTAGAGTAAAGGAAAATAAAAACCTGTTTAAGAGAGTCATGATAAGAAAACAATCCTGAAGGTGTTCACTAAAGCAACTAAAACTTTCTTGCTGTAGTAGCATGTATTCCATAAAGAAAATTAGAAGGTAGATTATTTTGAAATATCTTTCGGAAAATAGCATTTATTATCTGATTGTCAGAGACTGTTCTTAAACACAAGCAAGCTTTCAGTAGATATAGGCATATTACGGAGCTCAACTGCTCAAAGCAGGCACAGAAATTCATTTTCTTAACAGAGCTAATGGTTTAATTTTTCTGTGACTAATATAAATTAAAATAAGCAGCACACAAACATAAAATGATGCTTAGTAATCAATGTTTCAGTGTCTTATCTTACTTCAAAATTATCTAACTATCCAATGACTACCCAATAACTAATTTAGTTTGATATTATCTAGAATTTAAGTTACTCAAAGACAATAGAAATTATCTTCAAGATGGCATCTGACAAAGTATAATTACTGTTGAAAAGTTAATCAAATAGCAATTAAAATTGGATTTATTTTTCTCATAATCTTAAACATTAAATTAAATAATTTTACTTCATTTAATTCTCATATAAGTTTACAGAAAACATACACACAAATAAGAAAAATGTAAGCTTGTATAATATTTAACACTGATATATCAAAAAACAGATTTATCTGTTTTTATTTAACCAAAAATATTATACTAAACTCATTTGACAATGAGCTGTCAATATTAGGTTCCTCTAAATTATTAAATATGTCTGAAATATTTATGGAAAAGTATATATTTATATACATAAATTATTAAGTTTAATTTTCTTATTTTCTGTACACTTTAGACATATTTAATAAATATTATCTAAGTCAATAATAAAAACTCCTTTAGAAAGCTTTAATCTAAGTTATCAGTATCAACTGATAGTTTGAAGTAATTATATATTCATACAACAATATAAAGATCTGTCTGAAGTGTCCACTCACGAACACACAGACATAATAGAAAGCTTAAATTCTAAGTTTCCACCAAGATGTACAAAAAAATTAAAGAACCACAATATCATACTACTACATCAAAAATTGATCTCCTTTTCCATGGAAAGATATTTTGTTGCTTGGAGCTATAAATAAATAATATTAAAGTGATATATGCATACCTATATTTAAACCAACATAATTTGTAATAGCTAAATCTTAGAAATAGCCTGCTTGTCTCCCAAGAGGTGACTGGATAAGGAAAGTGTGTTATTCATAAACACTGGAGCACCACCCTACTACAGAGGAGGATAAACTTGAGTCCCTTGTAGGAAAAGAATGCATTTTGAGACCATAATGTGAAGTGCTGTAAATCACACACACACAAGCTTAAATATCTCACAGTTTCTCTTAGGTGAGAAAACTTAAAAAGCAATACAGATAAAAAACAAAAGATATATAATAATAGAAAGGTGGATACATCTTTTGCTGAAGGGAAAGGTACCAGGTGAAGGGAGCGACAAGGAAAGGAAAAGAAGGGGATGAAAAATAATTAAAAAGAAAAAAAAAACACCAGAGAATAAAGAATGATATACAATGTTTTGTTTTTTTTCCTTATTACATAGAAATTGAAAGTCACCAAATGGCCAGATCATGAAGTCTGATTCTGAGTCAAATAAATGAACACATTAGAGTCCTTCATACAATAGAGAATAGCTAGGTATCAGTAAACATTTTATGTAGATATAAAATCTGATACATTTTATAAATCATCAATCTATAAAAACTCCCGAAACATTGTTTCCAACAATGGGGAATAAACTATTAGCCAATAATGAAACAAGAACCAAAGTAAAACCTAAATTTAATAGAGAAAAAAATTTAAAAAGAGAATCAAATTTAAAGTAGTTATTAAAACTCTATTGTCCCTTTGAAATTACTTCCAGAAGCTAAATCAATGGGCAGCCTGATGGGAGATATCTAAACCTGCAAAAAAATATTTTTCAGAAAAAGACAAAATCATGACTCTTTTATAGGTACAAAAATGAAACTGTTAAACATGTGCTATTTCTCACAAGAGACTCAGGTAGATGCTCTGACTTGTTCGAAGCAAAAGCCAAAGAAAACATTAATCTATGTTAAATCACAGATGAACACAAAACTCCAGTAGGAGAGAAGTCAAACAAGACTGCATTGGAGGAGATACAAAATAGTGCCCTAATTGTGAACATTGCGAGAATCAGGGAGCCTCAAAGGTTGTACTATATTGCGGAGAGCTCTCTTCTCTCAGTGTTAAGTGAGAAGACCATGGCGTCTATCAGTGTCATGTTCGACAAGTGTAAGTGGCATTAAATACTTGAACTGTCAAAGGCACTTTCATGCCTGCTTTGCAAAATATTCCAGAGAAGATCCGAGTGGCTTGAAGTGGCCCAGCCAACTACACTCGAAAATCTCTGCCTTTTCTGCTTCTTTCCACCGAGCACACATTGTGATTTCACTCTTGGAAGTGTCCAGACACTCACCGGAACTGCAGTGTGGGCTCCAGGCTTGCGCATATGAATTTTGCTTTATATTAAACAAAACAATACAAAACAAAGCAAAAACAATACCACTTCTTTATTTTTACTAGAGAACATTTAATGATTAGTGGCAAATCACTACTTTCAGCTGTCTCAAACGGCAGATTTAAATCTATAGGTTGCTTTAAAACAAACTCTCTCTCCTTATTTGCTTTTGCATTCTCATCTCTGAGTGCTGTGCTGATACAGAAATGCTAAATGAATTATGTGAATTGGCTAAAGAGTCAGACGCCAACACAGAGCCTGGCATTTGACCACAGGCTGACCCCGCAATTGTGCAGTGAGGACATGGTGGAGGAAGAACAGTGGTTCTATCCTTTTCAAAGTAACTTTCTTCACGGTGGCTGAAGAATGAAGTGGAGGACGCAGGATGGAGACTACTCTGATCGCGGCTTATTTACAAGCAGTGAAACTCCTTAAGCTGATTCGGGTGACTCACACTGTTAAGAGGAGAACACGGTGTGACCGAAAATGCATCAGGGAAAATGTTGGTTTAGTATGAGAAACAGCTTTGCAAAGCTAAGCTGTGATAGGTCAAAAAAGGAGTTGCCAAGGCAAGCAGGGAAGACTGAGCCAGAGTGCATGAGCAAGAGAAGCTCCTCTCACTGCAGCTGCCTGACGCCTGTCTGGATCCGCCAGGACACCCTGCCTCTGAAGTGACTCACTCCTGCAGGTTCTTGGGGACTGCCGATGTCGCAGAGCGTACCTTCTCCAAATAAGGGCACCGTGAGACAAAAATATAAGCTTCAACTAAATACCCAGAATATACAAGTTGCTGGGCTTTTTAAAAATAAAGAGCTAACGATAAGGTCAGAATAATGATATAGGTGCTATGACTAACCTGCTTCATTCATCTGCTTTAATTATCATTTGTTTATAATTAATCATCGGAACAGAAAAAGGAAGAACCTGGTAGATTTTTAAAAATCAGTTTCACATTTGTTTAGATGAGGAAAGCTATCAAACAAGATTTAGAGGAGATCTATGGTGTCTTAATCTTTTTTTTTTAACTACAATAATAAAATATTTGATTCTGAGAAGTATGGAAGGAAGATAGGTTCACCTAGGGATAGAGTTTGGTGAGGGTGAACCCATACCACTGGTCTTCATATGCCGTCATAAAGACCTGAAGCTACAGCACAACATACTGGGTGGAAGGTTAGGCCAATCTAATTGTTCATCAGATGGATAATCTGGATATATTCATGCTATGTTTTGGCTAAGGCTATGTTTTGCCTGAAGGTTCACAGGCCGGACATTGGGGTCTTGGTGTAGTGTTTCTGAGGTGGTGGTACTATGAAGACATGAATGTAGTGGAAGTGAACTAGGTCATGGGAAGTCCACTCTCACAAAAGGGATTAGTACTGTCACACAGGACCAGGTCAGGTCTGGTAGGACTGAGTTAGCTCCTGTCAGAACAGATTGTGAGTAAAAAGAGAGAGTCAGGGGCTCCCTGTCCTTTCTCTCATCTGCTTCCTGTCTTACTGCATCATTACTCCTCCCTCTTCACTATGCAGCACTCTATAGTGATGAGCCTTAATGTGAGACCATCACCAAAGCTAAGCCCAGACCAGATCTGCACTGCTGAGCTGGCAGCACCGTACACTAAATAAACCTTTTCTTCACAAAGTGTCTAGCCTCAGTGTTCTGTTTTAACAAAGCAAAACAAAGATAATAACTATTAGTTCAAACTATCTGTGGGTATCCTGTGCAGGTACAGTTATGGTTTAAAAAAAATAATTCTAGTTGTCTACCTGACAACTGAAGTTAAGAAGTTATTAACAGTCATAAACTTTATATTCTATTTTGAATTGCTCATGTCATTTAACAGTCACATAAATTTTACAGTTTAATCAATACAATGGAAAATAAAGTGTTTCTACTGATGGCTTGGTAAAATTAAAATGGAACTTACAGCTATTAACTCAATTTCCACTTATTGTACTGGTATTTGTGACATCTTCCTCACTCCGTGCTAAGTTTTCTCATTGGTTGCATCAGTCTTCTTGGAGAATTTTGACAGTTGATCACGATAGCGGAAAATCACACTTGAAGATGTGTTAAATTCTGGGTATTCACTGTGAAGCATCTATTCTTGCTCTCTAGAATGGTTCTCATATTGTTGTAGGGAGAAATAAGAAAGGCCAGAGTCGGTGAAAAATCCTCTAACCAATTGACAATCCGTGGGCTTTGAAAAGCTTTCCCTAATATGGGCTTTTACCAAGATGGACAGACAGAAAGTATGAGACACATAGACTACACAGGAACAAAAGCAGATACAGAGACAGAGACAGAGAGCCAGACAGAGGAAAAATTAAACCCCAGTAAAGGTTTCTCAGTTGACTTAGCAGTTATAAGGAAAAGTGCATGAATATATAAATTTAGTTTCTCAGTTTATAATCAAGGTGGGCTACTAAAACAGGTAATCCTTAGGACAGGAAATAAACACAACATATTGAAGAAGCAAATGACCGTAAATCACAGGTCTATCCCACCATCACCGGGCAGCTCAACTAGAGGATGAGGTCTGTCAGGCTTGTTGGTTCTGTAGGTCTTTTGTTCATGTGAAGGAGCAAAACTGTCTTACTTACATTTTGTTCTAGTGATGATGCAGAAAACCCCTGCATCAGCATTTTCTGAGTCTCACTCAAGTATCACTATTATAACTGGACCTGAGCCATTCTGACCGTATCAAACAACTCATCTAGATTTACATCGTAAATATTGATGTCACCCATAATTGTGGATGGAGAAACTATAAAATCAGCCAAAGTACTCTATATTAAGGAATTGAATCAATAAGTCAATAGTGTATATTGTGGAGGAAAGTAGTTTTCCAAAACCTTGTTTGAAAGAAAGCCACAATAGATGTTTATTTGTGTTTGTTTATTTGACTGAAGTTTAGCAGGAAAGAAAAGAGAACATGCGGAAAAAACTGAATTTGGTTCATATTAGTTAATGAAATATCTAATTGTATCACATGTGACAGATTAGAGTGAAGTTAAAAAAGTTACATGCTATATTTTCTCTTGGATTACTGAAGTTTCTTGTACAATCAACATTAAGAGCTTTGTGCAAATTGTTTTGGCAAATTGAGAGAGAAGAGATTATACCACTTTTGAACTGAAGGTTTAAGAGACTCATGTTTTTATTCTTCCATTTCCCTGCCAAAATATCAGCAACATTTCAGGGTGAGGAGAGTTCCTAACACCTCAATCCAGCAACCAGGATTTATCCTAGACAGATATGTAATGTAAATATGAAATACACCTTTGTCGTATAAGAATTCAGTACTTAAGCTTTCATTTCATAGGAAAATTGGCTTAACCAGAGGTAGAGGACAATCTACCTGTTTTTAATTGTTGTATGTGGTTGGTTGCTTTATTTATGTGTGTGGTTATGCCAAAAGTAGCAGAATAAAGGCATAATAAGGGAGTTGGTAGATACAATTGTTTAGGAAAGAGCATTAAGGACACTTAGTGTCTCCAAAAATAGGCCATGGCTAGTCTGTGGAAAGAGATAAAACCGACTTTAAAAGAGCAACAGAATTTTTTATTTTTCAGTTGAAGATTAACATAGAAGAAGTGAAAGGACATGGATTCCCAAATTAAGAAAAAAAATAGAAAATGTGTCTAAGAAATTAATAGGATCATAGGACAATGGCTGATGAACAAAAACTAAAGAGGACACACAAGATAAAATCCCTGAGCTGGGAGCTGAGTGACACATTTCTTGGACAATGATAACTGATACTTAAGGGAAAGTTATTTCTTACCACAAGATTTAATTAGAACCATTATGAACAAAACCTTTGTAAACATCTATCTTGTATGTCAACTGGTTATTGATTCGGGGGATAAATTAGGATGAAGATATGACAACCACTGTGCATAGCAGACTGTGCAGACAGTAAAACAGGGATGGCAGGGAACCCCAGGCAATTGCTGAGGGCTGCCTGCAAACTTACACACACACAGTTCCAGAAGTGTAGGAATCAAGGAATTCTGGCTCGATCTGTCTTGAGAGATTATTGCTTTTGCACACAAGAACACATGTGTTTCAAGGCAACATTCACATGCAGAATTTGGAGGTAACAGAGATAGTCATGTTTTAAAGACATTTTGTTTTGTAAACAGAAGTTTTCAGCAAAATGTCACTTAAGTTCCAAACTTCACATAGGATGACACATGTGACCATGGCCTTCTTCCACATTCGCCGAGGTCCAAAACACATGCTCTTATACAGCTGACATGGATGCGTGCTGCTAGACGGAAAGATGGGCACCATAAGTACCAGTCTTATGCTTATATGTAAGTATGTTGTGATCTTAAAATGAATTGTTCCTTCTTTCAGCAACTTTTTGAAATGGAGTAAATAGCTAAGGGATCTTTATTTTTGTAATGAAAGAGAATGAAACCTTTTAAAAGATTAAATGACTGAAATAATAATAAATATTAGAGCTGGGAACAAGATGGAGGTCTGGTGATTTAATCACATTCATTCTTGTCAGAGATTTTCTAGGTGGATGAGCAAGAAATCAGAAGAAGCACCTTGAGTGGGCCCCAGTTCATATTTCCCTGGACCCACAGACACTGTGTAGGAAAGAAACCTTCTATTATCGCCCTCATGGAGATCAGTGTGCCAGCTACGGAGGACCACTGCTGCTGAGGCAACAACCCTCATGACTCATTCCTCAGTGTTAGGTCACAGAATAAGGAACAAAATAAAAATGTCTCAAACCTATGAAAATGCAAAGGCAAAATATTTTTACACTATTGTGATAATTATATTTATTTATATTTTTACATTCACTATTACATCAGTGATACCATCCTTCAGTTATAGTGCTGAAGATTGACCCAGGGCTTTTGCGCTTGAGCTACCTTCCTGGCCAATCATTATTATTTTTTTTTCTTCTTAATTTTTATCTTTATTGGTACATTATGAATACACATCATAATTTCATTCAACATTGAGAATTTGTACTAGAATATGGCATGACTTGATTCTCATCTTTTATTTTCAAGCAGTCATATTAAGTCACTCAACCTGGATGGGTTTGCATTTGTGATCCTCCTATTCAGTGTTATTACAGGCATACCCCAAGGCACCCAACTTACTGATATTTAAGATTATAAATATATATAAATAGTTCTATAGATTGATATGCATATTGATACACATATACGTGACACAATATCTATGCATGTGCTACATGTACATTTATGTACATATACATTGAGGAAAATTCCTCCAGGGAGATACAAAAACACTTATTGTAAGTATAGACAATGATTAAGTAAGCTGAGAAGTCCAACCATCTGTTAACTGTACGCTGAAGAAAAAAAATCCAGCAATGTATCAGTTCAAAAGCCAAAAGTAGTTCAAAAGGCCAAGAGCCAGAGAAGCAATGGTAAATTTTCCAGGCCAGGTCCGAAGGTCTGAGAACTAGTAACCTTAAAGTAATTTACAAAATAAATGTTCAGCCTAATCAACGAGCTCATTCAAGTTTCTCCAGTGTGTATGGATGTGTGCATGAGTGTGTGTGTGTGTGTGTGTGTGTGTGTGTGTGTGTTTGGAAATAAATCAGTACTAGTGCTAAACAAGTGCTCTACCACTAAAATACACCCCCAGATTTTTGTTCTATCTTGTTTTTAATTATTGGAGACAAGGTCTTACTGAACTGCTGACACTGGTCTTGAACTTGGAAACCTCTTGCTTAAACTTCTTAAGTAGCTGAGATTATGAGTGTTCAAAACCATAATCAACTATTCCTCCATCTCTTTGTCCCATTCAGGCTCCCAAAGGTGAGATGATGCCCACTTGTACTGGGCAGACTCATCTACATTATTTAGTCCACCAATGCAATTGCTAAGCTTTTAGAAATCACCCATAGAAAACTTGACCTTTAATCAGCTCTGGGAGCATTTCTTCTCTCATTACTTGGCTAGATAAGGTTACCTTTGCAATATATTCCTTTACAACGTGAAGCTCTTAAACCTCTAATAGTTTATTTCTTAATGAAAACAAAAACAAGGCCATGAGGGCCATGTAGTTAGCACAGTGGTTCTGGCGCCTGTCTTGCAAGTGCAAGGGCCTGGGTTCAGTTCCCCGGGAACCACATACAATACTGCGTGTGGAGACTCACGCCCAGCAGCAATCAGTACCACATACCACAGTGCCAGGCGTGGTGGCTCATGCCTGTAATCCCAGTACTCGGGAGGCAGAGGCAGGAGGATTTCTGTGATGTGAGTTTGAGGCTGAGCTCAGGGCCAGCCTGAACTACAAAGTGAGACCCTGTCTCAAAAAACCTAAAAAAAAAAAGGAAACTTGAGTGATGTTACTCTTACTCTTGGTGTCATGCAACTTATAGTATGGTGCAAAGTCAATACATCTTACACTGCATGGTAAAGCAATAAGGAAGGTGAGGTGATTTTACATTTATGATTCCTTGTTATGCCCAGGGACTGGCTCCAGGGCTTCCAGAGAGAGCAAAGCCTGTGAGTGCTCAAGTCATGTATATAAACTGAAAGTACTTTATATATGTGTGTAAATCATTTCCAGATCACTTAGACCTAATACAATGGAAACATTGCATAAATAATTGATATACTATATTTTTAAGTTATAATAACTAGGAAAAGTCTTTACATGTTTAATAAATAAAGTATATTTTTCTGAATATTTCTGTCCATCGTAGGTGAGATCCTCAGATGCAGAAAGCGTAGATATAAAGTCTAATCATGTGTACATGTGTGTGTGTGTGTGTAGTGGACACACATTTGGATTGCGAAAGAAGAGGAGAGATAGACAGACAAACATAGAGAAACAGAAGCAATAATAATGGCTTTACAGATTTCCTGTAAGTTCTGAAAATATAAAAGACAAGTTATCAATAAACTCTAACTGTATTTTGGGGGTTTTTATAGAAGGAATTATGTATGAATTATAGCTACTGGTCCCATTGTTTTCTTTTACAAGATTTAAATTCAAAGAAAGTGAATGTGAAATAAGGAATCTGCTCACTCTCTTTTGATGGGAGTGGAACTAGAAATATATTTTATTAAAAATATATTATCATAAAATAGATTGAGCCACATAAAAGTCATAAAGGGTCTTATTATATCAAAGAAATTATAGGAAAGAAATATGTTAAAAATAAATTTTTATTGGGCATTAGCTATTTTGATGTATTTGCTTGATTCCTTCTAAGGAATTAGGCAAAGTTGAAACTTAAGGAAATATGTTTTGATACCATTATTAAGTTCTAAATAATTTTATAGCAAAATATTGTTAACATGGGACAAAAACAAAGAAGTTCTTCAATTCTAACACCTGATGCTAATCAGTGATTATTTACTTTAACCTATACTCAATCCAGGAAACTCTTCTCTTATGCAGATGTTTTTCTTAGCTACTAGAACAAGTGTTTTAATTTTCTATTTCTATAATAAAATATCAAAAGCTGTGTACTTGATAAAGCAAGTAAATTTATTTTCCTTGCAGTTCTGGAAGCAGAAACTAAGATCCTGAAACCCCATTGTTGAAGGCTCTGATGAGGACCCCATGGCAAGCCCTATCACAGTGGCAGGTACATGTGGAAAGGAATCATGATACAAGTCAATGTCAAGAGTCAGTCTCGCCTTTATGACAACACTTTGTTGCTGAAATGAACTGGAGTCCCATGGGGAATATGTTCACATCTAATCACTTTCCACTAGTTCTCACCCCTTTCCTAGGTACAGCAGGGAGCAAGATTCCAATTCATCAATTAATGAGGAACATACTCAACCCATGTTTAAACCATGGCAAGAGTCATCTTCAGATAGTAGCGATTTCCTTGCCATGGGGAATAAAAAAGTTTTAAAAAGCATACAGAATGGAGTGCAATCATGATGTGTATATTTAATGTACCAATAAAGATAAAAAATAAAAAAGCATACAGAAATAAAGCAAGCTTTGACTGCTCAATTTTAATATTATTCTACTACCAGTAAGACTTCAAATTCTAAGTAAAGACTATATTGGTAAGTCCTTACTGGTGACTAATATTTCTTCTTCTTCTTCCTCATCATCATCTTCTTCTTCTTCTTCTTCTTCTTCTTCTTCTTCTTCTTCTTCTTCTTCTTCTTCTTCTTCCTCTTCCTCTTCCTCCTCCTCCTCATCCTCCTCCTCTCCTCCTCCTCCTTCTTCTTCTTCTTCTTCTTCTTCTTCTTCTTCTTCTTCTTCTTCTTCTTCTTCTTCTTCTTCTTCTTCTTCTCCTTCTCCTCCTCCTCCTCCTTCTTCTTCTTTCTCCTCCTCCTTCTTTTCATTCTTGTTCTTCTCTTCTTCTTCTTCTTCTTGTGCTTCTCCCCCATGCCCCCGCATCTCCTTTGTTTTTTTGAGACAAAGTCTTGCTATGGAATTCAAGAAGGCCTTGAACTCACTGGGCTAGGCCTAAGTGAACACAGGCTTGATTTGAATTCATGTTCATCCTTCAGCCTTAGCCTCTAGAGTGCACTACCACACTTGGCTAAGGGGTTCTCTAGAGGAAGAGAGTCAACATATACAGAAATATACACATATGGGATTTCATAGCAATTTTATGTATGGATTTTTGTGTGTGTATGTGTAGCTTGATGGGGTTTTAAATAACTTGAAAAATTCACTAGCTTGAAACCTATTCCCATGCCAACAGTGTGGATTGAAAGCAACAGAAAAAGCTCTTCTATACTCCTCAAATTCCATCAGTTTTGTAAGATCTACATGGAATAAATTAATGATTAAAAAAACAGAAGGAGCCACCATGCACAGCTCTGTGGTATGTGGTTCTGATTGCTGGTGGGCGTGAGACTCCACATCCAGTATTGTTTTATGTGGTCACCAGGGATTAAACCAGGCCCTTGCACTTGCAAGACAGGTGCTAGAAACACTGAGCTAAATCCCTGGTCCATCATTATATTTTCTTAAACTTAATAAATATAATTCTTTTCTAAATGGTGCTGAATACTTGCAAAATCCTTTTAAAATGAATTTATCTTTCACTATATTTATAAATAACACACATACACAATATTTGGCAGTTGATACTGTCTGATAAAATTTTAAAACAAATTAAATATTCTATTTAATGAAAATATAATATAAAAATATTTGGCAATTGGCTGAGATTTATGTCATTCTTAATCATGTAGGAGAAAGTTTTGATGCATTACACTTATTTAAGCCACATTATCTAAGTAATCTGTAATGCTAAGTAGTACTTTGGCAGAGAAAGAAATGCAATGCTGTTTTCTTTCCCAGTTGAGATGGTCTCCAGATTTTCAACTTTTACTATGGAAGAATAAAATCATGTAGTTTGCAGGCACTGAAAACTATAATGTTAAATTCAATAAGTCCAACACAAATTTTATGTGGTTTCTCTTATAAGAGAAACATACAACACAAATAAATGGAATAATTAAACAGAAGAAGGTTAGCAGAAAACAAAGATGTAAGCTTGTTGGAGGAGAAAGGAAAGAAGAGAGAGAAGGGCAAGGAACAAGGTAAGGATGGGGAGTAAGGGAATTGAAAACCAGCAGGATATGCTACATCTGTGTACCAAACCGCTGGACAAATGAAACTACGATGTGTGAAAAACATATGAATAAAAAAGGAATAAATGAAAATACTAGATAAGGAGACTAAAGCCAAATGAAAGTAATATTGTACATATTTCCATTATCTTTACACAATAAAACCTGTATTTCCTCAGTATGGGTCAGGCTTCTTAAAATGAGCTTCAGAAATTGCTCGCAACTTGTTGGTATGGCTTTTCACACAGTACTCATGTTCATCATCTGTGGATGTACTTCATGTTTCGAACTCAGAGAGAATATTCCTGAGCCACAAAGCTAGTGCCTGTCAACTGTTATGTAACCTCTACCATGCAATTGCAAGCAGAGATTTTGTCAGAAGACCATTTCCTTTAGTTTCTCATCTGTTAGCCATTTATAGACTTATTGTTAAATAATTATTTTTCTCCAAACTTGTGAAATTCAGTGATCTTCTGAAATAAAATTGCAACTAGGCTTCAATTTCTTTCTTTCTTTTTATTGTGGTGTAGAATCTAGTGTGGTGCTTTAAGATTCTTAAAATTTCTACAGAGACACTAGCTTTTCCCCTTTGGCGTGAGTTACCAATACAATACAATGTTGTCACTGCTTTTATCATTTATTAGTCATTAAAAATGCTAGATAAACAAGTCAAAGTGATCTCTCCTGCAGATGCCAGGGTGAGGGAGCAAGGGGGTCATTCAGGACAAGGTGTCCAAGAAAGACAGAGTGTACATTTGTACGTGTTATGGCCACTTAAGGACCCAATATCCTCACTCAACTTCCCATGTAAGAATGTTTCCTTCAAACTTTCCCTCTTCTTTCTATTTTCTACACTTTATTAAAAAAAAAAAATATATATATATATATATAAATAAATGTATGGGCTTTTGTGTAGGTCAACCTAATTTAGAAATCATTTCCTTATACCCTGGATACTCTTTCTATTCCTCAAGGATATTTTAAATACCATTATATACCTGTCTGTATATGCAGCCAGCCAGGATTATGCACAAATATTGCCATTCACATGGTCTTTGCTCATTAATTTAATTGGCCTATAGTTATCTAGTCTCCCACAGGGAAACAAAATAGCGTGAAACCCTTCACCACTTGTATTTTAAGAGGAGGGGAAAGTGCTTTATTTAGAATATTGCAACTTTTATTTGATGAAAGTTACTATTAACATATTTTCATAATCTTCTCAGCCTAGCAACAGCAGGAGTAAAAGGTGTGAGGGCCATGTAATATTCATGAAATTAAGACGACTTGAGATGAAAGGGAGTTCCATTAGAGAGACCAAGTGTGACAATATGACACATATTTGCATATTTTACACTTTAAATCTTTTCAGCACATCCAAGTTGATATATGGATGTAAACATGCATTGCCAGTTTTTAGCATATTATAAGCCCTCAAGACTTTGCATGCATTTTAATATGTTTCATTATTGCTGTAGATTTTAATTTCCAAACTGCACGGCTTTGATGGAAGGAAGCTGCAAGTCAAGGCATCTGGCCTCTGCCCCAGGCAAGCACAGTCTTTTCCTTGAATATTTTGGGCAGAAACTAGTCTATTTATTTGTGGGGCAGTGGGGGGACATTTTTTCCTAAAAAAATATGCTGCCCAGAAGCACATTTTGTTTGGTACACATACTAATTAAGTGTTAACTTAACCATCCTGGGTGGAAAGCTAAAGCATTCAACTGTAGATGTGCCAAAGGAGACACGTTGTGTGTAGCTTTTATAATCCCTTCTTCCCTCCTCTCGGGAGTTCCAGCTCCTATTCTGTAAATGCAAATATTATTGAAAAGCACGATTCAAAAAAGAGGAATTTGAAGCTGTGTTCATTCTAAAAAACAACTCAAGATTTTCAGCTGCTCATTTTATTTTCTGGCTCACATAGTCTGGCTGGTTGGGAAGTTCTCTTGTAAACCCACATGTACACATTTGGCCCACTGATCAAAGTGTTCATGTCATTTTCGAGGTTTCCTTGTTGTTATCTCTTTTAAAATGAGCATATGTAAACAATAATAGTGGATTGACTTTGCTTTGCCCATTACCTGTAAAAAATTGAAGGTAAAATATAAATGAAAAGTCTCTTCATTCACTATGTTGATTTTTAAAGGAAAAATATGTTTTTATTTATTTAATTATTTATTTATTTTAATATATATTTTTTTGCACTGGGGATGGAACTCAGAACCTCCCGCCTCCCAGAGGGCGCTATGTAGTTGATCTAAACCCATGAACCTAAACTTTTTTTTTTTAAAGAGTTTCCAATGATCATATCAAAGTCATACTTACTGGTATGAAATGATCAGCCTGCATTATGAGCTTCTTCCATGTATGTAATGGGATGTTATTTTAAGTTTCAGTGCTGTGTTAAAACACTTAATACAAGCTCTGTAGTTATACAGTTTTTCATAAATGGTAAGAGCAAAAAGCAATTACTTAGGGAAATCTTTGTAGAATTCACCAATAGTGGTAAACAAAACATCAATTGAAAAGAAATAAAAAGCTACATTTCCTCACTACAAGAATATAAACAAATTAAGAAAATATAATACTTCGATTTTTAAAGTGCATTAACCATTCTAAAAATAAGGTCATTCACTTGCAAATGAAAACAACAAAACTCTCTTGGGTTTTTTTCTGGTCATTCTGTTCTAAAAGTTCATAAGTAATCACAGAATAGCTAGAGTACTATTTTGAAAGAGTACATGTGAATACATTGTAAAAGTTCAATTTTACACAGTTGAAATAGTCATTGCATTTTTCAAGTTACCCTATAAACATATTTGATCACAACAAAAGAATTTAAAAATAGTCCTAGTATTAAAAAAATCAGAAGGTAGCTATCTTTGATTCCAACTGTCTCTTCTTAGTGAATAACTTGCTATAATTTTGCATGATATGTCTAATTATGCTCATCCAAACAATGGAAGTTTCTAATTATTAATTGTTTCGTTTAGGTGTGCTATTAATTTTATAAATTATTTTTTGAGATAGAGTCTCAATTTGTAGTTCAGCCTGACTCTGAGCTCACTATGTAGCTCAAGCAAGCTTCAAATTTACAGCAATCCTCCCGCCTCTGCCTCCCAAGTGCTGGGATTATAGGCATGAGCCACCACTCCTGGTAGGTGTGCTATTCTTCAGAGCACTGAAGATGAATCTTCTCATCAAGAGAATCATAGATCTATGGAACTACTATTAGAACAATGGCTTTAAAGATGAGAAGTTTTTAAGTTTGGAACTGTGAAGCAAACAATTCCTGACACCTGAGGGCTCTCAGTAGTGCTACCATATATTGTAACATTTGATGACAAAGGGCATACTTTAAATCCTGTGAAATTGTTTCTTTTCACCATGTTCTAATCCTTTACTGAGTCACATTTAATCCTTATACCTATCTTTTCTATTATTCCTAGTAAAAATATAATTTATTTCCGTAGCTAAGTCAACACAGAAGGCAAACTATCCTCCTATGTAGTTCCTACTAGATTATCTCCAAATGATTGAAGTCCTTACATAACCTTAGGCATAAGCTGAGAATCATTCTCGAGTGAATTGTTCTACCATAAAATATCTTTTTGATTAATTACAGCAAACATTGGTAATATGGACTCTGTTTTGCTTAACCATTGAGTTTTTTGTTTGTTTGTTTGTTTGTTTTTTTAACCTGAAGTTTACTGGCCTATGTGAGAGCTACCTACAGTTTCTAGGAACTTCTGCTTGCACAAATAAGCACCTTTTGTCACAGTCAATCTCCTCTGGACTCCATTTCTGTAGCTCTTTTGATGTTCATGCCTCTTTTCTGCACCACAAAATCTCTGGTTTCACTTTACCATGCTTTAAAATGTGCTTCTGCAAACCCATCTGTACATTGCCACAAAAGTGGCTCAACTCTGAGGTCTCCCTATGACAGGTATTTGTATGAGTCTATGTGCATCCACACCACTGTGACTCTCAAGGCCGTGCAGATCACTTCTGTCTTAAATGAATGC
Source organism: Petromus typicus (assembly GCA_004026965.1). Taxonomy (NCBI): domain Eukaryota; kingdom Metazoa; phylum Chordata; class Mammalia; order Rodentia; family Petromuridae; genus Petromus; species Petromus typicus. The sequence continues at coordinate 42,638 of PVIR01000247.1, forward strand.
TGAACATGTGTTGATTTATGATCTTTGAATGTCAGATCAAATGATGACTCACTAATGCATAGAGTATCAAGTTCTTCTGAATGTCTCACAGTCCTTCAGGTGAATTAGACAGTGACACAAATGGTAAAATTCTCCCTATTTATGTTCTCTGGATCATTTGTGGTATAACATCTTGTCGGTGTGATTATTTATTTCTTCTCTGAATTTTACATGACATTTAATCAAAAACTACAACCAGAAAACTAATTTAACAAGAATCCATAACTCATTCGGAATATTTCTACCTCAGATGGAAACTGTGAATACAAAATAATAAAAAGAAGAATGATAAAATGTATGAGATACAAAACAAAAAGACAATGTGGAAATAATAAGGACTTTCATTGAACGTTTACTAGGCGTGAAGTACTTCATTGTCCTAGTTTATCCTCATGACAGGCTTATCATGTAGGTCTTCTTTAAGTCCCATTTTCAGGGTTGAAAACTGAGGTTTAGCAAGGTTAGGTAAGTGTATTAATAGTATAGAGCTGAAATATAGAAGCATATTGCTAATTCTGAGCCATTAGACTGCAGAGCCAGTAAGCTTATGCTTTCTGCCATCCGATCTATCAATCAGCTTTAAAAACTCCACTTCTAATTCAAACATTCTCAAAAAGAATGGTTCTTTCTGCCTTGACATTGGATTCATTAAGGACAAAAATGCTGTATTAGCTTGCTTCATACTAACTTCTGATAAGGTCTAGAGACTTGAACAAATATATGAGATATTTTATACTTATATTTTTATTACATACAGATTTTCTCCCATCATCATACCTACTATATTCATACCTATGTTTCTCCCATTGAAGTCAGTGTCCTTATTTTCTAGCATTTCCAACGTTTATGTACTATTTCTATCAAACAAAAACTCTTTCCATTTTCATACTTGTATTCTTTTTTCCCCCATGTAATTTTCCAGAAGAAAGTGCTTTCTGGGGCTTTCTCCAACTCTAGTCATCTCAAACCTTTCCCAATAGTTCAGAGATCAGTTACTTTTTTCTTACAGAATTTATGTTGTCTTTTACTCATGTCTTCATTTACTGAAGTATTCATTATTAACTGTTTACTTAACGTCAAACACTGAGAAAGGCTCAGGTGATAAAATAATAAAAAAGACAAATTGAGGCTGCTCTTTCTGATGTACAGAAGTGAGAACAAAAATATAAATAATAAGCAATTACAATATGTGATTATTTTAATGACTGAGGGCAAAGACAATAGAGATAGAAGTTATTGGTGTAAGTCTTTTCACTGATGGAGACAAGCAGTAAACGTCATAAAGGCAGAGACTGACCAGGTACAAAAGAAGCACAAAGGATTATGTCGACGCAGAATACATACTCTTTTAAAGAATGGTCAGGTAAAAATAAGATGAGTCAAGCCAGTGCTAATGCAGGCACTGTGTTCAATCCATGATAAATATCTTAATCTCTGTCTTAAAGCCTACTTCAAAATTAGGGTAGTTTAAGAAGCACCATGAAAATAGACATAAAACCATGGCTGAGTGAATGAAATTGAGGACATTGTCATTGTCAGCATTTAGAAGGATCACACTGGCTCATCTGTATACATCTATTGGTAAATATCATGGGTGTGAGTCAAGGATCAAGCTACAGAACTCTTTCAGCCCTTCAGGTGAGAGTGAATGGTAATCTTCACAGGACACGGGCATTAGGGACCACAGATACATGGAAGTATATCAGAGATATGCGTGGATTAAAAACCACCAGACTTAGCAATTGACTAGATATCATAGGTCAGATTCAATGTGAGGTACACTGACACAGAAAAGAAGACAATAAAGGACTAAAAATAATAGCTGTAAGTAGGATTTAAATATCTACTCTTACATTTTTGTTTTGTTTTGTTTTTACTGTTGGTACATGGCTGAACTATGACCTTTCTATTCAAGGAAACTGTAAACTGATAAATCCAAGAGCTGTCTTACTTATTTTTTTCTACATTTCTTAAATAGTTCAACAACAAGCTAAAAATTCAATAAGAGATCAATAAATATTTTTCAGTAGTTGCCTAGATTTGTGCTGAGAGGTAAGACATTAGGTTCTGGCTCAGAGATATCATTATGGAAGTACTTTTCTCAATTATAAAATAACATTTGAACTTAACTCATGTATATAGAGCTTTACTTTCATGTACCTGACTTCCAAATGGGATTTCTAAAATCTGCTTCATCGAGTGTGTTCAATTACCTAGAAAAAATGGATGGAAGAAAAATCTGTTTTCAGAAACTGGGAAGCTGGGAATATATTCAAAATATTCCTGTGATATTGGGGGAGGTAGAAAAAATAACAAGACTGGCCAAGCTTCTTTTGTAGAAAATCAGTCAGGCATTGCAATTCTTTTCCCCTGAGTTTGTGCTTTTCCTCTCTCCAGGACTATCTATCACTTCTTGTAAAACTCTCCCACTAAAAGATCTTAAAGTTCACAGTAAAGCAATGCAATTATTCTGAGTCATCCCTTCTTACCTTTTAACCTAATCTTTAGAAGTGTTGGGACTGAAGAAGCACGGTGTCTGCCCAAAATGAGCCTAATCTTGTCTCTGAAAATAGCACTTCCTTGCCAAGGAGAACTTTCTCCTTTTGAATGGCTGCAAGGAGGCGAAAAAGGATTCCAGCTTCATTGATGGCTGCAGGCATGGTGGGGGCTAAGTCAAGCAACCTTCTGTGTAGAGAATAGCCTTCTCTACTTAGTAAAGGCTTTCATGTTTTTGTTCTCTCTCTTTCTTTCTCCTTTTTTCCCCTTTTTATCTTTCAAAGGCCTTTTGGCAGGAAGTTTTGCAATAGCTCATTACTGACTCCAAATTCAATAAGCTGAAATGGTGATAGAGATTCAGATTTCACTATCATTTCTCTAAGGCCTACCTCATCATGGACTCTGGGTTCAGTGTTGCAGTGTAGACCTTCTCCACTGAAAGGCATAAACCTGGTTTAGTAACAGGTCAGTTTCTATATGATAAGAAAATCACCTGAGAAGGTAAATTTGAACACAAATCTGCAGATTTCATTTGCAGGGATCATTTCACCACTGCTAATAGCTGGTTCCTTGAGGTTCTGACTTTTAACAGTCTGTTCATTTCCTGTATTTCAGTGGTGCCCTTAGAAAGAAAGGTCATCTTTCCTCTCTCTGTCAAGCACCTGTCAGTTCATGTACTTATCATGATATCAATAAATGTACTTTGGTCCTCCACTGAGCCTCCTCCCTCCTCTCGGGCTCTGCTTCCATGACTGTCATCTCCTTTACCGAGTGTGCTCTGTCATCTTTCTACCCTGAGCCCTGACTATCCAAATCCTGCTGTCTGAGTCTATGTGTGCTGCCATACCAAAATACCATTGATATAATGGCTTGTAAATAGCACAAGTTTATTTCTCCCAGTTCCAGAAACAGAGAAAATGGAGCACAGGTGGAACCACCAGAAGATTCTGTGTCTGATGGAGCCCTGCTTTCCAATTCTCAGATGCTGACATCTTTCAACATCCTCACACACTAAAAAGAACATGGATGGACCCAGTTTACAAGGATGGACACTGATTTCACTCATGGAGAGTCTGTCCTAGTGATAAAATCCCTTCCTGGAATTCCATTTCCTACTGGCCCCAACTTCTAATATAATCACCTCAATGATGAGATTTCAACAAATGATCTCAGAGGAAACATACATACTCAGAGTGGAACTGTCTTCTCCAATCATCCAAGATTCATTTCTAAGATACACATACTCTTTCCAAGAGAGAGAAATAGGAAGTAAGAAAAGGGTGACAAAATTTAGAGACTTGTGCATCATCTTTGGCATGAAGCTGTATCCAAGGCTAGGGGCCCAAGGATTCCATATGAGCACCTTTGTTAGACAGAGGCTGGTGATCTAAGACTCCAGGTGTTGCACCAATTGCAGAATTTGTGGAACTGACCTACACTCGGCAAGTGCCTGTGGCACTTTCTAGTTGGAATGCAAGCTCATGCCTGCACAGGCCTGGGGCTGTAGAAATAGTTAAATCCCCATGGATCCCTTAAAGCTTGTTTTAATGAAAACTTGCTCTGGTAGACATTGGTATAACACAGAGGGCCTTCTCCTGTGAGGATCTTCTGTCTGGATTCCATGTCTTTCAATTCTAGGTGGAAATAACTACCTTATGAAATCTAGTAGGCCTTGAGTTTGTGCTTTTACAGCAAAAATGCTACCAAACGAGTCTTTCCAAGGACTTCTAGAGAAGTGATCATCATGGCCTGTGCTGTGCCTGTCTGTGCAGTGGAACAACGGGAACCACTAGGGAGCATAGTGCTGAAATATAGGAATTAAAGCCTTCAGATATTGCTAGGCAGAGTTCACCGATGCCCTTGAAGTGTCCCCTGTTTGATACTGTTTTCCCTCATAGACTTTGTGAACTGGGTCCACCATGGGAATGGCAACAGCAATGAACACAGAAATACTTGTAGGATTATTCATTCTTCCACTGCCCTTGGAGAATAGCAACTGCCTGTACAATGAGAATCTCCTTCCCCAAAGATCACTCAACCACACCCTTAATATTTCATCCTGAACATACTTTCTCAGCCTTTCCTAATTTGATAAAATTGAAATTTTCCATTTCTTTCTGAGTAAAAAAAAAAATCAAATATTAGACATTTTCCTATGTATTCACATTTTACTATAAGCATCAAAAATAAGGCACAAGGAAGTTTTAATATTTTGCTTGAAAATATTTTTAGTTGAGTAGTGTTTCACTGACCACAAATCAGACTTTCATAAGAATCCTAGAATAGGACACAGTTCAGCCAAGTCCTTTGTAACTGTAAAACAAAGATCACCTTTTCTACATTTCCAATCCAACTTTTCCTTGTTTTCATCAGAGACCTTGTTAAAGTGGCCTTTACTGTCCACATTTGTACTAAAACTCCTTTGAAAATCAATGAATATTCTCTGAGAGACCGAGACATTTTATGTAGCTCTTTCCTTCTATCGTGTTCTCTTGTATTACACTTCACAGTCTATTCATCACAAAAGAGGATATTTTTTACTATGAACCTTAAAATTCGCTTAACTTATATGCATTTCTCAGTTGCAAAACTATGTCCCTATTTCAGATTATTTGTCATAGAAGCAAGCATACTCTTCAATGTTAATTTTGACTTAGTCTGATGAGACTATTATAACAAAATATCATAGAATGTATGGCTTATAAATAATAGAAGTTCATCTTTTACAGTGTTAGAGGCTGGAAATGCAAAACTAATATTGTAACAGATTTGCTATCTGATGGGAGCTAACTTTCTTATTCATAAATTGGTGTGTTTTTTCTGTGTACTCATATGTTGATAGGAATCAGATAACTTTCTGAGGACTCATTTATACAAGGACATTAATGGTTTTTATGTGGGTCCTGCCTTCATTTTCTAACCTCCTTCCAAAGACCTGCACTTTTAATAGCATCACTATGGTGTTTGGCTACTTTCTAACTTTACAATCACACCCAATTAACAGGTAAAAGTCCTTCTGAAAATCTTTAAGAACCATTAGGAATCAAATATGTGATACACAATAAACAATTTGGTTCACTTGTTCCTCTTTATAAATCTAATGATGTACTCTATCTCAGGCTCATCTGGCCTGGATCTGGTTTCAGGATTAATTACATACACACTTCTACATAAGTATCTTCCTCAGGCTTTCATAAAACCCTACTTAAGTTTCATTTCTATCTCTGGCTGCTAATATTTAGATCTATTTATGGAATGTCCAGTATGATTGATGTTCTAAAATATGCCTCTTTCCAACTCCCTCCATACTCACTTCTTGGATTCCATAATCTATTCCTATGAATGCCAATAGCATAAGGACTCCAGACTTTTTATTTTAACCCCAAAATATGCATACTCAAATTGATTTGGTATTTAGATAACTCATTTTAAATATAGTATTTTACCTAAAAAAAAATCACTGAGGATCAAAGGAAAGTCAGCTACTGTTCCAGAAAACAAGTCAATGTTCTGTTTGAGGCTTGTGCAAGTACCAAGAGGAGAAAATAGATTCTAAAAATGTTTATCTGTCAAATGTGTTAGGATTTGATGAAAGATTACATGTGGGAATGGAAAAATTACTATAAGTAGTATAAAGAATATATTTATTTGAATGAGAAGAAAGAGTAAATGTAATACATATACCTAGAGAGATGGACATGAGTCTGGTTCTGAAAGGCTTTCTAAGCATTTGAACTTAGTCTTAGCTAAAATGAGCTGTTTGAAAACTGCAGATATAGGAAAGACATAAACAAATAAGTGTTGCTTGTTTACATTTTTCATTCTGCTCTGACTGCTTTCTGAGAGTTACCATGCAGCTGGGTAAACAAAAGAGATGCATATGAAAAAAAAAAAAAAACCTAGAATCACTAATGATTAAGTTGTGCCAATATGATTAATGAAAGTAATAAATGTGGCTGAAGATAAGAGGAAGAAAATTCTTTGAAATTGTAAGGGAAAGCTTCAAAGGGAAAGCAAACATTGAAAATATGAGTTAAGATGTGGATGATGCATTAGATCTAAGTAGAAATACAAACAAATATAACTTTCCAGGCAGATAGAACTGATGAGCATAAGTTAGCTACCAACAAAAGTTGGAAGGCATGAGGACTTGTTCTAGGGGAAGGGAACAAGGGGCAGCACACTGACCAATATACTGGCCTCCAGAGTTAGAGTAAGAAAAGGACTATATGAGAGTATGTGTGAGTGACATTGTACCCAAGTTTATACAGATTCTTTCTGAAGCCATTCCAATGATATGAATGGGAAACTAAGAATGACCTGTGCATTAGGATGGTAATCTTCGTACAAGGTAGACTCAAGTTAAACCTATTGATGAATTACACACAAACACACACATACACACACACACACATAGTCTCATGCATGCACATGAAGTCACACAGAGACAATGTTGAAGGAGGTTACATGGTCTAAGAAATGAAGCTAGGACAGTTTCAAAAGAAATGGAATGAGTTTACTAGAAATAAGAGTATGAAAAAAAAAGAAGCACTAAGACTTTCAGAATATAACACAAACTTTAAATATATTGTTCAAGTATTGATCTGCTTCCAAAATGTAAGCAGAAAATATTATTTTTGTATTTATTTAGAATACAGTTTAGTGGATTTTTATGGGTAGAGTTTCAATTTTGCAATGAAAAATAGGTAGTTTCTATTCACAATTTTTCTTCTAGTCTTGCACCAAAGCCTTTATCTTAGCCTTGTAGTGCATGGCAATTGAAAACTAATTGTTCAAAGATCACTGCAAAGTTGGCATTGAATTTATAATTCCTGAACACTATGTATTGAGAGCATTCTCAAATAAGAAATTCTACCACAAAGGACAACAAATAATGGAAGGATATTGTCACTGTAGGGTAACAATGGATGATATGGATATGTTGTATGGGGTAGAAGCACTTTGCAAAGGCACAAGAAGCATTAGCTCTCTGGTATTAAGTGGGATTTAATATAGTCCTGAAAGAAAGGCAAAATTAATCTACAAGTACTAGAATATTCCAGCATTAGTTATTGCTGATAATCAAGAACCACAAACTGGCTAAAATGTTGGACAGTTTTACTAATAGTTTTAAAATAAATAGAAGAGGCTGTTGAATCAGAAATTCAGGCATAAGTACTCAGATATTTCTTATTCAAAGAATAAGCCAAAAATTAGCACAAGTACCAGAAATATTTAAGAGAAGAATAAAAATAACTCATGGTTTTGAAGACTAGTCTAGTAGTTGCTAGGAATAGGAAAATAGCCTGTGTTTTACATTTTCCAGAAATTTGCTCAATTTTGTGTATATATGTGTTATTACTGATAGACATGAGTATCACAGATCTAAATGAAGTAGTCTTTTAAGACAAAATAGTAAATATTGTAAATATTAAAAAAATTCACACTATTCAGAATATATGTATTATTCTCTTTTAGACTGTGAATTGCAGTGAGAACACAAAGTAAAAACAATGACACATAAAGTAATAAAATGATTTCTTGTTCCTCTACCATAATTCCAAGCCCATCATACCACTTCTAAGTGCCTATTGAGCCAGCTGGCACTGTTGAAAATGCCATCAATAAACACCTCTTTAAAGGAAATAATATCACCTTGTCTGAAAGGGAAAACAATTCGTGAGAGCAATAATGTGAGCTCCTGAAATCCTAAGATGTCAAGCAGACTTTTCCTGTTCTTTAAAGAAGGCTCCAGAACCCCAAGAACTTACATAGTTATTAAAATTGAAGAAGAGATCATTTAAAGAAGATATAAAATGCCAGAAGTAAACTGAACTTCTGCCTAGGACCAACTTCACCATTCTTTCTCACAGAAATATTTGATGAAGAAGACACAGCTGTGTTTCTTCCTTCACTAGTGTTTCTCATGGTTTATTAAGGAGTCTAAGGGTGAAATAAAAAATGGAGCCAGGGACTAACTTCCTGTTTTTCTTCTTAACATTGTCAGTGTGTGATTATTGATTCAAGGACACTCAAAGATATTCATTCTCTACATAAGGAAAAAAAAAATCTCTATTGACAATTACATGTTTGAACCTGCAGGAAAACACCACAAGAATTATCACTCTTTGTAAAAGAGAAAAGTCTGGTAAGGATTCATGGAAAACACTTCAGTTAGTACTCCAAAAACAGATCCTGTACAACAAACTCCCAAGGAAAGGGTTCTTCTTAGAAATTAGAAGTGATTTATGTCTCTTTCTACCCTTCCAACCTTATTACCATTCACCACTTAACTCTGAAGGACAAACTACAGATCTGGTGCCCTCTTTCAAGTGGTTTGAAAATAATTTCCAAACACAGCAAATCATTTATGCTCCAATTCATCTATGTAGAAAAGACAGCACAGAACACTTCCATGCTACACACACACACACACACACACACACACATGTGCATGTGCCAAATCCCTCAGGGCGGGTGTAGCTGAGGGAAAGCACCAGCGAAGAACAGACAGTTGGGGAGCCAACTTGGAATTCCTGCTCAACCACACCATGACCCAGCTGAACTTGGGAGATGACTCAAAACTCTTGAAATGGAAGCACAGGCTGTGAAGAGCTCTTTAATCTCCAATATTGTATGTTATTTCTGTGTATTTTTTGGTAGTTTTTGGGTAATTTCACTGATTTATTGTCCTATAGAGGTTTTTTGAGGAGCTTATCAGTGTTCTCCTCATTTGGGATCATCACAGCAAAATAAAAATAAAATAAAATAAAATAAAATAAAATAAAATAAAATAAAATAAAATAAATGGAAGCCAACGGTCAATTTGTGTAAATCTGTGATAGTTACCTATATGCTTCTAATCATGAGGGTCAGATGTAACTATGAGTACTACATGTGTACTCGTATGTGAAAGAAAATAGTGTGGCATTAGAACTTTGAGATGAAAGATTCCCCTTTTCTCTGTGTGTGTTGCCAAAGCAGGTTTTCTTCCCTAAGAGTATGACTTTTTATTCCTTTTTTCACATTAAAATTTATTCATTTTAGTTATCAGACATGATAACTAAAGCACACATGCTTTCATAAACACATTTCTATTTAATCTCTGTAGGATCTCCATAAAGAAAAATATTATCAGATCTTATTTTTATGTTTAATAACAAAAGGAATTCAAATACAATAAGTGACTTAGCTCTATTCAAGAAACTACTTGGAGGAAGAAGTGGAATTTGGACCCTGCCGTTTCTGATTTACAAAACCTCGTATTTGCTGATGTACAATGTCTCCAAAAAATAGAACAGTAATTTAAACAGTTATATGTTTGAAATACATCTGTTCTGATTTTGCAAACTTAAAAGATCACTTTCAGATCTTGTGAGAAAGAAAGGTCTCATATTGTTCCTGCTCAAATATAAGAAAAGAAAGCCTCCGCTGAGCAAGATATAAGATATTAATTTGACATGTAGATAGATTCAATAGTTTTCTTGTTAGAATCCAACAAGAATAATAATAAGTTCAGCATTGTTCTCTGCATAGCATTCTGGGCTTACCTAGAAAACTTGGATCATGGAATCAGGCAACTTTCATTCTGAAAGGAATACAACATACTAGGATGACATCTGGAAACATTGTTCTCATTACCCATTAAATGCTGCTGTCTATAGCACATTTGTATTAATCTAAAAAACAGAAGATATACATATATATATATATATTATATATATCTTATATTTAGATATATAGATATATAAATGGTGTGTGTATGTAGTTTGTTGCACAAGGCTTGTTATAACTAAGAGATTCATACAAATATCTACACACACAAATAAATCCATTATAAGAAATTAGCAATCATAGAGGATGATAAGCCCCCAAGATCTGCAGTTTTAATTGTCAAGCTGGAGCTGCAGGAGAACTGGAATTACTATCCGATGGCATGAAAACAATAGAACCAAAGATATAGTTCCTGTCTGAAGGACAGCAGGTCTAAGAACCTGAATCAAGCCGTGTTTCACTGTGAATATGAAGGCAGGAAAAAAAATCACATACACAAAAGGAGAAGTCAACATTCAAAGGCAAACACAAAAAAATTCTTTTTTGGGAAAATCTGCCTTCACAATCGATTCTGGCTTTCCAGTGATCCATTAAGTCCCAGCCACATTAAAGAAGGCAATACACTTTACTCAGTAAACTTAGCTGATAATTTCACAAAAACATTCACAAAAATCACCCAGAATAATGTTTCCTAAAATACTTGTTGACCTCATGACCCATTCAAATCTGCAGAAATCTATATTTTGGAAAAGGAAGCAACTGACAATCCTGTGAGCTGTAACTTTAGGAGGCAACCTGCTCAGTTCTAAAATGACTGCACTCTTCATGGAGAACACTAGAGAAAGTCTTGAGAGAAAGGTCAGTCCTTCATAAAACTGCACCTTTATGTGCCTTCTTATGGTCACTGTTAGCAGCTGAAGTTTTTGAAAGATCATTTATTCATTAGAACAGAAAGAAAATACATAGTAACTGTGACTTGAAATAACTTTTGCCTACAGTAGCTTCAAAGGATCTTTTTCAAAAGCATATTTTAAAAGTTCTGGGGGAAAATGTTAGTCATTCCAGTTCTTATATACCAAAAAAGAGCAAAATTTCATGTAAGGGCTTTTCAGAGTATCTTTCTGGTTATTATCACTGAGTAATTTATAAACTTCTGGAATTCTCACTTTGTATTTAGAGGGTGTACACATTTCCTAAATATATATACCCATTTGTGTGTGTGTATCTCTGTGTGTGTGTGTGTGTGTGTGTGTGTGTGTGTGTGTGTGTGTGTATGTGTTAGAAAATTCTGTGTAGGAGACAGTATACTGCAAAAAACAGCAGTTATAAACTACTGTCTAATCAAGAAACCGAAGTAAGTTACATGATCCACATATTTTCAGTGTCTCTGGAAAAAATCCTTGAAAAATAAATACCATTTAGAATTATGAAAAGGTGGAGATATTTAAGAATGAAATGTATTAGATAAAGAAGGATTAACGCCCTTAGTGGAAGTGGATTCATGGTCATCAAAATTGGATCCCAAGATCATTTATTCATTAGAACAGAAAGAAAATACATAGTAACTGTGACTTGAAATAACTTTTGCCTACAGTAGCTTCAAGGGATCTTTTTCAAAAGCATATTTTAAAAGTTCTCTCTTCTTTCTCTGTCTCCTTCAGCCACACTTTGTCTTGTCACAACTCGGAGTTTCTTGTCAAATCTTGACACCATGCTCTTGGACTTCCTGGCCTGCAGTGTCCAGTTTATAGTGTTCTGTGGTAGCAGAAGAAAATGGGATGTCGGTGTCTGAAGGGTGGAAGAAGCATGCTGAGATTAGTCCCAGTTAACTAAAACCAATGTGACTTCTACAACAGGCTTTGCTTCTGAGACTATTAGAAACCATGCTCACACTGGTCAATGTGCTGTAATGTGGAAATTAAAATAAAGTTCTAGCTATTGGTGGCTATTAGGCCTTAGGAGGGAGTAGACTCTTTAATGTTTGCAACTCTCCCTTATCCAAATTCCCTTATCTACCACTCGTCTCACACAGAACCACCAACCAAACAGGAGGAATCCCTCTTACAGGCTTTGAAAGTGGGAAGCAACAGGTCAGAAAGCTGGCTTTAAAGTATTGTTATGTGTAATAACAGGTGGGCCACTGAGGTAAAACATTTAACTCAATTAAGCCTCAGTTTCCTGAGCCCCCAAATAGAGATAACTTGAGTTCCTTACTCAGTTATTTGTGGTGTGCATCAATAAAAAAGTGCTAAAAATAATTTATCATAGCAGTTATAGAGAGCAGATAGAATGTACCTATTAGCCTCCATTTCCCACAGAAAACTCACTGAAATGCTAATAAATGGACACTTGAAAAAAAATACAGAAAAGAAGAAGGAATCATAGTGATAGCATCTGGAAGCTGGGTAGATGGTGGATAATAAAACACTTACTCAGCCCTCAAAAGCTGAGTTCAAAACTGGCAATGGGTAAATTAAAAAAGTAATTTATTTTTTATTACAGAAATCTTGATTAGCTTAACTATGAATGGCATTGTAACAGAAACCTCAGAAACTCAGGACTGGCTGGTGTCTCTGGGGCAGGTTTATACAAGGCTTTGCACAAGAAGTGTGGGTGACAAAGTATCTGAAAAGCACTTCTTTGCTTAGGCAAATTAGGCCCCAGTAACTACTGGGAAGATCAAGGATGTGCCTGGCTAGGCATCACAGTGACCAAGGGCTTCTTCTAGGCTATCACTGGCTGGGGAAAGGGATTACACTTCCTCAGTGCATGTGACAGTCCTGCGCAGCACAGAATTTCCAGTCCTGAATGCTGATCAAGTCCTCCTTGGGAAATGCTTCTTTAGTCTCTTCTTCATCTCCTCCAGGTTTGCAGAACTAAGTAACTATTGTGACTGCTAAATATCCCAGCCTTTTTTCCCGTGTTACAAGATTTTTCAGCCAATATTCTGAAGTGAAGGTAGAAGAAATCAAGTCTTGACTAGAAAATGTCACCAGTTCAAAGTTCACCGATTTACACAATTCCTTAGTGTTACTTTGAAACTAGACTGTCTTCAGTGAATATCAGCATTTGATGATTCCATTCATGCTTTCAACAAGTTACAGCAAGTGTTTTAATATGCACTCGTAACACAAGCGGACAGCAAACGGTGTCCAGTAGTATAGTCAGCACAAATCAATGAAAGCAAATAGGTGGAAAAAGAGATTTTGCTGGGAAAACAAAATTTCAGAAAATCTTTAATATCCTGGGGAAAGAAAATGAACTTTAGTCTCTATGTAACCATGGAGAAATAAAGAACTCAGGAAGTAAAGTGAGGGTAATCAAAAAGGAACACTGACTCCAAAATATAAGATATATGGAATGAAAATTATAATAAAGGAAATTTTAAAATGAATAAAAGATTAAAAGATAAATATAAGAAGTTTCTCAGATAGCAGGAGAATATTGAAAGAAAAATAATAAGTTACAAGACTAAGAATGATACTTCAACCTCTGCATCACTGAGCGTGAAACAGAATAAACACAGAAAACAGAGGAAATAATTCAATAAACTAACAAATAAACAGTCTGCATCACCAAAGAGACAGAATCAGGGTCAAAGTGCTTATGAAGATTAAAAAAAATATCTTTAGATGCTAGATCAATGTAGAAATATCATACCTAGAATTTCAAAACAATAATGTAAATGGATTGTGAACTTCCAGAGAAAAATATATGCACACTAAGCATTGAAAAATTAATTATCATCATTTTTTCTTTGAAAAACCAGCTGAAAATTAAGTAGCAATGGAAAAATATTTTCAAAATTGTGAAATTAAATTGTTTTCAACAGAAGAGTCTATATATATATAGATAGAGCAACAGGGTCAAGAAATTGATAAAATAAAGGGTAAAAAATTAATATGGTATACATACACTACAATCTTACTACTATCAATAGAAAAAAAATAGAAGTCTGTGTTCCCTTAAGCACCTTAAAGTATCCTTTTGCAGTATGATTTTAACATCTAGTTCCTTAGTCAATTATTTTTCTTTATGGTAAAGAATATATTCTAATATATCACTCTAAGTGGCAATAAATTCCAATCAGAATGAGATTTAGTTAATATAATTACAAAACTTTGTACACTTAAAAATTATAGAGTTATCTCTTGTATGTAGGAGAACAAAAATATATATGATATTGAAAAAATAAAAATTTATCCATAATGTAAGTTTATATTTCAATCATCTTCCAATGGAATGTTTATAAGGACCTGCCAACAAATTAGTACATCAAGTGAAGTATAATATATTTAAATTATTTAATAAACATTATATTTTGTCACTAATTCTATTTCACCATTTAAAATAGTAATAATACTATTTGATACAAAATTTGAAAGCAACTATTTCCTCCCATTTACCTCATTGACACCACTGGATAAAGGATTGACTAAATTTAGATTCTAAAAACAGTGCTCATTTTCACATATACCTTAAAATGTAAATTTCAAAATAGTGCTTTTGGGATCAATGTGTTCTTAAATTTGGACTGAACTACTAATAGATCTTCAAATATCAGTGGACTTTTTCTTTCCAAACAAAAGGGTAGAAGGTACACTAAGAATATTTATAGGGATCCTAGTAAGAGGATTAGGAACATTTATGATACTTCTTTCTAATTCCTTACTTAATCTTCCATTGTGTTCCCTTGTCGGTTTTTCTATAATGATTGCTATAAGATCAGAGTAAAAAAGGGCTACTGAAGAGATAAAATCCCATTTCTTTAGCAATTTGATGTTGGCCTAATGTAAATGATGAAGTCATGATGGGGAATATTGATAAGTAATAGACTGATGAGACTGACAAAGCCTGCATCGGTATGTCTAGATCTGATCTTCCTTTGTTGTCCAGATGTCATTAGCATACCCCGCAGCCAAAGACTGCAGACATTAACTGTGACTGTTTAAATTGGATGGCCAGTGTGATTAGACTTAAAGTATCCTAACACACAATGAAAGCTCCTGGCCAAGATGTCCCGGAAGTGGAACATGGGGTACTGCACTGGTCCCTGCACTCTCCTCTAGGCCACCTTCCCAGTCTATGCTTCCCCCTCACCATGAACTAAGTGGCTTTGTTCCAACACATCCTTCAACTTTGATGTTTCTGCCATGGACACAGATGATACTGGATAAAATCCTTGGAAATAATTAACTAAATCCATTCTCCTTTAATTGTACATTTCTACTACTTTGTCCATCAACAATAAAGTTGACCAAGACCGAAAAATAGTAGTAGGAGTGACATCATTGCTATAACCATATTTGACCATTATTCAGAAGTCTTTAGAACTGTTTTATGAGACACATTGGGAAATATTTGGAGATGGGGCTGCACAGGCCCTAGAAATGCACAGGCAGTGATATTGGTTGGAATCGAGATCAGAGGGCTGACAACCTCTGGACAGGCTCAGGAGGTCTTAAATGGAGAATCTATTGGGAATTTGACTAAAGACCATATGTTACATTCTGATAAAGAATGTGCCTACATTTTACCTATGGTGAGAATTTGGAGAAGTCTGAATTGAATAGCTGTGGATTAATCAGTCTGACAGAAGAAATTTTAAGGCAGCTCATGGTTCAGGCTATGGGATGAGTCCTGCTTGGAGCTGTTCATCAGAATGCATGATGTGAATCTGGTGCAGAAGACAGAGCAAAAGGTTTGGAATCACTTAAAATTGTTCCTGAAAGGAGTCTCAAAGTTAGAGTGGAAGAGAGGATAATTACTGACATCACCATGAGAAAAAACAAACAAAGATACTTCAAAGTGGGATGAGAAAATGCCTTGAAGACATCTCCAAAATCATCAAGACACCCACCATTGTGGACTGGAGAGTAAAATGTGTAGGCTTTTCATTTGAAAAGAAGAACCCAGAATCCCTTTTTCTAAGGCATGAGGTATAATTACATTCTTCATTTTCCCACACTGATAAGGAAATAGATCTGTTAAGTTTCTTTATCATCTGTAAACATGTTGTATTGAGTACACAGAAAACACTGTTAGGAGAATCACAATGTAGGCCATTGGATTTCAATACTATGTATTTACTATACTGTATGATACTGTACTAAACTATACTATACTATACTAACTATACTATGCTATATTGTATTTTTGTACTATTTATTGATCTCTTCAAGAAATACTTTTGGCATTATATTAGGCAGGACATAAAGAACTTGATCACATGTTATGAAGTGACTGTGAACTAAGAAGTCCCCACAGAGCATGGCTATGTCTTTATGCCAAGTAGTAAGCCTGGATATTATCATTAAAAATCCATTTTAAGGCAAATGCAGTAACTCTAGGATGAATAGCAAGTAAGCTGCATTAACAAATATACCAGACCTGAAGTTTTCTGCTACAGTTATACTAGTACTTGTTCTTCAGCCCATATCTAGGTTGATACTTGCAAGTTTCAAGTGACTAGCTTAGGACAGGAAATCAAGTTTTAGTTTATCTCATAACTTGTTTGATTCAGCATGTAAATATAAACTAGAAATGGTCTGCCATCACAATACACTCTCTTCCGTATGTTTCCATAAAATGGAGCCATCATCATGGTGGTAAATTATTATTAACTAAAAACTACACCGTCTTCCTACAGAATCCCTCTCATTCCACAGCCTAGATGTGCTGCTGTGCATCTTGCAATTCTGGACTCCTACAAAATTGGCAACTTTTAATATGATCAGATATACATCCAAAAGGAGCCTTCCCAAATGTACTAAATATTATTATGAGAAGATAAAGAAACTTATGAGATACATTTCCTTATCAATATGACTTAGAGTATATAATTCAATCTCGTGGCTTGGAATATTTGACCCGAAGACTACTGATATAGAAGTTTTCTGAGTCTTTTGAAGACTTGATTATGAATTTAAAAATACACAGTATTTTATTTGATTGGCAAACTAGAATTATTAGTCTGTATGAACTTTGTGATTTTCACAAGAAGAAAAAAATGTCCTGAATCAGAGACAAAAGATGGTATCACACTCTGGGGAGCAGGATGAGAGATAGAGTTTGCATTAGCAGTCTTCAGCTGCCAGGACCCATTGAGGCAATGTAGGGGACACAGGCTGTACTCACAATGCATTTATGTGACAGCTAAGCCCTCCTGAGTTAAAAGTGAATACAACTTTTAAATGAATAATTAGTCACTCTGACCTATTTGCCAAAGGAAAATTTTGCTTCATTATCTTAAACAGTGTAGGCCCTACCCCTTGGTTTTGAGAGAGACATTTTGCATGCATTCCAAAACTTTTGCTATGCATGCATTCTTGGAAAGATAGACCAAAATGAATGAAGCCAGTGCCTACGTTTGCATAGATGTGGAAACACTAGAGACCCATGAAGAATTGTCTCCCAAAAGACATTCCAAGCACCAGTCACCAGTTTGAATGCATCTGTTCTGTGTTATTTAAGGGAACATCTGAAGGGATCATTACCATATATATTTCCCAGAGTACTCTAGGGTTAGTCCCAAAGGATATGCATTTTCTCTTTCAGATAATGGATTATGGAGGAAGAAATTCGAGTGAAGCCTGAAATTTTGGTAAGAAAATCATGATTTTCACTGAGGCCAGGAGCATTTTCTTCCTCATATCTGTAATTTGCTTTTTCTGTAAATATTAATCATTGTTATTGATAGATGGCCCATCCAATTCTTAGGAGGTCTGGCCCTGTGAACCATCTTTACAAGTATATGGATTCACTGATTCTCAATATGACTTTGTTACAGAATGTGATGACTGCACCAACTTGTATTCTACCTTTTGGCATTCACCTGAGAAGGATGCTGTCCACCCCACTGCTAGCAGTGAGTCCAGTTATACATCTTATCTCATGCAAATTACCAAAAGACATCAAATGCTCAGCTTGTCGGTGATGCTGGCATTTTCATTATCCACTCATTCTTTGGATAAGCAGAGTATTCCTCTCTAGGCCTTCCTACAGATTATGTATTTTGTAGCTTTTCTAGAATCTCTAAATCTAATCCTCTTAATCTCCTTTGTTCTCATGTGCAAAAATAATGGGTGTTTCATTTTCTCATTTCCTCTGGTCAGGTAATGATTGCATTTCAACTTCTTTTCTGTATTATAGAAGAGCACAATGAAGTCTCCTATATATAAACAATTTTGTATAATGCACTAGGATCACTGCTCTCAGCATCTGTCTCTTACATCTTCGTTTCCCTCCTACCTATGTATGGACTCTAGGTCCTTTGGGACTCCATCAAGAGTTCTGTCAGGTTATGATTCTTTTCTCCTCCATATACTATCAAAATTTCCTTGATACATTAGGTTCCATTTTAATACTGCTTTGCTTTACTTTCATTTGTCTGTTTTCATTTCACTTTCTATTGAGGAGGAAAAGATATAAATTTTTCTTGTATTTTTACTTTATTGTGAAATAGGTACATTTTTATACCTATCATGATCACACTTAACTTTGGCAATGAATTGATGCTCATTTTTTCCCATTCCCCTACCCACCCTACAACCTCCCACCCTCTATGTACATAAGCTTTGTTTCCTTTTTTACTACCATCACAATTTTTATTTCCCCTCATTACTAAGAAAAATTTCTCAAACCATCTTCAGGCCTAGAAAAGGTATTAACCTTTAACTACAGAAAAGCAGGCCACTCCTCCAGTACAAAACAGGATTCTGAGAAGGCAACTTTGATTATATCACCTCAGATGACCCTTGCCTCTTCTTATGAACATACTATTTCATTATTCCTATACTGAAGTTGATAATTCAACACTGGCATGCTTATAATTAAGTTTAGCTTAGCCTCAATCCTTAGCCTTTTCTGCCATTGTGACCATTAGCTGTTTAAGAACTGTGCTTATTCTTTGCTGATAAATCACTTTCAGCCTTGTGTTGGCCTTCTCCAGCACATGAATTATCCCTAGAATCAGTTGATTAGATCCTTAATCATTAACATTACCAGTTCTCTATAGTTTTCAAACATCTTTAGTTCATTCATTTTTATCAATACTGGATCATCCCAGTTAAACACCTATAAAAGTCTCATTCATTCAAATCCTTGTGTTTCATCCATCCATTATCTACAAAATACCATAACAGAAATCACTTAGTGTCTTTACGCTGAGTGGTGGAATTCTCATTAAGATGACCTACAGTTCCAAAACCTCAATTTCATACGGATTTTCTTTAAGTCACTCCTGGTACCAATTGTTATAGGTTTGCTTTGAAGGAAACAAATTCTGAAATGGAAAAGCTTTAGGATCAGTACTCAGTGAGTAAAAGAAAGAGGATTTAGAAAAATCTGTCCCACAATGAAGTTATTAAATGTTTCAGCTGAGCCCTTGGAGAACTCTTGAGGTGAAATTGCTCTGCAGAATTATCAAGATTTGGGGCAAACTCAGTAGTATTTTGACCATTCATAAGATACAGGTTACAAGTCCTTGGTGAGGATAATTTCTGAACATCCAGGCAATGTGTGGAGTGAGTCACAAATAAAACTTGCTACACACCGACTTTGTCAGCATTTCTGAGAGGGAAAGTTTCTCCCCTATCCCAGAACACAACATTGATAGAAATAAAACAATGTAATTGTGTTTTATGGCTGATAAAAACAGAGAAATATATACAAATGTCATAGAAGTAAGTTAATGGATGAATTCCCATGATACAGAAGGCGTCTGCCCTTCCACTTTATATTGGGGTTTACATATTTTCTTATCAAAGTGAAATGCTTCTCACAGCAATATCTCCTCACCCACCACTTGATCCCTAACAACTCTTGATTCCCAGAAATATATGAATATATTCTAGTATTGTCAACCCTCTTTCAGTAATGGAAAAGAAAAACCCAAAGTAAAATGGAGAAAGAAAAATGAAAATAATTATTTGAAAACACTCTTCACCTCGCCTTTTACTTATGGTCTCCTTAATAGGGCAAAGTTCTTACAAGAGTTTCTGTAAATCTTCCTTTCTTCCTCACCTATATTATCTTTTCTCCTCAAACTACTCTTAAAGAACTAATTCCTCTCCATGATACAGAATGGACTCCTAAGAAGCATCCTAACCAATAGCATCTTATCTATTTTAATAGCTGATTTTATTTACTCCTTTTAAGCCTTTAGTGATATTTAGGATAATTAATAACTTCTTCCTGAAAAATATTTCTCCTCTTTCATTGATTCCAGTATTTCTCCTGGTTTACCTTCTGTCATGATGACTAATAGATTTAAACATCTTTTCCTGAAAACTTTTTTTTTTTTTTTTAAACAGGGTCTTGCTTTGTAGTTCAGGCTGGCCCTGAGCTCAGCCTCAGACTCACAACACAGCAATCCTCCTGCCTCTGTCTCCCCAGTGCTAGGATTACAAGTGTGAACCACCGCACCTGGCACTGTGCTATGTGGTTGTGATTGCTGCTTGGCGTGAGTCAGCACACCCATTATTTTATGTGGTTACCCGGGGATCGAACCTGGGCCCTTGCACTTCCAAGACAGGTGCTGGAAGCACTGAGCTAAATCCCAGCCCTAGAAAATTTCTTTTTAATGTCTCAAGATCCCAGGAAAAGTGTTCTCATAAGAAGGTTGTGAGAGCTCTAGACATTGCTAGTAAAAACAGGCAAGATTTGGGCACCTCAGCAGTCTTCAGTATGTGATAAAGAAGTTCATGAAAGGAGGATGATCTTGATTTAGTGAACTAGGTAGATATATGCAGAAGGCAAAATGAAGGGCCAAGTTTCCTTTCTGTAAAATTCAAATCCATACATTAAATGACTTTTGCAGGTCAAATATTAAAGAGAAGAAATAGCTGATTTAAATAGCTTCTTTTAGAATGCTCTATTACATGTTACTGTGTCCTGCAGTTTAGTCTTCACACCAGTTTATTTGCTATCTACTTTCATTCTTTAGGAAACTTTGCCTAATAATTAGGCTTTAAACCCCTGGTATTTATTGCTAATGTCCTAAATCTTTATATCGAAATCTGATCTCCTTTCAAAACAAGAAAATTATTCTTTTTTTGTATGATATCTAAGCTTAATTTTGTCACACAAAATTTACCATGATTATGATAGCTATGAACATCTCTGTGTTAGTTTTTATTGGCTTCACCATCCCAGAAGTTGCTCAGATGAGGAATCTATGTATTACTCTTTAATCCATTGCTTTTATCCACCTTATATTAATTTCACTGACAAGTTCAGTTGATTTATACCTCGAAATTACAATCCTGTTTCTCCCAATCTTTACCGATAGTTGTCTTAGTTCAAGCCATCACTAACTCTTTCACTGTTTTAATGACTATCTCTTCAGACTTTCTTCCTCAGCTTTCTTCTCTCTTACATTTGTTCCACATACAACACAGAAAATTATTTTGGAACTGTATATCAGATAATGCCTTTTCTCTAATTAAATCTCCAGATACTATCTTCTTCCAATTTGAATGAAATATAATCTCCTACATATTCTTATGATCAGAAGGTGTCTCTCTTGTCTGCATCGTCCCAGGTCCTCCTCCCTGGCTGCTGGCACCTCTCCATGCAGAGCCACTAGTCTGCACTCAGATCTTAGATCATGTCAAGCTTGCTCTGCGCCAAAGTCACCGTACTGCTTCTGCCATCTGCTGTAGATAACTCCTTAGGTTTGATCATGATGCTGTGATATGGTTCGGTTTTAATATGTTATGATTCAGTTTCAGTTTAAATGTCCTTCATTCACAAATAATTCACAGTACAAGGATGTTGTTTCATCAATTTCCAAGAGATCATGTTATTTTTTGCATTCCACTCATTAATGTCCACTGTTTTCTTCTCTTTCTTGCTGCTTTAACATATATTCAGAGGCAGATTTGTAGGGATAGGAAGAGGATTTGAGGATTGAGAGAAACAGAAGAAAGAGCGGGAGAAAGAAAAGTAGAAAGTGTCACATAAGGTATATATATATATATATGTGTGTGTGTGTATATATGCATGCATATGTATATAAATGTATATATGTGTACATATCTGTTCACAAAAACCTTTTGAAGTATAATAATTTTAGATTGGAAATATAAATCAATAACAAATTAATATGACAATATAGTTTATTCACTGAACTTTGCCTAAAAACTGTCTCAGTAAAAAAGTAAAGAAAGGTTTACTTTTACAGACCTTGAAATTTATTTGATTCTACAGTTCTATTTTTCCTCTAAAATTAATAAAGTACCTCTGACATTATTATAGTATATGCACAGTATTATAAAATACATACATTATTATAAAATGTTTATAAATGTTATGATGCTCATGAAAAAGCAAAGGTTATGGAACTCCACTTAAAATATTTTTAAAGTAAAAGCATCAGTACAAAATGCAGTTTTAAGTGTTGTGTTTCTGAGCTTAGAAATAGTGAATATTTTCTCTTAATGTTATACTGCATGAAAAATAACTTTGTTTTACAAATATCTGCTGAAAAACTGAAAGATTCTATAAGTTCAAACAATTTTTCCAGATTTTTTTTCTTTTCCAAGAAACACACTATATAGACATAGCTGTTAATTGTGATTTTTAATTTGAAAAAAGTAAGAAATTTCTAGAAAGTATGCAAATCACACTTGTAGCTCTGTCACTTGAAGGTGTATTAAGCGATGAATGCCGTGTCTGTCAGTCAAGGAAAGACCCACCCTGGCTGGCTCCAATTTGGAGCCCTGATAGAATGAAAGGGGGGGGGGGGAAACACCTCGCCTGCACTTAAAAAGCTCCATCCTGCTTGACAAAATGTTTGTTTTGCTATTTCCTTTACCTGTGGATATCAGACTCCTGCTATCTCAGGCTGTCAACACAGATTCACACCAGTGACTCTCTGGTAAGGTGCCAGGCCTTTAGTCTTAGACTGGCATGGTCCCCATGATCTCACTTGTAATGAGGACTTTTTTCTCCTGGACTCAGTAGCCACAATGTCTTACAGCTCATCAAGAGATGGCAACTGTGAATTATCCACATTTTAATCTTGGAACTCATTATAATAAATACTAAATTATCTTGTATGATATTTATATATTGGTAATTTTTTTATTAAGCTGATATATGAAGGTTGTTTTCCAATATGGTACAAAGAATGCCCTTAGACTGATGGTCAAGCAATCAAGGTCTAGAAAGATTTGACAACCCCTATAATTCCTATATTATGCCAAGTAAATTATTAAAAAACCCACTTGTCATTAATTAAAAAGTAAGAAACCATAAAAGAAGATAGACAATATATTTAAAAGTGAAAACCTTAAAAATATAAAATATAATATCAAAATGAAATTGTTTCCTTGGGCTTAACATTGCAAATGCAATGACAAAGAACAGAAAAATGACTCACAAGACAGTCATGTAGGAATCATTCAATTGAATGAAGTAAATAAAATATGGAAAGACAAATAATATTTAAAAGTTTATGTAAAAGTATTATAATTCAATAGATAGTTAATATAACAAATAAAGAATTGACAAAAGGGGGCCGAGGATATAGCTTAGTGGTTCCAGTGCCTGTCTTGCAAGCGCAAGGACTGGGGTTCGATCCCCAGCAACTATATAACAATACTTGGCGTGGAGACTCCTCATACCCAGCAGCAATCAGTACCACATACCACAGTGCCGGGCGTGGTGGCTCACGCCTGTAATCCCAGAACTCGGAAGGCAGAGGCAGGAGGATTGCTGTGATGTGAGTTTGAGGCTGAGCTCAGGGCCAGCCTGAACCACAAAGCGAAATCCTGTCTCAAAAAACCTTAAAAAAAAAAAAAAAAGAATTGACAAAAGGGACGATATTAATCAAACTCACAATTTGGGAGAAAAGCAAAAAAAAAAAAAAATGTTTTGACTGTTCAAATTTAAACACACGAGTAATAAATGGGGAGAAACTATTTGTGAATATTCTACTAAAAGTGATAGGAACTGAAAATTAAATAAATAAATAAATAAATAAATAAAACAACCAGAGAAAACAGCCTATTTCATAGAGGTAACCAACTAAAATAACTGTGAACATATTATGAAAACCAATCAGATGAGTGAAATGGAGTTTTATAAATGCAGAAAAAGAATATTGGCAATCTGGCAATAATTTTTTACTTAGTAAAAATATTATTTCAGAAGGAAGATTAAATTAAGACACTTTCCAATAAAAAGTTACTCTCAGGTCTCATTGCAAGGAAAGCTGAACTACATAAAATGCTACCCAAAGATCTCTTTGTGAGGAGAAATGTTACAGAAGGGAACTTCCGACCTCCAACACTGGCCAACAACTGGCCAACAACTAATAAGAAGTATAGTTATTCACTGAGCTAATATATTTTAAAAATTATTGTTTCCTCCTTATTTAAAAACAGAACTAGTGTAGTATGTGTTGTGTGTGTGCCTATGTGTAAGGAGTAGGGAAAGAGTTAAATCAACTCAGTGTTTTTGTATCTCGATTGAACTATTATAATATTAATGAACAATGAGGAAAGTTAAAGATTCATAGTGTAATATCAAATGCAATCCTTCCAAACATGACAAAGACATATATCTAAAAGTTTATGAATAAAATACAGGTCTGAAAAATGCATATTTTAAAGGAAAATAGGAAGCAGTAATGAAAAACTAAAGTAAACTAAAGAAATAAACAAGACAGAGGGATTATGTGGAAAATAAATAATACAGCTACAAAGGAAAATCCAACCATACAAATAATTGTGTTTCAGTGACATGTAAAAGTCAACAGTAAACATGAGTGGAGGTACACATATTAACATATGTTAAAATAGACTTCAAAACAAAACAATATTTTAATAGAAAAATAAAGAACACTTCATAAGGATGGACTAACTAATGCATCAATCAGGCATAATAGTCATTAATGTGGCAATACTAAATAAAAGTATTTGAAAATTAATTAAATTAAAAGGAATAGGCTGACAATTTGACAACTACAGTAGACTACTTTAATTCCTTTAATAGCAAAAATAGGCAAAATAATTAGTAAACTCTACATATTATAACACAGAATATTGAATCATTATTTCTGAAAATCTACATTCCAAAATTAAAGTTTTCACATTTTTATCAAGTGTACACAGTGTGCTTATTAATATTAATCACTCATCCTTGATCTTGGAAAATAATGCTTCCTCTATAATTGTGGAAAATAGTAGAAAATATTGGTTCAGAAGAAAAGTAATGGTATAGAGTTCAACAAACAAGTTACAATATGAATGGAAAATAAAAGCCTAGGAGTGAAGTGTGAGGGAAAAATGCTGAATAGATAGATAAACAAACCAAACTACCTATGTCAGTCATGGCTCATTCTTTGTATTGCAAATCAAGCACAAAAAACTGGTCACCGGGGCACATGTGATTCTTGTGATCCTTGACTCATAATGGGCATATTAATTCAGTTTTTTTTTAAGGAGTGAGATTTCCATTTAGGTTATATGTTGTATTTGCCTGAAATGCTCATTGCCTTTTCCTTAAGTTTTTTCTCTACGTATAGTATCACGTATTTGGGATTTACTGGCCAACAAGATACATGTAGCATCTTCAAAGAATCAAGCATAAATGTTTAGCACAAAGTTGAGAACAAGTTGACACTAATCATATATTAATATGTAAAATATCTGATATTTTTACAATAAGTTCTCATCAGTTGATACACTCTTCTACCTTTTTAGTTTGGACACAATAATAGAGGTAAAATATAAAAATTATTATTGTGAGGATATCTATTTCCCAAAGAAATATTTGTGAAAATTATTCTTAATCTTAATGTTGTCAAGAAATATGTAAAGTGACTGATAAGAGCTTTAAATCTGATGGTCACAGGCTGTTCTTCAGTCTTCAGAATTCTTTTGGACAACGAATTTCTAGATTTTTTTTTTTTTTTTTTTAGGTTTTTTGAGACAGGGTCTCACTTTGTGGTTCAGGCTGGCCCTGAGCTCAGCCTCAAACTCACATCACAATCCTCCTGCCTCTGCCTCCCGAGTGCTGGGATTACAGGCGTGAGCCACCACGCCCGGCACTAGATTGTTTTTGAGAAAGTGGAAGTGTAGTTGTTTTTCCCATTAGCTCCACTGATACTGTTGGAGTAAAATATGTCAAAAGTGTCCATTGTACTATATAGAATGAAACTCTGTGATAAATATGGGCAAAAATGAAATATTAAACTAGCTTTCCTTAACTAGAGATGATAGATACATGCAACATACATGCATACATTCATCTATATACACTAACAAAATGTCAAGTAATAAAAACATACTGATAAGCTTATTCTCTTAATTTCTATTCACAACTGCTGTTATCAAGCATTACCCCACCTGGATATTCTGGGTTTGATTACGTAAGGAATATGCAATTATGTGATTGTCCAACTAAGTGGGTGAGAAGTCAGGATAAAATAGCCCCTGATGTCAATAGTACACTTCCCACAAGGTCAGTATAAAGATACAAAAATCTCACCTTCTGTGATGTCTATGGTAGACTTGAAGACCCAGATAGCAAGTATCATCCATGTCTTCTGATATGCATATATGCTAGAATGAGTTGATTATTATCAGCTGCTTTAAAAATAACTGCAAAATTTGGTAACTTAAAAAATAGCATTTACCTTTCTCACCGTATCTTAGCAGTTTCATCTGAGCTCAGCTGGAGTTTCTTGCTTTGGACTCATCTGGGGTCATTTTTATGACTGCAATTTAGTGCCAGCTCAACTTGAGCTGACAGGTTTCACAATGCTGGGTTCTGCAATGTCTGATTCTCTAGAAATCTGGGACATGTTTCTGCACATTAGAGCACTAGGTTGCAGAGGAGGAAGGGAAAAGTCCATGATTTTTAGGCTAAAGTTTAAAAATCATATTATATTATTCCAGTGAATTTTAATTGCCTAAGTAATAACAAAATCATCTCAGATGGAAAGAGGTTGCATACCTTTCAAGGAGAAGGAGTAAAATCACTTTGCAGATATAAAGATTAATATGTATATATAAAAATACATATATGAAATTTTCAAAGTCACCCTGGAATTTCACTACAGACAGGAATTTCATTTTTTATAACATTGACCTTCAAGTAATGTACACAGACAAATCCCTTCCAAGTGCTCATTGAGTCTAATAAGAGAGAATACTAGTAGAAAAACAGAAGCTCAAAATGACAGTAAAATATTTTTAGTAATCCCTCTGGATGGTTTAAATTTAACATTTATAAACTTTTAAATTAAATTTTATCTATTTGGCTTTCTCATACCAGAGAAATGATGCAATATTTACCTATCTGTGGTATGAGAAAATAAAGATGTAAATGAGTTCTAGAATTGTATGTTATATTGTGAAATAGAAAATACTCAAAGCGAAATAGGGTGAAGGGGAAAAAATAATGAGATTATAACAAAAGAGAAAGGAAACAAAGTTTATGCATATAGGGGGTGGGGGTAGTAGGGTGGGTAGGACTATGGGAAAAAATGAGAATTAAGTTGTGTCTTATACTGGTAAGAATTCTCATCATTGAGTGCAATCATGATATGTACATGTAATGTACCAATAAAGATTTCATTAAAAAATTTTTACCTATTTAGGTCCGGGGAGTTAGCTCAGTGGTTCCA
>PVIR01000247.1:70464-214771 GCA_004026965.1 Petromus typicus
TCGATTCCCCGGTAACCACATAACAATACTGGGTGTGGAGACCCACACCCAGCAGCAACCAGTACCACATACCACAGTGCCGGGCGTGGTGGCTCACGCCTGTAATCCCAGCACTCGGGAGGCAGAGGCAGGAGGATTGTGATGTGAGTTGGAGGCTGAGCTCAGGGCCAGCTTGAACCACAAAGCGAGACCCTGTCTCCAAAAACCTAAAAAAAAAAAAAAAAAATTTTACCTATTTGGATAATAATGATAAAATACACTGCAATTTCCACTTCCCTTCCTCAGCAAAAGGTTTCACCTGTTCACAAGTCAATCTCTGGATTTCTAGTATATTCATCTTGTAAAATGCACATTTCTAGCTAAGGACTTCGGAAGTCACGACTGATTTAAACGTTTTTTTAATCCACATTTTGATTGCATGCTCCTCTTTCAATGCTCCAATTTCTCTCGACCATAAAGTTTACTCCTCATCCCCTACCAACCTCTATCTCTTAACAACTATTGAGACAAATATTGAAAGGCTGGAAAAAATAATTGCAACTAATTCACAAAATCATCTTCAATAATTTAAACAATTTCACTCTTTGAAGCATAAATAATCTCCTAATCACATTGCATGGCACAAATATTTGCTCTTTATATTTAAATACTTATCGGTACATTATAAATACATATCATCATTGCACTCAGCATTGAAAGTTTGTACCAGAATATGACATGACTTGAGTCTCATTTTTTCCCTTCCCCCCTGCCCTGCAACCTCCTACACCATATATATATATGCATATATATATGTATATATAATCTTTGTTTCCTTTTATTTTAATAACCAGTAGAGAGTACTGCCAGTGGGATATTTGGATCTCCTTAGATTGCATTCAGAGTTTCTGTTTGATTTTCTTCAAATGACCCATGACGTGTTCCAGAGGAACATCTGTGAGAAAAAGTAAGAGGTTTTATGAGTGTACAGAGGGTGAAGAATGCCTGGGAGTTGAAAGGTCTGGGACATCTCTAAGCGAATAATATGTTGAAATGAAAATAACTTGTGGCAGGGACAATGCTCTCACAGTGCAAACCTGGAAGAATGAGGCAGAAGTTACCCTCTGCTGCTCTGTGCTTGAAGCCACACTCCTACTTGGCTTCTTTCCATTCTCTGCTTGTCAGCTCGCCCCTCTTACCTTCTTCTCCTGAGCACACATTCTCTAAAAGATCGCTTTGCACACAAACGTTTATCTGAGGTTTCTGAGTAATCTTGCCTAAGACAATGAACTAAAGATCATATAATTTTCTGAATGTTAAAAAGTTGACTGTCCTTAACCTTATTCTAATGTCATTTTTTCAGCTGCATTAGCTTGCTAATACCTAGTGCTACTTCCTTTCTCTACTGCTGTCTTGAGATGAATTTTAAGTTTGGTGTTAGCTTATACAACAAAATGCAAGCATTCTTTTTGAAAATGACTTTAAAGAACTTTTGCTTAATATTTAAATATCCCAGTTATTTCCTGTGTAGCAGAAAATATTTGTTAAACCATATTTTTAAAAACATTGAATTTAATGAACTAAATTCACTAAATGAACTAAATGAACATTGAACTAATGCATAAAAAGTAAATGAATGAGATTAAGCATCTGTATTATTTCAGATTTGTCAAATGGCCATTTACCTTAAATAATTCAATTCTAATTTAGAATTTAAGTGTACTTGCATGAAGCCTACACATTTAACAAGATTCTTCCAAAGTTCAGTAGAATATCTATTATATGTTCATTCCATAAAAATTTTGATACATACATGTTTAAGGCATAGATCCAAGTAGTTCAAAATAAGCCCCTATCAGTGCTTAAGCAGAGAACCAGAGGACTTTTCCCATCTCTTGTAGGTTCTCCAACACAATGGCGTTGATTATTAAGAGATTTTTGAGGTCACTATTAATTCCATTAGTTTATTTGCCAAGCACTAAAGTAAAAGCATTGACTGAATGACTAGTCACTGTTGAGTCGTCTTATAAAAGCACTGCAGAGCTTTAGAAAGAACAAATAACCACAGGCTAAAGAAAGCAATTAATTTAACTGAGAGGTCAATAATATATAAAATAATAATAAGTAACTTGTCATGATTCAATGAATTCTTGAAATATTTTGTTCCCAGTGATGAGAGTTAAAGTTCAGAGGAGAAGAGAGGCAAAAAGGAAAATTCAAGAAAGTCTTTAGTTGGAGTTTAAAATTCCTCAAATATCATGATTATCCAACTTAGTGATTCTCTGAAATGACTTAGGAACTTCAAAAGCTGTTACATTAATGAGTAAGAGGCATTCAAGTGAATGAGTACGGATGAAAATCAACAAAGGAAAAAGCACACAGCCAAAGTACAGGTAAAGCAGGTAAAACCAAGCTGTGCCTTAGTCTCCAAGATTGTTATTGAAATCCTGTCACTTTGGCATGTAGTTCATATGTCTCACTATAGTCCTTAGGTTTGTTGTTATTTTCTCATATTTATAAATTTACTGTACCAGAGAAAGTATCATCTAATTCTATGATATTTAATTCATTGACAGAGAAAGTCTCATTTTATGTGAAAAATAAAGAGGCCTCAGAATTAAGGCCTGAATATCTTAAAACTTTATGAATATCTTAAAACTTTACTAGTTATGAGTGGGTTTTAAATGAATAAGGTATTTTAACAATAAACATAGTATTAAAAATCTGAACTAGGTATACTTAGTTTGGCCTAATTCAGTAAACTAATGATAAAAGAGAATATGCATTTTGTACTTTATTTGATAACTGAAAACTAAAATTCAATATAGGTTATCTTTTTATAGAAAGTAGCACATTTTTCACTATTGGATAATAGCTATATTTTTTAGCTGAAAAAATATACAAATCATACAAGTATGACACTTTTTATTAAATTTATTTTATTGTATTATTGTTTTATATATATTTAAAAGTTATGTATGTTGAAATTAATATTCATTATATAGTTAATACACATTTCAATCTGTATATGGAGGCGTAGTTTCATAAAGCTGCATTTCCTTAGCCTTATTAGCATTTAAAAAGTGAAAGCAAGGATGGCTCCCCTTGATTAATGTATTTAAAATAGCATTTGCATCACTTAACTCCTGAAACTTCATTGGGTCTGCACCATCTATTACACCGTGTCTGTAATTGGATAGTTGCACACTGTCCTACAAAGATGCTTTATGAAATACTGCCATCATGGTTTACTTTTAGGTTTGCCTTACAGCTGTCAATTGTCCTATTCTTCCTGAAAGTCAAATGTCAACTAACACTGAAACGTAAGTGAAGACACATTGTTTTCATGATACCCTGCTAGAATGTCATAATTTTCATGAATATTTCTTTCCTATAAGTTCTCCTGAAGGTTACAATTTACATCGGATGATTTTGCAACTAGTCTTTTTATGTTTTCTTAAAAATGTTTATTGTTTCACAACTTATTCTTCTGTAAAAATTGAGATACAAGTTTTAAAGACTATGAGTGAAACTTTTACTTGCTATGTCTTTTAATACTCGGTTTCATTGCAGCTGAAGAACATAAATGCTTATCATATTGCTACCAACAAGAAATAAATCTTTGGGAACTTTTTTTTTATAAATAATAGTTCAGTTTTATTTTTATTTCTTGATTTTTCCACACATATTCTTGTCTAGGACTCCTTCCTGTTGGTGTCTACTATTACTGAAGGAATTCTGTTTCCTTTGTCTTTTGCAATGGTAATCTCATTCCCAAAATTCTTGTCCCAACGTATTTCTGGTTTCAGTTTTCAGTTTGAAATTAAATTGTATTATATTACTTCATTCTTCATCATCTTATATACAAACTCTGTGTCCCTAACTGGATAAAAATGAAGTATAGAAAGTAAGTCAATCAAAATTGATGACAAGGAACAGCCCTATAAAGTGTAGTGAAGAGCTTCACATGTCAGGATATCTAAGGTAGACTTTCACATTTCATTTATTAAGAATTTATACCATTATCTGTTTTATCTATATGTGCGTATGCATAAAATAAAACATAAAAGTATTTATTAGTAGGTTCCTGTTCATTATATAGGGATGGAAGTAACCAACAATGCATGTGATTAAAAAAACACTCATTTTTAAATTTCATATTCAAAATTTCAAACATTCATTTCATATTTTCTACAGAAAACAGATATAAGAAAAATACAGAGATCATTCCAGTGGATACAACTCTTATTTTCTAAGTGATAACCTATGAGACCTTTAGAACTGTATTTCTGCCAGTACCAACTTCTCAGACTAAGAGGCCATGCCTTGGAGGTGGCCTTGAACGGAGCTCAGCAACGGAGAAGCACGGCTCTTGTCCACATTGTCAGAGAGCTCGGGGTTGCTGCATTATTCTCACATCCTAAGGCAGTTTGTCAGTGTGTTGTGATTGCATGTCAAGAGGTGCTTCATTACTAGGCTGTGTGGAGGTGAGAAGGAAGTGAGGCGGGTTGACAGAGTTTCTATTAATTACTCCACTAGCTGTTTTCACAGCCATCCAATCACAGAACAATTCAAGGAGAGTTTCAGAGTTAGAAGCTCAAGTCTCCTGGAATATGCTGGTACACCGATTGCCTCTTATGGCATCATTAGTCCTTTTGTGCAAAGGGCTAATGCAAAGGACTGATAAAAAGCGAAGGTAGCCATAGATCTTTGTTTTCTCTGACCGCTCAGTTTTATTAATATTATTTCAGTAGCACACAAGAGAGGGGATTGCTGCCTAGATCTTTGTAATGAGAATTAACTATTCTAACTAAATCTTAGGTACAAGTTGTCCCCCCCAAAACTGAAATTTGATGCAATTAAAAGAGTTACACTAGTCACAGAAAGAGGCTCTCAACCTTGTATTTTCTTTCAAAAATTTTAATTAAAAAACTGCAAGAAGTAACAAAAACATCTTTCACAAATGACATAGAGTAGTTGCTCACAAATAACTGACTGGAAATGGAAATGGAAATTAAAATGTAAATGCTTGATATGCTTTGGACAGCATGAACATTCTCCACAAACATTACAACATTGGCAACCAAAGAGAAATTTTAAAAAAAATGGAAAAAAAAGTAAATTAATAACAGTGACACAAATAGATTTTTTTCACCAAATAAATAGAGTACATGAGTCAATATAGAAACATACCTTGGAATTTTGAAAACCAATACCTTCTTTAGGTGCAATAGAGTTTAAAATACTTCTAAGGAATAGAAACAAAAGTGCTATACCTGGAGATGTCAAAGGAAAGTTATGAAAGTGAAAATTATGCCCAAGGGCAAGCCCTCAAAACCAGTGTCCCTGTGCTGTCCTACTTCATCATAATAACAACAAAGCATTGTGTTTGTACAGTCTCATTGTGTCAGAGAAGCTCAAAGTGTTTATCAAATGAGAGTTAACACTGATTAATTAACCCATCTGGCCATCTCCTCTCCGTGGCTCTAAAAATTGAGCAGCAGTTTCCTCATTACAGACATCTCTAATTGCATTTATTACACTAATTAAGCATCCTTTGTGTTTTAATTAAGTTCACAAATGTTGGGGCCTTACAGCCATCTCCCCCACAATAGGAAATATTCACCTCCAATCTGAAAACAAACTAAGGATACTTAATGGCATTGTGAAGAAGGAAAGAAGAAATAGATTTGATAAACCTGGTATTTTGGAGCCTCATATATATTGAAAATAGCCAATGGAAAGTATCAATCATGGAATTTTTACTAAGTGTCTATTATGAACATAAAACGTACAATGGAGAAAGTAAAGATGCTAGATAACCATAACACATACTAATCTCAACTTTTGGAAGAGAAAGTGTTAATATCTTTATTTATTTATGTCCCCAAACACATTCCAAAAATATATGAGGCAACTTATAAACTAATATGATCAAATAAAACCGATGAAAGAAATGAAGACTCTGGGGGTTGAATGAGCTAATTTAAAAATATTTAAAAACTCTTGAGCCAGAAGGGAGAATATATGAAAAGCAGAAGAATCAACAGCTCCAAATATGGAAGTTCTATGAGTGTTTAATTAAATTATCCTCTTATGATTATACTGGGGTACTATCAAGATTCCAGCAATCACTGATTTTTGTGAGATTAGCTAGTTATACCATGTGAAATAGAACTGTCCTTGCTCCTAAACACTGCAAGGAATACGAGATCTGGATTTTCGCGTTTAATCGAGATCCTGTATTTAGACTTGCCGAGCTTGCTTTTCAAGGGAAAATTCATGTAATTACTATCCTGAGCTCTCTGTCCCCCCATAGAACAGAAATGTAAGTATTTTCAGGTAGCTTATTAGAAATGCTAAACCTATACTCTTAGCCAAGAGCTAATCACATCAGTGTTTTCAATTTTCCACTCTACATCGATTACTTACTCTCCTCCATGTGAATTGAAAGGTTGTGTGATTTGAGGATGCACGGGAATGATGTAAGATTTCTTGGTTTGATGCCTCTGGAGTGTCCTCTCTTCCTTTCCTCTGAAGAAAACACTTTTGTTCTGTTTCATCATGCCACCATCTCCTGGAAGCATGTTGCCACCCAAGAAACCTTTGGTGAATCCTTTGTCTCTGATAGACAGAGAAACAAGTTTGGAAGTTCTAGGAGAGTGTATTAGGAAACTAATATGACCACACTTTTAAATCAAGAGTTTTTACCAAATGAAATTGATAAATACACTCTGTATGCCTGGTACCTCTCCATGGTTTTGAATGGTAATGGGTAGGGGATGATCCTAGTGATTTGGTATAAAGCATTTTATACTTTTGGCAGATATTCATCACTGCAAATTCTTTCCTTTTTCCCTGTAACTTCTACTTCCTTAATTAGTTCTAACCTTCAGAAAATACCTATTTTCTATTCCACTTGGTATGATTCAGGAATTTTAAAGATCACCATTGTATCCAGAAATGTTACAGAGCTTTCAGGTCCTTTTCATCATCCCTTCATAACTTATATTTTGATTTCTAAAATCACAACTTTATTAATTTGTACAGGGAGTTGCTAAGAATTTATGTCTTACATACCTCCATGTTCAAAGGAACACTGGAGATAATTATGAAAGCATGGAAGCCATCAGGTGTCTTTTAGGTATCTAAAAAGAAAAGTAAGAAAATCTCCACATACTTCTCACCTACTAGTGTAACTTCAATAACAGAAGGATAGAGATAGGGGTCATTCTTGGGAATACTATTAGTTAATCCAAATATACATATAGTTCAGGAATAAAAAATATTTTGATAGGGTTAATTAATTCTAAGTTTTGAATATTTCAGTACAAGTACATAATATTTTAATATAAGGTATATGTGAAACTAGGCTTTATCTAATCTTACCCAAAATGAGAGTCTTAATTATCCTCAGTAATTTTGCCTTATAGACCATATAGAATTTCTATAATCATGATAATGCCTTGAGATAATTGAGCAGGAGCAGAAATTTTTCTCCAAACTGAATGATGACTCCAGTTGAAGAGGAGACTGGAAAATCACGGGGTGTCATGGGGCCGAGGAGTTAGCTCAGTGTTTCCGGCACCTGTCTTGCAAGCGCAAGGACCCAGGTTCTATCTCCAATCACCACATACTATACTGGGCATGGAGACTCATGCCCAGCAGCAACCCATACCTCATACCACAGTGCCAGGCGTGGTGGCTCACGCCTGTAATCCCAGCACTCGGGAGGCAGAGGCAGGAGAATTGCTGTGATGTGAGTTTGAGGCTGAGCTCAGGGCCAGCCTGAACCACAAAGCGAGACCCTGTCTCAAAAAACCTAAAAAAAAAGAAAAGAAAAGAAAAGAAAATCATAGGGTGTCCCTTGCAGTCTCCATCCAAAAAGTAGCACTTATTCCAATATCTTCTAATTGTGAGCTCAAGAAACAGAACATGTGGCTGCATGCAGCTGACTTAGTATGGGAGAGCATACTGCAGAGAAGAGTGCACCATTCTGTTGCTTCTTGGGGTACAAGTAGCAACCACAGAGAACTCACACTTCTGAGGTAGATGCATAGTGGAAGAGCCTAAGACTACTAAGCTTTGAATTATAAACCAGAAAATGGTAGACTCAAAAGGAAAAAAAGGTGAAAAATTGTAAGTTAATTAAAATTTAAGTAATTTAGGAGGCATTGTATAGAAAGTGCATGTTTTCATGACTCTAAATTTTCAAACTGTGAAAATACCTAGAGCAATTTCAGCATTGTGTTTTAAACCTATGCTTATTTTCCTAAGAAACTACCAACTGTTTTCCAATATAGATTTATTATTAGTATTTCCATTAACAATAAACAACAGTTTCTATTTCTCTTAATTTACTGCAGTATTTTAAAGATTAAATATTATAATATTTCTATAGTTGTATCTCAGTTTCATTTTGCCTTGCAACTTTATACTAGCATATTACACTGCATGACTTTACATAATTTCTTGTACTGTATACAAATGTTTATTGTTAAATTTTCCATTTCTGTCTATTGCTATGTGTATTTGTTTAAAACATTTGCATGGCATGGTTACCACAATTACTAAGAACAACTTGTATACTAAAAAATTCCTGAGACTTGATTTAAGTATTCCTATGAAAATAAATATATGATTGAATACATATGTTACCTTTACTTAGACATTCTGCAATGTAATCATACTGCAGAACATCCTGCCTTATATCATAAACATATGCAAAATTTTTATTGACAATTAAATATTTTGATTTTGATTTTTTAAGACAGAGTTTCACTGTGTAATTCATGCTCTTCGTGAATTCATTATGGGCCTGGAGTGATCTTAAACTCCTAGTGATCCTACTGCCTCAGCACTCCAAACAGTAAGATTGTGAACATACATCACCATGCCCAGCAAAAAAAAAAAAAAAAAAAAGTGTCTTAAGTTAATTATACAAAATGTGGAAATATTTTTGGTCAGTCAATGGCTTGTCTTTCATTATTTTTTACAATGTCTTTCACAGAACAGATTTTAAATGTAATAGTTTTTTTTTGTTTTTTTTGTTTTTTTTTTAGGTTTTTTTGGAGACAGGGTCTTGCTTTTTTGTGGTTCAGGCTGGCCCTGAGCTCAGCCTCAAACTCACATCACAATCCTCCTGCCTCTGCCTCCCGAGTGCTGGGATTACAGGCGTGAGCCACCACACCCGGCACTGTGGTATGTGGTACTGGTTGCTGCTGGGTGTGGGGTCTCCACACCCAGTATTGTTATGTGGTTACCGGGGAATTGAACCCGGGCCCTTGCGCTTGCGAGACAGGCGCCGGAACCACCGAGCTAACTCCCCGGCCTAAATGTAATAGTTTTCAATTGGAAAATATTTTCTGGAATCATAGTTTTGGTATTATATTTAAAATTATTATCAAGCAGAATTTTACCTAGATTTTTTTCCTTTATCATCTTTTGGACATTTTATGATTCTGTAGTTTTCATTGTTGCCTGTAACTGATTCCTAATGCCACATAACATTAAGAATACATATATATATGTTTATATACTGTAGATATATATTTATATTCTATATATAGTATACTATATATATATTGCAGAGAAGAGTGCACCATAATGTTGAAGAGAAATTGTATAATATATATATATATATATATACACAAACTATATATATATGTGTGTGTACTATATATACACGATATATATACACTCTACATACTATATATAGTTCATATACTGTATATATCGATTATATACTGTATATAGTTTATATACTATATAGTTTATATGCTATATATATAGTTTGTATACTATATATATATATTTTTATATATTCATAGTTTCTTTTTAAATATATGGATGTTTAATTCACCTTTTGAAAAAGAGTAATGTATCCTCACTGAATTCCCTTCACATGTTTGTCAGAGAATACTGAACTATATGTGTGTACATCCGTTTTCTTAAGTCTCTATTCTGTTTAATTGATCTATTTGTCTATTCCTTCCCTAATACCACGCTTTCTTGATTACAGCAGCCTTATGTTGAGTCTTGAAATTAGTTAGTGAAAGGTTACATATGAAATAGCAAATTGATTAACTCTTCCTGAAATATCCCCAATATGATTTTAATAGTCATCAGTTTGAAGATCTTTTTATTGAAAACTGTGTGACATTCAAATATAAACAGTTAAGATGGTAAACTGAAGCCACTACACTCTTCTCTCACCTCATTTGAATAAAAGTTTTTGCAGACTATCCTTTGCTAGCCTGGCCTTTTGAGGAAAGAATTGATAGATCAAAAGTGAAGAAAATACACTTCATATATATGACAAAGAATTAAAACTTCAAGATGATTAAAGGAAAAAAAAGTCAAACACTAGCAGATAATTTTTTTCTACTCTATTTAAAAAATCATTTTCCAAAGTCGCAAAGCAAATCCATTGACTAGATCCTCCTGAACACTCTGAGATGTGGGTGAGTGTGCACAACCCCGCATAGTGAAGGGTCTGTAGCCAGACAGCAAGAGCAACTTATAGCACACAGTTGTGGCGTCATTGTTTCTCTCTGCAGCATCTCCCATTTCACACTCTCACCTGCTTTCACAGACTTCACTCACAAGTCCTCAGTTCATGGAGTCCATCAACTAGTTCCTACTCCAATTACCTGTCTTTTCCAATTTGTCATTATTGATACCAATGTATTTTTTCTTCTAAAATGTAGGGCTTTAATTCTACTTTCTTTTCAGAAATCTCCATTTTATAATAGCTGTAAGGCATTTACTTTGCATGATATACCTCATCATTCTTTTCTCTTCCAGTATCTAACAGTCAAATATAGTTTATCTTTGGGTTGCATAGCATTTTCTTGTGTCTATAAAAGCAATGAAGACAGCATTCAATCCTCTATGCTTTTTTTTTTACTGTAACAACCTATATCATCTTCATCATTTTTATGACTTACAATGTTTTAAAAATCACCTATCTACCTGTTTGTCTATGTTTCATTAGCATATAATTTATATTATATATAATGCTTTAAGAAAACATGTAAAACATGTTCGTCAACACTTGATAGAGCTTAATTTATTTGTCACACTGTACCGGGACCCACTGTATCTGCTTCTAAGATATGAAACTTAACAAAAACTATGTAACTTAAAAATTTCTCATTACAAAAATGTAGCAAATCAAAGAATGCATAAATTAGTTTTGAGGAAAATGACAGCACCACTTACAGAATTGAAATAGCTCTAATAGATGAGACATATTGAATCATTTTGTAGGCAAATACCAACAGAAAACTCATTCCTTATCTTACAACATGATCTTTAAAATGATCAGGCAGGGGCTGGGGAGTTAGCTCAGTGATTCCGAGGCCTGTCTTGCAAGCGCAAGGGCCCTGTTTTGATTCCCTGGTAACCACATAAAAATACTGGGCGTGGAGACTCACACCCAGCAGCAACCAGTACCACATACCACACTGCCAGGCATGGTGGCTCACGCCTGTCATCCCTGCACTTGGGAGGCAGAGGCAGGAGGATTGCTGTGATGTGAGTTTGAGGCTGAGCTCTGGGCCAGCCTGAACTACAAAGCGAGACACTGTCTGAAAAAAAAAAAAAAAAGAAAAAGAAAAAAAACTAAATAAATAAATAAATAAAATGATCAGGCAAAAACATCACAAGCAGCAACAGGAGGAGCCTCATCTATGTGGTTCTCTTCCACTGAGCAGGCACTTCAAATGAGAGGGTATTTAAAACCAATTGGTTGTAATTTACTTTATATTAGTCTAAATACAAGCATATGCATTATCAAAAGTAAAATTAAATGATCATCATGTTAATTAGCTACATTGCTATCATCAAGTTTATTGTTTCAATTGTACCAGTCCAAATTAGCAAAAAAATCAATTTGTTAAGAAATAGCATGTTCATTTTGACCAGAATGTGTGCAGATCTTCAGATAAATACCATTTAAGTAACAACAGTACTATGGCACCAGCTCAGGCTTCACTTCAGATTTAGAAATGGTTGAGAACTTTTATTCTTTCTTTCCTTTGAGTACAGAGATGCAAAAAAATAGCTTGTCATCCTTGAGCTCTGATGTAGTTGGTTGCAAGGGAGTAAGGCCTTTTCTCATCCATATGTACATGAGTGAGTAGGGAAGGAAACGAATGTGGCCCTCGTTCGTGAATGCCAGAGACATATACCAATGAAGGACTATTTGAAGGAGAAAAAACAGCAGGTAATTTTTATGAATGAAATAAAATGATTATACAGTTTAGTTTCAGATTCAAGAATTTTAGGTTTGCACCTGAGTAATACTGTAGTTAGTGAAAATATTTTTATACATGCCCTCTTGTTAAGTTTATGTGTAACTGACCCTGTTCTTTACCCTCAAATGTGTAATCTTTTAAAATTTTCCTTTCTGTTTATCCCTCATTAAAATTATCCTCCTCTCCATGTTTAAATCCCATAGAATCTAGAAAACATAGCTGCTCTGATGTTCATTTAACAAGTATTTACTGATCAATCACTGGGAGCAAGGTGTTTTAGAGCAACTATAGAAACCAATATTCTGTGCTCTGACACAATATTTTCTAATTGGTATATGTGCTACATTGTTGTTCTAGTTCCTTTCAGAAAGCATATATTTTCTGTTGCCACAACACTTAACAGAAGGATGAGTTCAGCTGGAAATCGGATTGATTAATTCTGTCTTCCTTGTCTATACCTTTTAAATATTGGTGGCTCTCCCAAGCATCTCCCTACGGAGGCCAATTAAATGTCAGTGATAAATTACACCTCTTTGTGATTTCTTTTTTTCCCAGAAATAACCTCCCACTTAATTTTTTGACCTCTGCTTCTTACTCTTAGTTTCATTGTCCCTATGCCTCAGCTTCGGACTCAGCTTTTGACATCTGCTCCTTTTCTCTCCCACTTTAATTTTAAAAAAGTATTCTTTCATTTCTCACTTTACTGACTACATTTTCTCCTCTGGGTTCTTTATGCTTTCAGGCTTGTGACAGATTTGTGTAGATACGCTGCTCTTTGTAAGACACTATCTATAGATTTTTGAAGCATTCTCAAAAATGGTGTTAATATCTCATCAATTTCTACATTTTTAGCCAGGCAGGAGTGATTCAGTTGAATCACAAAGGAAAATAAAAACAAGGGATAGAAGTATATGTAAATTCATTCTTAAAATATACACTTTTCAACAAATACAATATCAGCAACAAGAATCAGAGATTCCTAAGGAATTCTTGGATAAATAGGCAATGTGTTTTTGTGAAGGAGTTGATAGTTACTTTAGAAAACATGGACTAGAAGTAAATTATAAAAGCTTGGCCATCCTTTTTTATAGTCTCCACAGGTATCACAAATTCTTGGCTCCTCGAGGGCCATTTTGATTCCTGTGAGTTCACCTTTCAAGCAGACTCTATGGATGTTGAAAAGAAAATTCTGAAGTTTGTGAAGTATTTGAACTGTGCTTAGCTAACATTATTATTTCCTCTGATTTGTAGGAGGCTGGCTGTAATTCTCACCCTTGTTCTCTGTCTTGCACTCCTTGCTTGTTTTCAGAACAGTAGTTAATAGCTACGATACAATCAATACCGCTTTACCGGTATAGCATCTCCCATACAGGCAATATTGCAAACTGTTCTTCTCTTTAAATAATACAGTAACCAAGTTAAATAATAAATAATAGCCCAGAGAGTGAGAAAGAAATGAACGCTGTATACAAAGAAGGAAAAATCGGCTTCTCTATATGATTAGAAAGGAAGTTCAGAGTTTTTGAGGTAGAGGTCTGGGAAGATCATATATCACGGGAATAACTACTCTCTGTTTTTCAAGCTTTCTGATATCATCCTAATTTTATGAAGGTCGTTCTGAAATGTCGCCATGAGATGGAAGGCTTTTGAGGAAATTTGAAAATTTGACAATAAAGGAACGATACTGCAATGTGATGAGAGAAATGGGTTTCAATTTTAACTCTGTAATTCAGGCTGTAGAACACAACTTTATGAAACAGTATATTATTTCAGTGGCCCTAACACTGCATTGAAGTCTCTTGCATGACAACATGTGCTCAGAGCCAAACAATGATCTGGTAGATATATTAATGAATAGACCAGGGGATCAGTGTCACTAGGCTCCCAAAAGGTGTATAGTTAAAGAATTATGTGGCCAGTTCTTACCTATTCTGTTCTGTTTGACTGCTGTGTCTACCTACTTCCTGTTGTGCAAAACTCTGCTCACCCAGTGGAATTTAGTGCAAGAACAGCCTTCTCTGAAATGAAGGGCTGAACACGTGGGGACTGTCTCTTCATCCCTACTTTCCCACTCTATACACATGTCTTCTTTAAGAATAATTTGTACTGAGCTACATACCATTGCTGCTGTCTTCATAACACTTCCCTTGTCAGAAAGCTCACCAACTGATGAGTTTAGACCTAACTGTGATGGTGGGAGGGGAAGCTGTCAGTCAACTATGTCACCCAGTTCACTGATTTCTAGGAGCAGACAAAAAGTACACATCATATCTAACACATTTTCCCACCTTATCCCAATCCTATTTCCACTGAGACTGCATTGTCATCTTTCAGTAAGTTTAAACAGAAGGAAAGCACTGGGAAAGCTGTCTGCAACATGTAGAGGGTCAGAATCTATTTAGGGCATCAGTGAATTATGTGTACACAAGAAGCAACTAGGCAGTTGTTCCTAAATGGTTACATTAGATACAGGATGCTCAAGAGTTCCAAGTGCAGAGAACAGGAAAATCTTCTACTGACTGTACCTGAATCTGAAGGAATAGCTTTTATTAAAAGAAGGGTCAATCCCAGTACTCCTTCTTTTTAGCACTGCAAACTTCTCTTATAATTAAAGAACACCAAATTTCCTTTTCATCATCAATGAAAGTAATATCATATAGATTCAAAATATTTAGAAATGGATAAATATTCTTCTTGTGTCTGACACACAATAACTGACACTCACAGCTTAAATGAAGACAGATTTACTTTCACTCATAGAATGTAAATATTTGAGGTCATAGTTGGCTGACTCCATGGCAGAGTGGCACAGGGCAGGAGCATGGCAGGGGAAGGTTGTTTCTGGCATATAGATGAAGTGGAGAGAGATCAAGGGAAGAGGCCACTTCCAGGCCATGCTGTTGGTGACCCACCTCTTCCAAACATGCTTCCCCTCTGGAGATCCCACTATAAACTCAGAAAAGGGCTAATCACCCTCTCCTGGATGATGTGTCTGCCACAGAAGTATACCTGTAAGCTCATGAGATTGTAGAGGGTCCCTCTAGCCAGCAGAAGGAGGCCTGAATTGAACCATGGAAGCACTTGAGGGATCTCTCAGCATTAGCCATCAGTCACTGGAGAAGTTAAGAAAGAAGTATGCTAATAGAAGCTCAGGTGGAAGATCAGGTGGGAAGAGTGAAATTTATCTAAGTTCTTGTCATTTAAAATATCCATCTGTTCTCACCACCACTCCCTTACAAATCTGCCAGCGAAGACACCCACTTGGACATTAGGAGGTCATTTTCCATCCCATTGGTAAGAACATAGCCTCATATTTTTCAGTGGAGCAATTACTCTGAATCCTTTATCTGGCTTGGTTACTCAACCTGCCCCTATTCAGAGAAAGAAATGCAGAACAAAAGTGGCTTTTGCCTCCAAAAATGTTTTATAAAATGACCAAACCTACAACAGAAGTGTTATAATGATTTTCCAAATCCACTTTGGATTTATCCATTATAATTGATTTTCTCCTCAACAAAATATATATATATATATTTTGACAGATTTCTCTGTAGCACAATGACCATTGATATTTTATGTGAGAAATTTATTTTGTTATTGGTAAAAGAAACCAAAAAGAAGAGAATAAATGTACATGAGTATTCTTGTGTGTATAATAAATGTACATGAGTATCCTTAAATATGTGTCTGTGTAGGAGAAAAATAACATACTTATGTCTAATTTCTAGTGATGTTTAGAAAGTATTATAGAGAATGTAAGACAAAAATTACAGATTCAGTACAAACACATATGAGCATGTAGGAATTTAGTAAGCATACACGACTGAGCAAAAGGAATGCCATGAATTTCTAGGAGGA
The DNA here is from genome assembly GCA_004026965.1 of Petromus typicus. Taxonomy (NCBI): domain Eukaryota; kingdom Metazoa; phylum Chordata; class Mammalia; order Rodentia; family Petromuridae; genus Petromus; species Petromus typicus. The sequence continues at coordinate 86,562 of PVIR01000247.1, forward strand.
TAACTTTTCAAGATTCAGCTTAATTGTTAGATCTTTCTGATCCTCATTCTTTTTGTCTGTTTCCAAAGGTTATTTTGAAACTCAAGGGAAATACAACATGAATATATTTGCAAAATCATCACAGATATGTTAAGTTTTAAATGAATATTTTGGGTAATACCTTAAATCACTTAGATTTCACCCATATATGACATAATCTTTACCAGCAAAGATTAAAATACTAGAGACAGAGTATCTGGGTAAATGTTCCAACAACCACTAAGCAACAGTGGTAGACATTCCAAGAAGGTCCCATTGGTCCTTGCCTACTGCAATTCAATTCCATACATAGTGAAATTTCATTTTGATCTAGGGCTAGTCTGTGTAACCCACAGGTCATGTTTGTACCAATGGTATGTTACTTCTGACATGAGTTGAGAGATGATATTCAGTCTTTTCCTGTCCAGTATCACCCTTCTGAAGAGGCGTGGCATGGTGATCACATGTGCAAGTTCTCTGTAAACTGATAATAGCACTAGAAGGCCTCAGTCTGTGGCCCAAGGAAGCTCTTTATGGACATTGCCCATTAAAATCTCACATCAACTTGTAAAAAGAGAGACTGACATTGAAGTCTCCCTGTGCTTTTCAGTGCCCTTTATTTAATGTTCCATTAGATCTCTTTAAAGAAGTTTGCAGGGAAGGCTTTTCACAATTTTGACTCTTTTCTTCTAATGTCTATTGAGCTGCTGAGGAATTAAGCCCCAGCAATAGTATTTGGAGTCTTTCCTTCTTCTAACATCTTTTCATTTGCTGGTATGTAAAAAGAAAAACAAAAGATCATATATAATATAACAGGCAAAGAAGAACACACATATAATCCCTGCACTCGGGAGGCAGAGGCAGGAGTGGCATCATGAGTCTGAGGCCAGCCTGAGCTACATAGTGAGTCAAAGCTAACCTGAACTATGTAATAGTGAGACACTGTCTCAAAAAAAGAAAACTGAAGAATAGTATTGTCTTTGAGTGAAAGGCTAGCTGTTTGAAAGGGTTGCTAGAATGTAGAAACCATTATAATTTATTTTCTCCTCAACAAAATGACTATCAATTCATGTAGAAGCAGTTGAAAAAGTCTTCCCCAAATAGGCCAAATTTGCTTCAGATTCAATTTACTATATATATATATATATAGTACCTTATATATATATATATATATATATATATATATATATATATATATATGTATATATATATATACATATATATATATATGGAGAGAGAGAAAGAGAGATTATAGGGCAAGGTTTAAGGTGGAGTTTGAGCTTCTGGAGAATGACTGCTTTTGGGTCATTCTGTGATGGGACAGAGAAAGCTCTAGCATGTATTGTGGAAGGCAGATGAACACACACACAATACTGAGTTTTCCTTCACTTGATAGGAAGGATATATGTAAGTGTGTGAGAGCAGATTTATTGTGTAGACAGTAGATAGGTGATACTTCACAGTGGAGTGTTCCAGGAGGTGCCTCTTCAAACTCCATTTCTCAATTAAATGGGAGATATGAGAATTATGGGCATTAATCCTCTTTGAGCTGAGACAGGGATTAAAACAAAAACGTGTTTCACCTAGTCACTAACCCTAGGAATTCATGAGACCTGAGCCGATCAGATCAAATTTATTTTGAGAGCTCATTGAAGTATTTAAGCTCTCTTTGATTAGATGCTATAATGATAAGACAGAGAAGTACAATGAGCTAAACTTTGCTAAGGGCTTGACGACATTACCAACCTGCTTTATTCTCAGGCATGTGACATATTTCATTATTTTTTTCATTTTAATTTAGAAAGTTATTGTCCCTAGAAAAGAGTTACATGAGGACTAATGTTCCATTTGTTGTGTTCCTTAAATGCTAATGATACATATTAAAGGGCCTGCCCCCACAAATTATTCAACCTGTGATATATGATATAATTACAACAGCAGTTGATCTTTGACCAGAACATTGGTAAAAAGGAAAGGAAGTTAGTTTTCATGTGCCAAGGTTACAATTAAGGAAAAGAGAGCTTGGGTCAGTCTTCAAGTTTGACTTTCAGAAACCTGTCACACCCTGATATGGATTATTTGCCTCTGAAAGTTATCATGTTTGCCCACCTGAAAATCAAGGAAGGGATGAGGAAGAGCATAACAGATTCATCATAAGAAGACAGCTAAGTGATTTCCTAGTGAGCTCAGAGGCAGCTGCAAAATTCTTCAAGAGAATTTGGTTTGGGAAGCTAAGGAACAAACTGTTGCAAACCTCACTGTAGGTAAGGATGACTGGGAGATGTTTGGATAAAAAATGAGACTAAAGCCACAAGTGCAGGGCTAAACTTGCCAGACCTTCCTGAGCTTCTACTTCCTTAGTTCTAAAATCAAGTTAATAATGAATGAGCAACATTCCTTCAGAAATTTGTATAGACTCTGATTGTTAGGTGAGAAAGAATCCAATAGTCATGTAGGCAACTTTTTCTCTCTTTATGGGTCAACTTATAGGAACTTGAATTGTATGTGTAATAGAGCAGAAATCTTCAAGCCTAGTAACTGGTAAATTCTTTCCGTTTTAAAAGGGTTGAAATGTGTCAATAATTTATACCTAAGGGCTGATAAATCTGTCAGTTCCAGCTCTTAAAAATATCTCCTTCAGCTAGGGAAATCTTTTTAAACACTCAGCACCTAATGGGAGAGGCTCAAGAGGTAGCGGAGTGAGGTAAAGTCGACTGTGCTTATGTAGAATATTTCTGGTGTGAAGTCAATTAGTGACACAGGAGATGTGATACTTGGATCTTTTATCGACTTATGAACTTCATCGAGCTTTTCTGTCAGGATAATCTATGCAGCTCATTGAATATTGATATGCCTAACTAGATCCCAATCATGGAGAAGAGTCAGTTAGTATTGAGTAAATGCTGTATTTCTTCAGTGTACTGTGCTAGTCTATGAAATAGTTTATAAAACACTCACTGTATACAATACTAAATCTCACAAGTATCGTAAAGTGAAAGTAGTGAAAGTAGAATTTTTAACTATATAGTTTTCCATAGACTTGGCTGTTCATTTTAATTATACAGTGCTGTGATGGTAAGTACTCAGAATTGATCTACCCTACTTCAGTGCAGAATGTATGATTGTGAAGCATACAAGTAGCACAGAAGCTAAAGTAAATATCTGTCTAAGTCTCTAAGAGAAGGCTTTGACAAGATACTCAATAAAGTTATTTCTGCATAGAACATAACCCCTCACACACACAAATGGGCACACACAGAACAAAATGATTTCTATCATTTCCTTGTCACAGTTATCTCTAGAAAGTACTGTTGTAGATATTTTCCTGATTTTGATTCTCTTCTATATTGAGGAAGAGCTTGAGAACTAACTGAAGGTCACTTTAGATTTTCCAAATCAATGATTCATTTAGCAATGTAGTCATGGCTTAGCAGTGAAGCTGCATACCTGAAAATGAAAGGAAATAGGAGATTTCTGAGGTCCCAATGGGATCAGAGTGAGCAGCCCACATTAGTCAAAAGTCTGAGCCCGGATTTGGAAAGACATGCTACTGAACATTGAGTAAGCCCATTTCGTTTGATTAGACAATGAATGCTTACTTAAGAATATTTGCACTAATGCTCCCTCTGATGTAAGTAGGTTAGATCTGAGTTCCCAATACCCACTCATCTGATTTTCAATATAAAAAAATCACAGGAGAAAATTAGTCATGATTTATGCTTTTTAAAAAAAAAGCAGAGTACAGCAGATAGGAGGAATATCACTAAACTCTTATAATACACTCAGTCTTTCTTATTCTATTGTTTTAGTAAACATTATTTTGACAATTATAAAATAAGCTGAGCCTTTATAGAGCCTATGTTTGTCAATATATTTATTTGATACAGTAGTCACTATGTCAAAATGGTTACCTGAGGAACAGAAAGAAAACTGAATTTTAAAGCTAATATGTTGAATGAAGGTAAATAAATCAGAATAATATCTTTCTTTAAAAATAAAACACATCAATATAACAAAAAAAGAAAGGAAACAAATTTTATGTATGGGAGGAGTGGTAGGGTGTGTAGAGCTATGGGAAAAATGAGAATTAAATTGTGTCTTATACTGATAAAAATCCCCATTATGGAGTGCAATCATGATGCATATATATAATGTTCCAATAAAGATTTCAATTAAAAAATCAAACACATCGAAATAGGTGGTAACTCACAAAGTTGTGCAGCAGTATTTTACAGAGCATATTGTTTTATAAAGTGGTTAGTGTCAATGTAATATTCAAAGATGCTGTAGGTGTAATGATATTGAAATGATTGTGATCAATAGTAATACTGATCCTGATACTAATAGCAAAATTAATGATGACTCTACTATTCTCTTACAGAAATATACTAAGAGTATTAAGTTAGAATATCTATAAATAACACTGAGAAAAACAAAATATCTCGACTGATGAAAAAGTATCAACAAAATATTGCTTTGTGATCATTACTACAGATTTTTATATAAAATATGTATATATTTTCACCATTATATTGACCAAAAATATGTACATACAGATTCAGGGGTAACTTTATAAAATATTTACAGCCTAAGTATTTGATTTAGAAAATTTTGATTTTGCTGTTTCTAAATTAAACCACACTATTATCAAAATTTAAAATGAATCATCTGGATTACAACTAAGTACTATTTAAATTTGAATATAATATTATATGTTGAGTATTAGTCAACTTTGTTTCCAGTAGTTGTATTCTACTTTGGGGCTTGGGAATATTATATAGCAAAGCACTTCAGGCAAAAACAAGATGAGCCACCAATACCACTACACACAACAAAATACAATGAACACTTTTCTACATCCACACTGCTACCTAGAATAATTACACTATAACCTCAAGCCACACTCATGTGCAGACAAAGGACTCAGGATACTGTCCAGACATTTAAAGTTTTACGGAAAAAAATCACATTTCAACACCCTCCTGAGGAGACCAAGAGTTTTGCAAACATTCTGTCAAAGCAACCCTCTGAGAGAGGCAGGCAAGCCATGCTTCCCCCTTGAACATTAGCAAATAAAAAGTTACCTTTAATTCATCCTCATGTCCTTTGAAAAACTGTTTTGTTATTTAAATAAAGGTCAAAAGGCTTAATGCACAGAGAAAGGTTTGCTTATTTTTTTTCTCATTTTTTAAAAAATCAACACAAATACAAAACCTGCTCATTGGTGCCTTTCAAATACACAGTTTCCTCTCACACTTAGCAGTTACAATTTTTAAGACAGAGAATAAAAGCAGGAATATTCTCAAGAAGAGACATAGACATTTTTGTAGACACAAAAGAAAGACATTTTTGTGTTCCCTCTTCCAGATATAGGATGACAGATGAAACATATTCTTTTGTTATTTATTTGTATTAAACTATAAATATGATTGAATGATAATGGCTATGAGGCTTAATTTTTCCATGCTTTTATTGTTTGTGCTTGTTTTGTTTTTAACTTGCAGTCTCCAGGGCAAGTCCAAGCTGAAGTGATGTAATTTTTTATCTTCTTATGTATGCACCATGCTGTCATAGGTAAACATCAATTCAGATTAATTTTCATACTCCTGAAAAAGTGGCTTTTTCACTGTCTTTCCATGTTTTACTTGGTATTTTTAATGTACGCATTCAACTTAGCTTTTTATACATGGCATTTATTCCACTCTTGCATATGAGCTTATATCTATTGCCAAAACTCATTGAGATGTTACTCTTTTCCAGTTATTCTAAAAGTAGAAAACTATCACTCAACCGAGAAGAAAGAAGTTGTTGCATAATCTCAACAATAATCGTATCTTACCAGGAATATGCATTTGTTCATCATTTCTTACATATTCAGCTGAGTTGACAATTTTTGGTGAGCACTGTTTCAGGTCATCCAAAACAAACAATTAAGCAAAACAAAACCCTATCATTGAAGACATGATGGGCTTTCATGACACCTTGCTCAAAAGGCTTTGGAAGGAGAGTCAGAAGTTTGAGGCCCAACTGGGCAAAACATGGGCCAAAAACTGATGCTTATGGGTTAGCCTATTTCCAGTACAGCGGACAGAATTTAAAAAAACAAAACAAAACAAAAAAAACAAAACAAAACAAAACCTCCTAAGAAACAAAAAAAAAAGCAAAACAAACAAACAAAATAAACTATGATGAGTGCCTTGTTTTTATCCACATTTTACATATAAATCAGTTGAAAGAAGAAACATGAGGTGAGCAATGTAAGTATAATGCTGTGCTATAGAACTATATTGCTATATATAAATTTCTTGCCGGATTTTCTGGTCAGTTGCTGCCACAGTTACTTTAAGGGCCTGTTAAAATGCTGGAAGCAGCTCTAACTTCCTGCTTCTTTTGCAGAAACTTACATATTATTTATGAACGATAACCTATCAAAGATTTACTTTTCCAAAGTCAGATGAGATCAAGTGTGGTCAAGGTGGTCTGGCTATAAGGACTTATTTTTTTCCAAATGAAAATAAGCGTGCACACACACACACACACACACACACACATACACACACACACACACATATTTTCTGAGCAGTTGCTAGAGTTAATGCATTTGAAAATATTACACAGTCAAATTTAATTTCTAAAATAAACTAGAAATAGGCAATGAAAGGAAAAGACAGTTTAACATTTTTAAATGTTAGTATAAATTTAATATTTTTCAAGCTTAATTCTTTCCACTTTTGATCAGTTCTAAAGATAGCCAATGTCAATGAGTTAGTTTTTGCTATTTTTATTTTTTTGCTTTTATGCAACTGATTTAATGTTGCAATTTTGAAGACTAACAGTAGTTTAATATAAAACTTATCAAGACATAAAGGAAAATTACTACCAGTTTTAAAAGTTGTGGATGCTGAGAACTGAATATGGCTGAGAGCATTTCTTTAGATTATGAATTTGGCCACAGACCTCAAATTACAGAATTCTCATTTCATTTTTGGTTTTCTCTACAGCTTCAAGCACAGATCAAAGCCTTGTTCCCATTTATTTTTAGCAGGTTGCTTCTTAAAAAGTAAAGCCTGCTGCACCTTTCACATGAGGACTCCCATGAGGACTGACCCCAACTTCTCCTACCTCATGAGGAAATCTAGATGGGATCTGAATATAGAGCAGCTCACAGCCAGTACTATTCAACTCCCATGGACATGTAACCAGGAACGTGTACATCTGGATTCAGCTCCCAATATTCAGTTTTGAACTCACACAGAAACAGATGCAATTCAATCCTAGTATTCAGTTTGGAGTTCTTACATGATTTCCACTAACTTCTCTTGTGAAGTATCTCCTGCTCTTTACTACCATAAACAGGAAATCATCTGAACAAAAAAACTAAAACTGTTAAAAATATTGTCAAAATTAACCACAACCCAAGGTGATTTTTTCCATATTTAAAAATTCATAGGTAAGTATTCATTTACCTTTGACAATGTGACTTTGAAATTTTTATATGGTTTAAAGTAAGTGTGCCTTCATAAATTAGTCTAGTTTTTGTTGTGCCATGATTATGTTACTGTTTCTCAATGTGCATTTTATCAGTTTTTTGTGCTTATACTTTAAAATGTTGTTCATTGGCTCAAAGTACTGCATAAAATGGATAACCAGATAATCTAATCATATTTTGGATTGTGGCCAAAATAAAAATCCCATTACATTGTATTTAATTTTTCACGTGTAGGTCTGTGTGTGTAACATATGAGATTATACTGGAAGAGTTGGATCTATTCTTCTGAAATTTTGGTCCCAGAGATAAAAGTATGAGACAAAAAGTAAAACTGAGAAACTTTACTCAGCGACTTCCCACAGATTCATAGATTCTGTTACTCTATATGTCTCTTAGTTCAACATGGCTTGTTGTTTAACAATAGAAGAAAATCCATTTTAAGAACTAGATTGTAATTCAAATTCCAACAACAAACTGAGCATCGTGCACAAGCAACAATGATAAACCTCTCTGTTTCACTGAATTGTAGCAAACTCTTTTGGCATTAAACTTTCTCACATGATGTTGTATTTCTGTTTTCTTTCATGCTTGGGACACAACTCCTAATACTTTTCTTCTCTTTTCTTTATCTACTACTCAGGTTGACATCTACTCAGATGTTGAAACTCAATTTCATGTCCATAATTTCTTGACCTACTTGGTCACCTCCCACTCTCCAAAATCTTTCTCTCTTATCCTTCTGTTGAACCTTATAGATTACTGTTTAGTCATTTGCAGCATCACAATATTACCTACTCTCATGTGTCTTTTTTCCCCCAGCAAACCATAGATGCATTAAATCAGAAATTATAGGTTACCTTATTGAGTATGGCTTGCCTTGTACCTAATAAGGTACAGTCCAGGGTTAGTAAATACTTCTGATCTAAAAATGCATTGACCAAAAGTGCATCACACAACTGGGCTTTGACTTAATCTCCTCCATCCATATAATGAATTTATAGAGATAATGAAGTAGAGGCATTTCAGTACTTATTTTATTCTACTTGGTTTAAGTAATCAAGTACCAATCATTTTTCACAGACTTTACCAAGTAAAAGTTTGGCTTTAAACCATCTCTCCCAAGCCCCCATATGATTCCTTATGTTTGCTTATACTACTGGCTCATCTGCCAGGGGTGTTGCTGACCATCTGGCTGAGCCACACTCTTCAGATCATTGCTGCAGTGTCTTCTTAGGACATTTCTCCTCCCTTTCCACCATGAGCTTTCCCTGCTCCCTCCCACTTGTCTTGAGAGCTCTTTCTGAACCCTACCTCTGCTGTCACCTAAGGCTCTCAGGGATCTGGGCCCCAAGATCTAGATCTCCCATCTTACCAGCACTGCCTTATGATGGTTTTATGTATAGTTGATACTGTGAAATAGAAAATATTTAAAAGGAAAGTAAGGGTAAATAACAAGGGAAAAATAATGCAAAAGTAATAGAGAAAAAAGGAAACAAAGACTATATATTTGGGGGTGGGGGGTTGTGGGGTGGAGGGAAAGGGGAAAAATGAGAATCAAATAATGTTTTATTCTGGTACAAACTCTCAATGTTGAATGTGATGATGATGTGTATTCATAATCTACTATTAAGGGTTTTAATTTAAAGGAAAAAAAGATGGCTTTGAAATAGTCTCAGAGTCACTCCACCATTTCTGAAAATATTCTTTTACTACAGAAAAACTTTGGTCACTCACAGTCCTTCTTTACAGAAGATCCAGTGAGTGAATGAAACAATGAGGGGAGGTTTTTGCCAACTGCTTCCCTGCTCCCAGTCACACTTCCCTCCACTGACCTTGAATGACAGCCTTGGAGAGGGAGGTAGGACAGGCTGACCCTCGCAAAGGACAGCAAGTGTGGGGGGGCTGTCCCAGCACCTGAATGGAGCAAGTAGTTGTAATGACATTTTAAAAGCAATTACTGAGAAAAATGACCCAAATATATTCTTTATAGATTTATTCCCAAATGAGTGAAATGCAATTTTTTTGTTTAATATGAATGTTTTATAAAAGACAGTGTTGACATTTTCCTGAATATATATAATTATATTTATATATTATAATATATTATGTTATATTATATATTATAATATATAATTATATAATGATTATATATAATTATAATAAATATATATAATTTATAAACATATGACTGTGATATATTATGCATTCAAAAACACATATGAACACATACTTTGTCAGATATAAATATTTTTAAAAGAAAAATACAATTTCACACACCAGTTCTTGAATGAGTCACCATTATTTGCTGAGAATCTTCATATACTATCCAGATTATGAAACATGTTAGTAGACAGATGGAAGAAATTTGAAATACAGTACTATTTTAGCTCTTAATATCATTTTTCTCAAGATCTCTAAATGATTTCAGCTGATCATCCCTGAACAATGCAACATCAAACTTATGGTGATAGCCATGGTGAGAAATGTTGACAAGGAAAGTAAGACAATTAAATTCAGCCCTGTCCTGCTTGCCTTAAGAATCCTCCTTCAGTGATTCAAATCTTCTTAGAGAGCTGTTACTTCCTCTCTAACCTCAGGTAGCATCCTGTTGTCTTTGTGCTCTGTGTCAGGCTCTCTGTTTGATAACATCCCCAGTGTTTCCACTTAAACACCTGAGGGAGTTAGGGTAGAGAGCCAGTTGTATTGGCCTTGGGATTACCTGAGTGATAGGTACAGTAAACTTTTGTGTAAATCATGGAGCTCTGGTCTTTGGTTCTAGATCTTGTCCCTTGTCCTCTCTTTTATAGAACTGTTCCTCTGCTCTGCTACCCAGCCCTATAAACTAATTGCTTTTGCTTAGCAGCTCCCCCTTTTTTCCTAACTGAACCAGTTAACCATGTGCTGAATTCCCCCAAAGCTATAAGTGAAAAAGTACTCTTCTCTCTTAAAACGTAATTGTCAGGTATTGCGTATCAGCAAGGAGAAAACTAATGTCAGTGCCTTCCTTAACCTGTAATCCCAACAAAGGTCAATATATACTATTTAAATGTACTATATTTCTCCACTGAAATCAAGACAATTACAGTTAAATAACTTATGCAGCAGACTATAAACCTCAACAAGCACAGACATAACAGGAATTATACATGGCCCTGGGATTCTCACCATGGTTGACATGTAGAATTATTTCAGTAAATATGGTGAATAAATGAGTAACAAGATAAGATACTAGAATCTTCAAGATCTTCCCATATATCTATAATATCTTCATGATCTCATTATGTCAAGAATAAGCTTTCTTATGTCTATTTCCTACACAAGTATTAAGGCTCATTTTTAGTTTCAACAACTATATGAGTTCCACAAAGTTAATTCACCCAGAATAACTGTGTTCTTCTCAAGTTTTTTTTTATAATTGAGCCACAACTATGCAATGACTAGGCTGCCATTGGATATGCTTTTCATGTATTTTAAGTGATTTTAAGAAAAATAAGATACGATAGAAGAAAAGTACAAATACATACAAAATGATAGATAAGCAGATCAAGTATTACTTTGTTGACTTTACATAAAATTGACTTCCAGAAGTCCCCACAGCCATTTACTAGTTATACTTTGCAGGTAGTTTCAACATGTGGAGATTTTTCATGTGTCTTTTAGAATGGCATTTGGCCCGATTCAAGGTCACCAAATGACCTTGATTATTTTCAGTAACTCTATCCTATCACCCAACTCACTTTCTTCTCTTAAAAAAAAATATGTCACAAAGTATGTTATATATTGTGAAATAGAAAATGCTCAATGTAAAATAAGGTGAAAGGGGACAATGTTGAGATTGTAACAAAAAAGTAAGGAAACAAATTTTATGTATATAGGGGGGTCGTAGGGTGGGTAGGGCTATGGGAAAAAAAATGAGAATTAAGTTGTGTCTTATACTGGTACAAATCCCCACTATGGAGTGCAATCATGATGTGTATATTTGATGTACCAATAAAGATTAAAAAAATAAGAGATAAAACAAGGATGTGTGTTCAATCAGTTTATATTTAATGTATGAATTATTGCTCAGATATCTCCCAATCTGCTTCAAATACATAAAATATATCAAATAAATAAAGAATGACCCTTATTTTTTAAGTAACACAATATTATTGACAATGAAGCCCATTAGAACAAGATTTTAGGGAATTTGTCACTGAGGTTGGACTTGATTATTTTACACCCAAATCTCAGAGACATGAAAGGCAGATGTTTATTTATTATTCTTGTCATTCATCAAGTCCTTTGACTGGATCTACACTTAACACAGAGGACCCACTCAGAAGATCAATCTAAGTGAGTCTTCATGCCTGTACTTGACAATTCCAAAGGAAAAAAGGAATAAGACAAATGTGGACTGGCTCTTACTGTTCAATTATCCAACAAAAGTCAAATAGATGTACAACCTTAAAAAAAGGAAGGAAAATAAGATAATCCAACTTGAACTTATAGAAAGGAAAATGGGATTCATTTTAAATGTAGTATCAATGGTGGCACAGCAGAGATTGCTACATTTTATGTACATTATAAATTAGAAAAGAATAGAAGAGAAGAAGAGTCAAGGTAGAATTTAGACATCAACCAATATATTGATCTTAAATTGGTTGTCAATGGGAACCCTTTATATACCTTGTCAACCAAAGGTAAATTCACTCTTCCCAAATAAAAATTCAAAAGATGATGAATAATCAAATCTTGATAATTTAGTACTAAAGAGTAGTACTACTTCAGTACTCTAAATTATAGCACAGTGGGTTTGAGCCAGCAGAAGAAAGAACATTTACTGCCTGGAAAACTTGACTGGTTGAAGGAGTCCACGTGGTTAAGAATGCCGCCTGAAAATGGTGTCAAATCACATCTGGAATCCTATTTGAGGCGCTATGGGAATTTCAGCAGTAGAAAGTGCTGGGAAGAACTATGGTTTTGGTTACTCTTGCTATTCAGAGTTACTTTGCACCAAGTTGAACCAGAGAAGTTGCACCAAGTTGAACTAACAGAGGAGTTTCTTGGAGGAGGTTGGGCTGAGCAGATGGAGGGATCATGTTCTACTCCAATCACTTTGCAGAACTCCAGAAGGAAAAGGAAATCTTAGGTGCTTACCTGGAAGCTCAAGGAAAGAATGATTTGGACAGAGAAGGAAGTATGCTCATATGTGTGCATATGTGTTTGTGTCTGTGTGTGTGCAAGTTATTGTGTGTGTGCTGATTACTAGGAGTGTTCATGCTAATTATTTCCCTGAGATGCTCAGAAAAATTTTATTCTCCTAGAGAAAAGGGCTAGGGAGTTATTTCATCTGGTACCTATATTGATACTATAAAGTAAGAAGTATGGGATATAAAAGTGAGAAAATAATTATTTAATCTCAGAGGTTTGTTGTTTATTCTTTTTCTTTTCCATTTAAAAAAAATTCACACAATTTCACACATAGTCTAGAAAAGGGCTGGTATGGATGGTTGATGGTGATGAAAAACAAACCAGAGATTCCAATCAAGAGAAAGAGAATATTTCAGAGAATATAGAAAATATAAATATAGAACACATATAACTTCATAGAGAAGAGTTTTGTGGTTATTTGTAGAATCCAAATAAGACAATTAAGTAAAGATATTTAAGATCATATTTGCTAAGAAAATCAAATGTGATGAACTAAATAGAGAAGTAGAAGAGATTAGTACACAGATATATTAGCTGTCTTAAAGCACAAGAAGGAACCACTAACCTGTGCATGGTCTACACCCAAGGACATAAAAGCACAGTGCTTACAGAGAGTCCTTGTAGCTTAGTTCAAATTTCCTTCTTGTGTAAGGACTTCTCTAATTTCACCAAATCTGATTAACTCACAGACTATCTAGTGCTATTTCATACTCTCATAGTATCAGAAATTACTTTGGGTGTGTATATTTCTAAATTTCTGACATATATTTATAGATTTCCTTTACTGTCACCTTCTTCATTCCTGGAAAGTTTTGCAAGATGATATAGATGTCAAATACAAAGTCTGAGAAAATTTCACACAATGACTGGAATTATTCATGCATAATTTGCATTTGGGTTTAGAGTCACATGATACCAACATCCTTCAGTTTGCCTTTGCATATACATTGCCTACATTTCCAGAAGGTTCCTTCCTTATTTCTATTCAGATTTGTGCTCTTAGTTAATCATCGGGGATTCTCATGTCACTTATAAAACAAGAATATCTCATATGCATGGTTTAAAATTTTGACTATTTTTATATCTGCTTGCAACTTTAAAAATTCAAAATAAAATATCCTGGAACCAAAAAAGACAATAATGTTTGCCCAGTAGCCATTGAATATAGAATGATTATGTACTTAGATTTTTGCTTGTTGGTAGAATATACTTGAGAAAAACATAGTTATTACTGAAATGTCCATAATCAAGAACACAAATCAAAGGAAGAGACAGCCAGCTGTGATTTGGTAAATTATGTGAATGGAGTAAGTGGCAGAGGAAAGGGAGAGCCTCAGACAGTTCCTAGGTACAAAGTCTTTTGGCTGTGCGCAGGTGGCTGCTTGGCAAAATTATTGTCTGGGTGCTTCCAGCATTACTCCAACTATATGGAGAACGATCTACTTAGAACTTCACTCTAAACTCTGCTCTGTCAGAAAACTTTGAATCCCCATCAGGCCTCAGTTTCCATCTACATTCACCCAGAAGCCTACTTTCCCTCTAGGTTCTGAAGGAATAACTAAAGCAGGCCATGTGCTGGGTTCCTGGCAGAAAGGGCCACTTCAGTGTCACCTCTACAGCCATGCCGGCTGCCTTCCATGGTTTCCTGCTTCATTATTCAGTAGGTTAGGATAAAAAATATGCATATATGTTAGCCACATGGGAACCTGAGCTGTAGAGTTTTACACCAGACAAAGGCCAGGATAAGTGTTATTTATACACCATTGGTTACATATTTTGGCCAAGATGGAAGATGGGAAAAACACAATCAATATTCTGTATAATTGCTGATTACTAGAGTGTTCATGGTAATTATTTCTCTGAGTTGCTCAGAAAAATTGTACTCCCCTAGAGAAAAGTGCTAGGGAGTTATTTCATCTGGTACCTATATTGATACTATAAAATAAGAAGTATGGGATATAAAAATGAGAAAATCATTATTTAATCTCAGAGGTTTGTTGTTTATTCTTTTTCTTTTTCATTTTTTTAAAGATAGCTTCGATGAAAAGGGCACAAAGATTATGACTGACAAAGTTAGCTGTTTATGCTTTATTTTCAAACACCTTGGAAAACTTCTTCAGTATTATGCCCAGTGCTGTGACCTGGATATGACTTGGATGTTTGCCAAAACTTCTTGGCGTTAGAAGTCAGGTCTTCACTGTGGTACTGAAAGATGATGTGACCCTTAAGAGCTGGGGCCATGTGAGAGATTTTAAGTCATTAGAGGCATGACCTCTGGCGGGAGTAATGTAGATCAAATGTAGATTAATGTAGTTCCTTCTGGAGAGAAGAATCATTATCAAAAAATAAGTCTTGCCAGTCTCTGGCGCCTCTGAGTTCTAGCACAGTGATGTGACCTTTTCTTGAATGCACTAATGTTGTGATGTCTTACACTATGAGATAGACCTTCAGTGGAAATGAAACAAAGATAGTGCCATGCTCTTCTGTGTATGACTCTGATATAAACAACCTATTATCTTTATAAAGAATATGATCATGGGCATTTATTTATAGTGTCAGAGCATAGACTAATTTAGCCAGAAAAATAACAATGACGGAGTTTTGAGGGAATGGGTTTCACTGGACTTAATTCAGATTGTCTACAGAAACTGATGAAGCCTAAGAAGTCAAAGGTTCCTTCCTCTGTCTCTCCTTCTACTTCTTCTTGCATTCCCTCTTTTTTCTTCCTTCCTTCTGCCCTCCTTCTCAGTTCTTTCCTACTTCTTTCTTTCTCTGTGCCTTCTTCCCATCTTTTCCCTTTTTTGCATTTTGTGATGCAGAAAAGTTGTTTGTACCTACCATGGCTAACCCACTGGCTTAACAGATCTAGCTCCTGATGCCACTCCTCCATGCCCACCAAACCACTCACGAGATGAGGTGCAGCACCTCCCCACCTGGTAAACTTCAGTACAGCTCTGTGTGCCAGAGCCACCCACTAGAGAGGTTAACGGTGAACGTGTACCGAGGGTGATCATAAATTATGTAGAATAACTAAGTTTTTAAAAACTACTATAGTAGAAGACAACAATGTCATTAATCACCCTCAAATTATTCCCTACCCAACTTCAAACGTTCCCTTCATCCTTGCCACAGCCTGAAACAATGAAGACATCTTTTGTCCTTAGTGTCTTTGTGAAATGTGATTAAAAATCTGGTAAATGCTGTTGCAGAGCAGCATCTACAAAGAGGAAGATTCATAAAATCAATACAATGTGTCTTCCTCAACCTTATTATTCACCAGCTCCATCCTCCTACTTAAGGCCTTGGGAAATACTGATTTTTTCTTCATTTTGTTTTCCAAAATGTTCTATGAAAAATCATAGATTATTATAAACCTTTAATGCCTTTGAGATCATCTGAACTGTGCATATCTGAATTTCAGTCCTTTTCATTATTGAATATTATCCCATGCTATAGCTATTTCTAGTTTATATTTTCTGTAACCTTATCTGTATACTATTTATAAGAATTTATAATATTATTACATTATGGAAAAGATCTTTTTATTAACATGATTAATTCTTACTGCTCATAGTTTTTTTTTTTTTTTTAGGTGTTTGGAGACAGGGTCTCGCTTTGTGGTTCAGGCTGGCCCTGAGCTCAGCCTCAAACTCACATCACAATCCTTCTGCCTCTGCCTCCCGAGTGCTGGGATTACAGGCGTGAGCCACCATGCCCAGCACTGTGGTATGTGGTACTGGTTGCTGCTGGGTGTGGGTCTCCACGCCCAGTATTGTTATGTGGTTACCGGGGAATCGAACCCAGGTCCTTGCGCTTGCGAGACAGGTGCCGGAACCACTGAGCTAACTCCCCGGCCCTTACTGCTCATAGTTTTTAAACTGTTGTCTTCTGCTTTATCCAATACTTTGGTGAATTTGGGGTAATATTTACAGATTTTTATTAAGTATATGTAGAAAAAAAATCACATTAAATTTACATCCCACTTGAGCAGTAAGGTTTAGTGTTGTTTTCTCTAGGTTAGCTTTGAGTCTACACATTTCCATTTGTGTTTATATTTTCCCAGATTCTTCCTCCCCCGGTTTTTAGGTACTGTAATTTCATGTCACAGAACTCTATTTAGGGTCTATGGGGGCAGAAATGGTCCTGGTATTCACCACTCTGCATGACTACTGAGAAGGTAATCTTACAGAAAAGGGCTTTAAACATCAATCATATCTCAATTTATACAAATCAAATGCATTCCCAAGTCAGCTTTCATTTAACTGGATACTGAAATGACTTGCAGCCATCTAATGCCTTCTGATAACTAGCAAAATGTTATAGCAGAAAAACTCAAAGTAGAAATTTATACTGGTCCTAACAGATGCAAGATCAGTAGTTTACTTTGTAGAGTTGTGAGGCTTTATTCTTAACCACTCTGTTCCAGTTGCCCTACGTGAGGACAAGGCCAGAGAACAGAATCATAAGATCATGTTGGTTTTGGAAAACCCATTCCAAACCCTTATCACTCTCACAAACTCTCCTGATTGTGTAGGAAATATCAGGCACTGCAGAGAACTGAACAATAAGTCTCTTTATTTCCCTCCTGGATTTTAGATAAAATCTTGTGTACTCTTCCCTCTTGGATCTCTTTTAATCCAAGTGTGCAACAGATGACTATTCTTATATAATTCAATCACCACTACCTCAGTCCCATGAAAGCACATATTTTCTCTGAGAGTCTTTGGAATACTCTCACATACATTCCTATAATGAGCTTTATTAATTTCCCAGTACGATCCCTACTTATTGATTTTCTTTGATGGTTGTGCAGTACATTAATGTTATCAGTAGATACCAGACAACAGATTTCTAAATGACCACCACTTCTTCAGGTGAAATTGGCTGCATGAAGGGTGACCATGAACCACAGTTTTGTTTTGTTTTATGAGGGTTACACTACAGGTGGAGCCATCTAGAAATAAACAATGTTCGTGTTCTGGCTTAAAGCAGAGAAACATCTCATTCTTTCCTGATTATGAACAATCTTAATTAATTGCTCTGAATAAATCAAGTCAATGAGAAATAGCACAAAAATGCTAAAATACTAACAAACTGGAAGCACTTTGACCTCTCCAATTTACATGTGGATGTCTAATGCTCTCTAAGGGTAGCTATCTGGTATTTCTTTCCCTCCAGAGGTATTTCTGATTCTAGAAACTTCTTTTGTTCATTTATGAAGACAAATTAAATGTTCTGTGAATGCCAGAACCTATTGTCTATTGACTAAAAATAGAATCTTAGATAGTGGGTGGCTATAAATTGGGGGAAAAAAATCTATATTTGTGGATTACAGGGCATGGTACATGTTCCTAAAGTTTTTAGCATAGAGATCAACAGTATCATCACATTTGTGGGAAGAAAACTTTGATAATAGCAATGAGTATACTCTAAGGAAGAATTACTATTACAAAGTGATAACTGTCTTCAACCTAGTAACCCCAGCTATTTGGATTTATATTAAAGAAATCATCAATGAGATTCATGATTATTTATATACCAACATATGAAAATGTTACATAAGCCAAATAATCTAAGAAAATTTGCAGTCATTGTAGACATTTATTTGGGCTGCTTTCCCAAATACTGCAAACTTAAACAGCAGAAATTCATAGTGCTTGCAGTTCTGCAGACAGATACCCTAAATCAAGTTATAAGCAGAGTTGGTTTCTTCTGAAGCCTGTCTCCTTGTTTTGTAGATGTCTGTATTCTGCTGATGTCTCCATATGATTATTCCTGTATGTGCCTCTGTGTCCTGAGGTCTTTTTCTCACAAGGACACCAGTCATATTGAATTAAGACCTGCTTTAATGACTTTCCTCTTAACTTGATTATGTCCTTCAGTATCCTCTCTAAAACCATAATGACCTCATGAGACATTGAAGATTAGGATTTCATCGTATGAACTGTGAAAGAGGAGGGTGTGCATTCAGCCCTAAACAATCATGTGAAGAAAATTCATAAAATTCATTATGGCATATGTTCTAGATGCTCTACAGCCAATAAGGATTGTCGCATTTTTAAATATTTATGAGCATGAGGAAATATACATAATAAAGAGTTAACTGTAGAAATATGTCACAAAATTATTTAGAGTATAACCTCAACTGAATAAATTAATGAAACTAATTCTTGCCTTATGTGCTCACAAAAACCTAACATCTTTACTTAACCTCACTGTTAAAAATTTTGAGAAACTGCTTGAAAATATTCTGTAATGTTCAGTTAAAAGGGAACAATGAATATGTCCTCCTATCTTACCAAACCCTACTGGGCATACAACTTTCTCTGCTTTTTGACCAAGTGAATAACATCCCTTCAGAAGCTATTAGCTCTCCTGGCATGAGGCTGCTGCTACCATTCATATCCCAGTGTAACAGTGCACCCTTCCTAGCTTCTTTCTTTGCCCTTAGTGTCAGCCCCTCGGTATCACTTGGGTCCAGGACTGGCTTGGAACCCTTCACATCCCTGTGGTACCTTGAGGGCAAAGGATGAGTATAGTTCTTCTGAAACTAGGAAAGGGTGTCACATTCCCATCATGCTGTGCGTCAAGTATCCTGAGTTCTAATTGCATACAGAATTGTACTTGAAATAACATTTGCCTTTGCTAATTCCTGCTCTGCTACTTCTTTCAGTTCCTCACATGAGTGTAGTGGAGATTAGATTCATGGGAAATTCAAAGTGCTGACATTTCTGAGCATTTGTAACTATTTACACTAAATGCCTTGGATCTTGCATCTGTCCAAGTGGTTTCAGACATCTCACAAGAAGTGTTATCAGATATGTCAAATCCTTACTTAGATCCAAGATGAAATACTATGATGGTTAATTCTTAATTGGATCCAATTTTACTGAGTTAGAAAATGTGAAGAGGTGATTGGTTTGTAACTGCATTAACCTCTTCAATGTGTTAACATCCTCGTGAGTTTATAATTAAGTGGTTGTTAGTATATGGGGACAAGTTGGAGAAAGTGGCTGATGGATGTGGCATTGTTGATTATATAGATGGTCCGTGGCCCCTTCCTCCAATATCCTTTCTCTGTGCTCCTCTTTCTGGCCTCTTTCAAATGAACAGCTATGTTCCATGTTTTTGCCATGGAGTATTTAACCATGGACTGAAATGTCTTAAATTGTCAGCTAAAATGATTCTCTTCATGTTTAAATTATAAGAATCAGGTATATTGTCCCTGTAATAGGAAATGTGATCACTAAAGATGCCCAGTATATGTGTATTTATTTGCCTTCTTATTCTAAGAAAGTCTATAATTATGTTCATATAGATAGACAGAAAAAAGGAAGGCATAGAAGAAGCAGAGGAGAAAGTGGAAGAAGAGGAAAAGGAGGAGGAGAAAAGAAAAGGAAGGAGGAAAAGAAGAAGTTAAATAAAAGGAGGGGAGAAAGAGGAGAAGGAGGAGGATAAGAAAGTTACCGCTTGTTGGTATCCAGAGGAGAATCAGCATGGAGTTGTGAAGCTCTGTCAGTGCATTCTGAGTGCTGCATGGGATATAACTGGGGAATCTTTGAAAAAAGTGTATTTGAAACCATTTTGCCAGACTCATCTGGGAGGCCTGCTAGAAACTCTTTTTAACATCTCACAATCCCAGGCAAAGTGTCCTCATAAGAAGGTTGTGTGAGCTCCAGACATCGCTAGTAAAAACAGCCAAGTCTTGGACACCTTAGCAGTCTTCAATATGTGATAAAGAACTTCATGAAAGGAAGATAATCTAGATCTAGTGAACTAAGTAGATATATGCAGAAAGCAAAATGAAGGGCCAAGTTTCCTTTTTTAAAAATTCAGATCCATACATGAAATAACTGTTACAAGCCAAATATTAAAGAGAAGAAACAGTTGTTATGGAAGAAGATACCTGTTTAACAAATTTTAAAAATAGTTTTCACAGGATAAATTTTTTTCACTGTAGTGACTCTTCCATCCTGAAGTTATTCTGAGTGGTAATGCACAGCCCTTTCTAAAGGATTCAGTAGGAGGAACTTCTGAGTTCAGATACTCTGATGCCATAGATCAATAATTTGCATTTCTCATGACCAAAAACAGGCTGTTGCTGAGATTTCATGGGCCACAGTTGGACCAGCATTGCCCTAGAGTATGATCTACCCGGATTCTTCTTCATCTCCAGGCCAGCAATTTCAAGACTATAGGAACAGAGAAATGGTTCATCCTCAAATGGATTTACCTTGGTTCAAGTGAAATATATCTGAAAGAAAGAAAGAGCATGATCAAAAGCAAAACCTGCCCAATTTGATAGACTCTTTTCTGGGATTGTGAGATGTTAAAAAGAAAGTTTCTAACAAGCCTCCCAAATGAGTCTGGGAAAATGGTTTCAAATAAACTTTTTTCAAAGATTCCCCAATTACACCCCATACAGCACTTAGAATGCACTGACAGAGCTTTAAAAAATGATGCATTTACCCCGCGCAGGCAGCCGTCTCTGGAGCTGGAGACGCAGCATTAGTGATGCGTCGCAGCTGTTTTCCGGGCTGTGTTGAAAGCTTCAAGCTTTGGCACGACTGAGTATTAACTCAACATCAAGTAGAAGCTTTGACACTGGAGACTGCAGACTTCGATGGATTAAACACACGGTGTGAATCTCTCACAGCATACTAGCAGTGAGGTGTAGATAAAGACAGACAGTAAAAAATAGAGAAACACCATGTAATCAATGTAAATGAGTAAAGACACTGTTCTGGCAAATCCTGGCTGTACCTCTCCTGACCGCAGCTCTTTTTCCTTTCAGACTCTGGAGCATTTCTCTTAGTCTTTTCTATGAGAGGTAACCCTTTGTGGGCACCTTTGAAGTATAATGCAACTATTTGTAATGTGGCAAATGCTACTATAGTATCTTATTGTTTAAGAGATCCAGACTGACTACAGGGCAGTGCTTAATGTAAAAATAGACAAACACTATGGCTGCTCACATAAGCATTCAGCATATTCAGATATATTACTAAACAATAATCAGGCATAAATTATGTCTTGTAATTTGAAGTCACCATGGCTACAATGATGTATCATCTTAAGATACTTAACTTTCAGGGTCATTTTCCATATTAAGAAAAGCCACAATTTGCACTATGCAAAAGCCTATGAATAAGGTAGAGGAGGATATATTATGTGTGCAATAGGCTGACTTTCCATTGGATGGCACTGGGTGGAGACATTTGTGACTCATAAAAACACTCACAGAAAGGACTTCCAAAAATGTCTCAGAAAGTAGCAAAACTAGTGACACAAGTATGTCCAAAGCAATGGAGACTATTTTGAGGAGAATGATTGGCATTGCCTTTTAGTGTAATATTTTTTAAAATTTAAACTTTTCCCATACATTTTTATTGCTTCTTGCATTAGGAACATTTACGGCCCTTAGAAAGAGACCCAATATCCATACTGTGAGAAATTGGAAAAAAGCCTTCATGGATAAATTTGAGGAGAGTTGCAACCTTCTGTGGAAAAACAAAAATAACTAAGATATGATAGAAATAGCAATAAAAATAGCATTAAAAGGAAAGTTTGCAAATACAGCTGATTTGCTCTAATTTTGTAATAAAATTTTACCACATGAAGAGTTGCTATGTGCTTAAAAAGTGGTTTCTTAGTATGGAATCTGTGCCTCTTGAAGATGCTCTGAACACTATGGAAATGATAAAGGATTTGGAATCTTACATAAACTTAGATGACAAAGTAGCAGCCGTGTTTGAGAGGACGGATTCTAATTTGGAAAGAAGTTCTGCTGGCAGTGAAATGCTATAAAACAACATTGCCTTCTACAGAGAAATCATGAGTAAAAGGAAGAGCCAATTGATCTGAGCTTTCTTTTTCTCTGTTTTCAGAAATTCTCCTAGCCTCCCTGAACTTTCTGAGCCACCACCATGATCAGTTAGGAGATACTGTCATTTTAACAAAATAGTTAAAAAGAAAACCTTATGATTTCACTAAAGGCTAAGATGAACATTAGAAGATTTTAAGAAAAATTCCTTTTTAGTTAAATTGTATTTATATTTTAGACATGAGGCAGTACCAATCTTATAGACTGTAGGCATAAACATAACTTTTATATGTGCTGCAAAACTAGCTTCTGGGACAGGCTTTTCTATATTAGCTTATAGCCCAACATGAAACCCACAATATCTCCATTGTGTGCTCCTGACAGAGAGATTTAGCTTTTGTCAAAGGATACACATTGGATTAAAGGAAGCATTAGGACAACTCTGGTTACACTGAATCAGGTTCTCATGCTTTTTTTTTTTTTCAATATGCACACATTAATTCCCATTCCTATTTCTATCATTGTAAATAATTTTATCCACATAATTATATCTCAATTCACATTCCTATAAGAGCCTTGTAAAGATTCTGTAGAATATTATTTTTGAAATAGCGCACAACAGTACCATGCAAAAATAATATACAACAGTAATATACTATTGTAAGCACCCAATGTTCTGGAGGTAGGGATTTAAAAGATGCCTATTAGAGCTTTGCAATGTGTTTACCAGGCTTCTGCTGTTGCTCCAGAGGAGACATATTGTTAAATACCCTTCCTTCCTGTCTTTCTTCCCTCCCTCTCTGCCTTTCATTCTGTTCACTGTGCTGTAGGCAGGGAGTTCTAGATCACCATAAGCAACTCAAGTGGACTAAAGCAGCCATAAGAAATTTTCAACCGTATCTAAAATAAACAGCCTCACTAGCCAGTGAATATGCTGGGATGCACACACACATTATTTTCCTCTTACCTACATCTACAAGCACTAACAAAATTGCTTGAAGATACTAAATTATCTCATCATCTGATGATTGTTTTGCTGGCCTGGCTCAGTCATCAATTTGATTTTTATCACTAAATTGCTTTTAAACATAGGTGGATATATTCATATGACCCAAGATCTATTTTCTTTCTTCATAATTACTTAATTACAACAATTATTGATCACCTATCTGCCCTTAAGCTTCTAGTATAATCATAATCATATATATATATATATATATATATGACTTGTTTTCATGAAGAGAAGACGTACGCACTTTGACAAATGTGTATAATGAATTGATACTGATCTGTGACAGAAACTTCTGTATTCTAAGTGTTTCTGTGCCCCTCCCCCTATTCCTATGCTGAAAGCTAAGCCTCAAGATAATCAGATTAGGAGGAGGCAGGCTCAGGATGTGATGAGGTCATAAAGGAACAATCTATGTGCAAAGAATTAGTCCCTTCACAAAATCTCACCAAGGAACCTGGTTTCTCCTTACACCATGTGAGATCACAGGCAGAAAACTTAATCTATGAAGCCAAAGTGGAGACTTTGCCAGATGTTAGCTATATTGCTGTCATAATCATGGACTTCCCACCAACTAGAACTTTGAGACTTATCCTTGTATTGTCTGTAAATTACACATAGTAAGATATTTTATTATAGAAGCCTGAATGGTTTAAGACAAATATTTTTCTTGCAATAGTGCTGAACAAAAAGAAATCCATTGTATCTAAATGTGTTAAGAAAACTTGTTTACCAGACAAGATTTGTGTTGTTGTTGTTTTGTTTTTGTTTGAGATAGGGTCTCACTTTGTGATTCAGGCTGGCCCTGAGCTCAGCCTCAAACTCACATCACAGCAATCCTCCTGCCTCTGCCTCCCGAGTGCTGGAATTACAGGCGTGAGCCACCATGCCCAGCATTGTGGTATGTGGGTATTGGTTGTTGCTGGGCGTGAGTCTCCATGATCAGTATGGTATGTGGTTACCAGGGATTGAACCCGGGTCCTTGTGCTTGCAAGACAGGTGCCAGAACCTGAGATAACTCCCCTGCCCCAGACAAGATATTTTAAATTAATATCTAAAAGGAAGAGTGTAGTAGGGCACCGCATGTGTGTGTGTACAGATAGGAGTTGGTTAAAATTCAAAGGGAGAAGGCACAGCTTTTATCTGGGTAGCATTAACATCAAAGAAAACAGCATAAGGGGAACTTGGACAACAGCGAGATGGCTGACTTCTCAGCTGGCCTTTCTTTGTATATACATTCTAATAAGATTTGGTAGTTGTCATCTACCTTTCATTTACGGAGGATGGGTACTTGTGTCATCACTAACATAGTCCGCACTACTAAAAAAATATAAATCTGGCTGGTATAGGACGGTTATTTTAGGGTGAATTTATTTCACAATTCTGCTTCTTTATTTCGCTTATCTAAAAGGTGTTTATAAGCATATTGTTCAATATGTGGCAAATTGAATATTTTCTATTTGACAAACCTTCCATGCTCAGGCTGAGTGGGGAGGAGGACACCTCGTGCTGCATCACAGGAGGAGAACAGCCCTATCCTAACATCTGAAAAATAAACTGCCAAAACGGGACAGAATGACTCACACAAGTGAGCATGAAAGCAGCTGGTTTTGGGGCAGACTGGCAAGCAAGTGGAGTAAGGCAGCAGGAAAGGCAGGAATCCATGGAGAGCAGGCCTGGCAAGGCTGGGGTAGAGTCCTTTCCTAGCTTTTCTGCAGAACCCAGGATTTCCGGTGAGACCGGAAATTCTAATCGGTAAGATCGCCTCATCATAGAGCAAGAACTAGGGAACCTAAGAAAGGGTTGAAGGTACTTGTTCTGTTCATGTAGCATGTTTCACAATATGGATAAAAAATTCTTAGGGAGCCAATCTGATGCTTTATTTTAGAGCTGAAAAAGATAGTTCAGAAAACTAGGGAGACAGAGAGAAGTCACCAGGCCAGTAGCAAAGCAAGTGATACAGAAACCAAAACACCACGTTGGGTCTTCGAGAATCCCACCTCACAAACAGACCGTGCATGTATGTGCGTGTGCCCCCATACACAGTGTATGCATTTGTGTGTGTGCATATTTCAGAGAGAAATCCAAAATGGCAAGAGCGAATGATGGTCAGATTATCGCATTATCCTTTAAGGTTTTAAACCACAGTAGCGTTTATGACAGTCACATTGTGATCCATCTGCTAAAACAGAAAAAACAAAACAAAACAAAACATGAAAGTTGAATCTTTCAAGGGTGAGGATACAGTTCTGTCTCTGGCATTTGGAGTAACACAAAGCTGAACGCAGGGGCTGCGTTTGCCCGAGGACACTCTGGGAAAGCGCTGTCCACTGCCAGTCAGCTTGCTGCAGTCAAAGGCTGTTTGTATGTGTGATTTTAATCCCTTCACTTCTTTCCTCCTTTTTTCCCTCATTGTATCCCTACTACCCCCCCCCCCACCCAGCAGCATCCTCCAAAACATTTTTCTCTCGCCTATGGAGATGGGAACCAAAAGGAAATTGATGCAATGCCGGGTTTAATATGACATTTGAAAAGTGACTTTTTTGATTTTCAATTAACCTTGCACAAAGAGGAAATATTGAAATTCGCCCCTTTGTTCTTGGCTGGATCTGCAGTCTGCTTAGTACCAAGAGCTGGCCAGAGCTTACCGTGGGTGGTGGGGAAGGAGGAGGCATGAAGAAAAGAAGGAAGCTGGCTCCTCCGACCGAGGCGTCCTGTTCCTATTTTCACAAAATGAGACAAGACTAGTCCGGAGTAATTACTCTCAGAAGGGGAAAAACAGGTAGGAGAAAAATACTCCTGTCATTTGTTTGACTTAATTGTATGCTTTTGTGAGCCGTCTGGCTGGAAGGATTAAAGTTACTTTTAATAACACTACCTTTCAGAAAGATTTTGATTTAAAGTTTCCCAGCAGGGCCTCCCAGTCCACAGCAGGGGCCTCTCCCCAGTCCGTGTTCCCTCCTCCTTCCACTCACAGCTAACCCTTCTCTTCCCTTCTCTGAAAGACGCGTTGATGTGTGTAGACGAAAGAGAAGCACACAGAGGTACACCGTAATATGAAATAGCAAAATGAACTCCATGGTCTCGCTTGTCCAGGTTTTCTCTACAATGCTTGGCAAGACGAAATCTTGCACCTAATATCTGGACAATAAAGTAGTTCGGTGCTCTGGACCTCATTAAGCTGCGTGGTGAACCGTGCGCTAAGACGACGGCGACAAGGTTCCATGAACACATACACTGCACAACATGGGGGCCCCGTGTTTTTGCACAGGGAGCCCTTGAATCCGCTTCTTCCTTTGTGTCTTTCTGTGGCGTTCCTAGTCCTGGCTCTCGCTGATTTCTGCTACGCTCATTCTTCCTTACTGTTTTCATCTATTTTCTTTTGCTCTGCGGTGTGCACCAGGCCAGAGCCTCAGGCCAGCGGCGCGGGGTGGCGGCTGCAGACCAGGCGGCGGCGAGGGATCGGCGCGGGCAGAGAAGCCGCCTCTCATCCCTAGGTGGCAGCAGGACTCTAAGGCTGGCGCAGTCTCCGCAGTTTTTCTCGCTCTGTGAGGGTAGATACAGCCGCTCAACAGGCCGGCGCGTCCCCGGGGAGTAACCACCCGGCAGGCTGGTCTCCAGCAGAAGGCGAGGCCGGGGTCTGGTGCTGAGGCTGGACAAAGTCCTTTCTTCAACCACAGATGTGTCAGGAAGGGTACAAAGAACAGCTTAGCCTCCAACACTGTCATAGTCAAAAACAGTGACGGGACAGTGACAGAAGTCCTCCAGGCAACAGTGAGCAGAGGACACACACGCGCACACAAACGCACGCACGCGCGCGCGCGCGCGCGCGCGCACACACACACACACACACACACACACACACACACTCATACACACACATCTTCCCTGCCAGGCACCAGGTAGGTGCAAGAACATGCAAGATGTGACGACTGGGACAGACATCAGCTATGGAATCTCACCCTCCTGCTCTCCCCCTACTTTCAGAGGAATGTTTGTTCCCTTCGGGCCTCAGTTATCTCATCTGTAAAAATGGGGCAATTACAGCTTTCAGCTTTGTGTGTACACAATAGATCATTAGGATGATCAAGGAGAACAAAGACAGGGGGAAAAAAAAATCACTTTGGCAGGAACCCTCTCCCTGCTGCAGCATTTGGCCCAGAACAGGAATTTTCCTTCAGAGGAAGCATCTGAATGCTGCCACAGTGTTTATTTTGATCAGCCAGAAGTGAAGGATTTGAAAACAAAGGGTGGAGGCTTTCCACAGCTGAAAAGCTGTGGATCTTTATCTCTGAGCCACCTTTTGATTGGCCTCAGACCCCCGTTGTGGAAATGCAGCACCTGGAATCTACACATCCAAAATCTTTATTGCCAGGAAAGGTCCACAGCAGCCCATTATCAGCACAAGTCCCAACCTCTCACAGGAAAAAGCTGACCCTGTTCCGGTTGAGCTATGCTGTGTTGGAAAAATATCATCATGAACATGATATCATGTGAGTCAGACATCTCTCACCAAAAAGACTTAGGACAGCACAATAGAATCTGAGGATTTTATTCCTTCCAATGTATTTATTGTACTTTTAAGTTCCTCATCTTCCAGCACCTTTCCTGTTTCTTCAGTCTGAATCCCACCCTCTTCTAGCACCGTGGCAACATTTGCCAGCAAAGGGGCAGCAATACAGAAGTGCTTGTACTTATCTCTTTATCTTATGGGCGGGTATCTTGTTTCCTTTACTATTTTCTGATGTGACCTTTGAGCAGATCAGAATTAGGAACACACTCCCAAAACCTTCAGAATGATATTGTATGTGAAGACTGCAAGAAACCTGGATCTTTTACAGCAGAGTGCAGCTTCAGAGTGGACACCTCCACTCACTGTGGGACATTGAAACAGCTCTTGGTACTGTTTTCCAGGTAATGCAGGAGCGCGACCAGGTAGGACACTGCAAGAAGCTACAGAAGTCCAATGAGTATCAGTGATCCTTCCCTCTAAAGACTGTCACATCATGGGGCAGGAAGTAATGTTATGAGATTGCTATTATTTTTGTTTGTCAAGTGTTTTGAATACTCAGACCTAAACTGAACCCAATGATATGATCCTACCACTAAGCTGCAGCCATCCTTCCTTGAAACAGAGAACGTGATGAGGGTGAGTTCCGCAAACTCATCCAGCCTTGCCTGTTACTATCACTAAGTTCACTGCATATAGTCTGAGAGATCTCTTCTATGCTGCCTGATATTTTATGGACTCTTGGCCTTTTTTTGTTTTCTGTTTGTTTGGTTGTTTTGGTTATTGTTGTTTTTGTTAGTTGAGACAAGGTCTCACTTTGTAATTCAGGCTGGCTCTAAACTCACTGTGTAGCCCAGGCTAGCCTCAAACTTGAGGCAATCTTCCTGCCTCTGCCTCCATAATGCTAGCACTGCAGACGTAAGTCACCATGCTTGGCCTTGATTCTTTTTTATGAGGAGCTATTTGTTTGTTTACTCTGATTTTTCTTAGTGTCTTAGTGAATGTACCCAAATTTGTCATCTTCCTCAAGGTTCTCACTACTGCATATATTTTCTCGCACAAGACTTCTATGGCAAGCTTCACAGAAGAATTAAACTGTATCGGCCCATCTCTTCTGTCCCTCCTTCCTCCTGGTCTCAGGAGAGAGACTCCTTTCCTAATGTAAGGTGCTCCATTCAGGAATTATCTTCAACTCATCTTTGTTCATTTCCCCAAGTATTAAGATCCATCTTTTGAACACTTTCTTCTCATTCTCACATCAATTATGTGTCCACCTCTGGATTTCTAGTGGAATTGAACTATTACAATGGCATAATATGCACAACACATACATATGTGCACATTCCAGTGCTCTGCTGCAACTCTATGTCTTTGCTTATAAATGCTTCTGTTTTATAGAAAAACTTTCCTACGGTTAGTTTCTCTGAGTCTCATCCATCATAATTCAGGCTTACGGCCTGTGTCCTACAGTAAATATTTGCTAGCATCCAGAATAATCAGACTTTTTATTTTGCCTAACAAGCAGACTGTACCTACCTTTACTATAGCCCCACACACTCACTGTTTTTCATTGTGAATGAATTTGTGTTTGACACTTTAAATTATGAGGTGCTCAAGGGAAAATATTATGTGTTGTTCACATTTATTTTTCATTAGAGTCAAACGTAGACCCAGGTGCATCCTCTTAAAGGTGCATCCTCTTTGTTTTGTGTGTGTCAATCACATTTCTTTAGCAAGTGTGTCCTTCTGAAAAAAGAAATGTTTGTCCGTATCACCCCTGTAGAATGGAACATCCTCTAAGCGCTTTTTCTGAGGCATCTGATGCCTCTCAGCTTGGCTTTTTCAACTAAACTGAGTGCTGTGCCCCACATCAACTAACTTCATTGGTCAAGGTCTGTGCAATGGACTGATGTAAAAACTTCTGAAATAGCCATGATATTTTCAGGGAGTCTCCAACTTGAGCTAGTTTATATAAAGAGAAAGAAGAAAACAGTAGTAAAGAGAAAATCTTTCTTCTCATGAGGCAGCATCGGGGCAAAAAACATGGAGAATTGTCATAGATCTACAGTGAATTGAGTTAAAAAGGCAAGAGTAATGAAAATGTATTCAATGGGATTCCAAATAATAATCCACATCAAGGTCTTAAAGCAAAGGTAAGAGAGTGGATGAGACCCTCAGTCTGTATTAAGTCAAAGCTCTTTCTCATCCACCTTATCAGCCTTGCTCCTCATTTTCTACACTCTAATGAACATTGCAGAGATAAGTGTCAAACAGCCAGGCTTTGCCTAGTAAGAAAGGAAGATATAAAAAGGAAGAAAAGATAGAATAAAACTGAAATAGAGGGCAACACTGTAAACTCTATATCTCATTTACTAGTCTGTGAACTATAAATGATGGAAGGTGGAATGTTCAGTTAAAAGGTCATTTATAGAGAATTTAAATTAATGGTCTTTCTTGATGTTTACTACGAGACACCCACTATATCCTTGTCATGATCATCATCTTTATCATCATGCTCATATACTTAACAGTCACTAGTCAAATAAAGATCTTTACATGCATAAGGTATTTAATCTTCCCAGTAACCTTCTGAGGTAGTTACTAGAATAATCCAAACTTAATAGATGCAGAATTGAGGCATAAAAGTCAAATAACTTGACAAAATCAGATAGCTAAGTGTTGAAAACTCACTGGATATACCTATATTCACATGCACTATTTCATCTACTCATGGCAAATTTAAACAGAGTAATATAATTATATTTTATAGTAAAATCATCATCATTTTATAAATGGGGTATTTGTGGAATTAAATAATATTTTTGCATTTCTGACTAGGAGGACCTTTTGTGACCTAAAAATCTCTGTCTTATGCAAGTGGATGTATCTTTGGGGTAGAGCACTTGATAGTATATGTAAGGTCCTGGGTTTATGACCAATATCCAAAATAAGTCAATAAGTAGTTATATACATATGTATAAAATAAAAGTCCATGTCCTATCTAAGCCATATTATAACTCTACATTTAAAAGTGAGAATTGATGAACAAGTAAAAAGTAGCCATGAGTGAATAAATTATCTTTTAATAACATTGTTTTAATTCCTGTGTAAATAATACTTAAAATATGAAGAAAATTTTTTTCAGAACAAAATCAGAAGACAAAATAAACCCCTAACTTCTAATCTGCAACACCTTAAGGAAGAATTTGTGTGTTTGGATTCATGCTATTACCTCTTATGTTGTAGATTGTCCTCTCTTGTTCTAAGATTCCTTAAACTGTCATCCAGATTTTGCTTACACAAAGTGCTATTACGCCTTTAGTCATATTTTTGTACCAAAATGTTTTCTAAACTTTGCATTAAAAGCTGATTCCTTGAGAAGACAACAAGACCAGGTCTCTCACACCTCTACGGAGTGACAACAGTAACAGTAAGTTCGTGCTCACTTCAGCAGTACATATGCTAAAGAAAAAAATAGTAACAGTAAGGTTACACTAAGCAAGGTACCTACTTAGTTCACGTTGAGCTACTAATAATGCAGTACTACAGACTCGCTAAATTATAAAGAAAGGATGTTTAATTTGGCTCATAATTCTGGCCTGGGGTCAATAATTGCATCTGCATCTTGAATAAAAAAAAGCAGCAGTTAACATAACATCACATAATGAAAGACAAACTGTGCTCATTCTGGTCTGTATTTCTCTTCTGGTAAAGTCACTTTCTAGTCATAATCACCCTTAACCTCCACCCTTGAGTATAATAGTTGGGTTAGATTTTAGCGCTCACAGTTTCTGGAATGAGGACTGCATTCAGCATGAGTTTCAGAGGTGGAAAAAAATCATATTTAAACCATAGAACAGATCTACACTGGTCAGAGAAGAACTCTTACAGTATCTCTTTTAATAAGATCCATATATAGTCATAGTCCCCGACTGTTCTCAGAGAATACTAGTAAGCAATAACTTCTGCTTTGTTGAGAACCTTAGAAGAACTTAATTTTCACTGATGAGGGGATGGAATGAATGATCCTGATAATGGACCAGTGGGTTCTGGAAATAAGACCAGAATGTCTTTATCCCCCACTCAGGGACACAAAATCAAGCTGTTTCCAATATAAAATGCATCAAAAGAGATCGAATCTAAACTGATACCATAACCCGAGTGAAAAACCTATTATTCTCCTGAATTATGTTTTTGTCTCTAGCAACTCAATGTTTAAATGGTAGGTGATATAGTAGGAAGGAAAGAATGGAGGAAGGAAGGGAGGAAGGAGGAGAGGAAGGAGAGAAGTAAGGAAAATGAACAATTGGGAAAGAAGTAGAAGTAGAAATACTACAATACGAGGGAATTCTACACACTCAGCAAAGCCTGAGTTGTAAGAGCATCTTGCACTATCAGGAACGATTTTATTAAATTAGGAAGTCTTATTCTTTACAATGATATTTTCAGGCCAAATACAAACAAGCAAATATGGAACTAATCCAATTTTGACTTGCCATTTGGAAAAGAACAAAAATACTTGAATGAATAAATTCCTATATTGCAAAGAAATCAATCAAGGGAATAATGTTTTAAAATGTCATTTT
Organism: Petromus typicus; assembly: GCA_004026965.1. Lineage (NCBI taxonomy): Eukaryota > Metazoa > Chordata > Mammalia > Rodentia > Petromuridae > Petromus > Petromus typicus. The sequence goes on from PVIR01000247.1 coordinate 119,190, forward strand.
GGGGTTTGTTGGATAGTTTGATTAAGTGAAAATAAAAAGTTGAAATATATACTCATTCTGAATTTATGGATCTAGTCAAAATGATCATTTATTAAAATCATGGAGATCTCCTTTAAAGACACAAAGGCATTCTATATTCAAGTGGATGGATTTCTAGTAGTAAAATATATGGTTGGGGACAAGGCATTTCAAATTAGATCACAGAGTGGACCAATTGAGTCCTAGCCATTTTGAAAGGTGTCCTGTCTATTTCAGTGCCAGTCTTTGAGTCAAGATATTTGTTACCAACAGCTCTAAATTTCTCAGTGTTTGTATTTTTAGTCACTTTGGGAAAAAAAAAATAGGTCATGGCCAGGGGATTTAACTCAGTGGTCCTGGCCCTGGCATCTTCCTGGCAAGCTAAAGGTCCTGAGTTTGAGACCCAATACCACATACCATAGTGCCAGGCATCGTGGCCCATGACTGTTACCCCAATACTCAGGAAGCAGAGGCAAGAGGATTGACAAGAGTTCGAAGCTAGCCTGGGATACACAGTGTGTATAGAGCCAGCCTGAACTACAAAATTAAACTCTGCCTCAAAATTAAAAAAAAAAAATAGGGCTTGAGAATAATCTCAATTTCAACAACTTTAGTTCCTGATCTAGCAGTGATGATAGCCACAGGGGATTATGAGTGTTCTACGGAAGGAAAGATGCTTTCTTTGGATTTTGACAAGGTATGTGTTAGAAAATCAATATATCTCTTTTTCATGGAAACATTAAGTATCTACTAGAAACATTAAGTATCTACTAGAATCTATCTACATGGAAACATTAAGTATCTACTAGACCAAAAAGACCATTAAGTATCTACTAGACCAATTTTTTTTAATTTTTTTTTTCAGTAATTCAAATGAAAACATCTTTAGGATTTTTTAAATCCACAAAATGGAAAAATTATTTGAACAACATTATCTCCAAAATGACCATTGGTAAATGATTTTCAGATATTTTGTTTCATTAGATACACAGCTTTACATGTTCAGTGCTCTTATCGATGTGTTAGTGAGTCAAAGATAGATTCTCAAAGCTGTACATCCTATACAATCATGAGGGATACTTAGGGATATCTATTTCTTTCAAGTGAATGCAAATGCACTGCTGTGTGTACTTCCAGAAACTGTGAGGACTCCTGAGTTAAAGCATGAGCACTGTCCTGGACAATGACATAATCATGTAGGAAGCATGGTTCATGCAGAGGATGAAATGCATCAGTTCATGAGCTGTTGGTCTTTACTTTGTCATTATTCTACTCCTTCTATCCCCCACCAATGTACTGCATTTGACTTATTTCCTCAAATGTGAATAAATTTCCTGTCATGGGTTTTGGATCATGTGTTTGCTTTACCAAAATATCCATGCTGCCTTTCTAATTCCTCTCTTGCCTGCTATACATCAAAACAATCACAAATGTTCACATACACACTTCAGAAATGTTTGAGCTATCATCTAGAGCTAACATCAAATGTTATCATTCAAGTACTTTACTATTCCCTCTCCTGATATACTACACTTTAACTTTAGAGAACTTGTGATTATTCATGGGTTGGTGTAAGATATTTTGAATGCCTGTTGTATGACAATGAACACCATTGTTTATTCTTTCCCAGCAATATCCCTCCACAATATGATAGGGAATAAACTCATTGCCATATATAAATCAATGTGAAAAATGTTATATTTATTCTCCAAATGAGTGTAGGTGATGTTTCCATGAAAGCAGTGATATGTGGGCTGAAATTTTAAAGTGATATAGGATTTTTATAGGTGGAAGATAGAGGAAATGGACAGTCCCACTCTTGCTCTGCACCAGGACACAGGACTGTATATAGATCTGCCATATTTAAGAGTCTCATGCTCTACCAACTGAGCTAGCTGGGCACCTGTTCTGTTACATTTAAAACTGGACATTGATACATACAAGTGCACAGGGAAAAACTAACAAGATGATGAAATACAAGGCATATCAGACATGATGTTGTTGAAAGGTTGAGTGTTTAACCTGAAGAAGAGGATGCATGGTGACATTTTACCCATAGAAAGAGGAGCTCCACAGGATTTACTGAGCTCAAAATAGAATTTAACAAATATTGATAGAAATTATTAGGAGGCAAATTTGGGCTCAGTATATGAAGACTAACATGAGGAAAAACCAACACTCTGGTGTGGAACGCTAGTATCCCTATGTCTAGAATACTTCATTTTTGTGTGTGTGTTTGTTGTGTCACCTTTTGCTTAAATCTAGTACAGGATGTTTTAAATTATTTTGGGAGGGCCACAACTGGGTCAAATGGGACAAGCTAAAATCAGGGACAAGACAAGGATTTCCGCTATCACCACTCTTGTTCAGAAACAAGAGTGAAACATAATTGGCAAGAAAACATAATTAGGCAACATAATTAGGCAAGAAAAAAGAAATAAAAGGCATGTAGGTAGGAAAGGAAGAAGTTAAATTGTCATTATTCTCTGTTAGCATGATATTTTATATAGAAGATCCAAAACACTTCATCAAAAGGCCACTGAAATTAATTGCCAGATTTAGTAGAGTGGCTGAAAACAAGATTAACACTTAAAAATCAGTAAATTTGTACACAAATTACAGACTCAGAGAGAAATTGGAGAAATAATTCCTTATACAATAGCCTCAAAGAATGAATCAATGTATCAAAAGAAGTAAAAGACATCTATTTTGAAAACTAAAACACTGTGAAAAAATGATTAAAGAAGATGTCAAAAAGTCAAAGACATCCCTTGTTCCTGAGTAGAAAGAACCAACATTATGAAAATAATCACACTTCCAAGACTGCTAAATAAATTCAATGCAATCTTGATTGAAATCCCAATAGGATATTTCACAGATCTAGAGAAAATAATCTAAAGATTCATCTGGGGTAGATGAGACCTAGAATAGCAAAAACTATTCTAGACAACAGACATGGCAGGGCGTGGCACAGTCCCCAACTTGAAAATAAATTACAAAGCCACTGTGATAAAAAACCAAACAAACAAACAAACAAAACATCATTATACTGGCAAAGAAACAACCCTGAGAAACAACAGAATGGACTAGAAGATGAGGAAATAACCCAAGATACACTAACCACCTCATCTTTGACAAAGGAGCCAAACATCTTAACTGGAGAAAATATGACCTCTTCAATAAATGGTGCTATAAAAACTGGGTCTCAACCTGCCATAAATTAAAAGACTAATATCTTTCACTACTAACTAAACTAAAATAAAAGTTGATCAAAGTTCTAAATATTAAAACAGAAACACTAAATCTGCTAGAAAGAAGACTAGGTAGACCTCTTCAAGATATTTGCATAGCAAAAGAATTTATGAACAAAACCCTAGTAGTGTGAAAACTAGGACAAAGAATCAACAACCTGGACCTCATCATAATAAAAAGCCAGCAAAAAGAGAAACCACCAAAAGAACAAAAAGATGACCTACACTGTGGGAATTTTTTTTTTTTTTTTTTTTTTTTTTTTTAGGTTTTTTGAGACAGTGTCTCACTTTGTGGTTCAGGATGGCCCCGAGCTCAGCCTCAAACTCACATCACAGCAATCTTCCTGCCTCTGCCTCCCGAGTGCTGGGATTACCAGCATGAGCCACCACACCCGGCACTGTGGTATGTGGTACTGGTTGCTGCTGGGCATGAGTCTCCACACCCAGTATTGTATGTGGTTATCGGGAAATCGAACCTGGGCCCTTGTGCTTGCAAGACAGGCACAGGAACCACTGAGCTAACTGCCCGGCCCAGGAAAAGTATTTTTACCAGCTGTTCCTCAGACAAAGTACTACTATCTAAAATACATAAAGAATTTTAAAAAATAAAACCCTCACAAATTTAAAGGCTCAATTAAGAAATAGACACCTGAGATGAATATACATTTCTTAGATAAAAGGAACAACTAAACAACAACAACAAAAAATGTTCAGTGTCACTGGTCATTTGAGCGAAGCAGATGAAAACAACACTGAGATTACACCTCACTCCAAAAAGAATGTCTGCTCTCAAGAAATCCATCAAGTGGGGCCTCGTGGTCTAAGGGATAAGGCATCTGATTCTGGATCAGAAGGAATCAACCAATAACAAATACTGGCAGTACTGTAAGGACAAAGGAATCCTTCTCCACTATTGATGGGAACATAGACTGGGAAACTACTTTGCAAGCCAGGAAACTAGTATTGGAATCCCTTTTGACTCTGCTGCTCCCCTTCTGAGTATGTTTCAAAAGAAACTAAAAGAATGATCCCACAGAGAAAATTTGTAAAAACTAAGTTCTGGAAACAATACAAAAAGCTACCAACTAGTGACTGGATAAAAGATATTTTTTTTTAAAGATAATAGAGTATCATGAAGACATAAAAATGATAAATTTGAGACATTTGTAGTTAAATGGATGCATCATGAGGCCATACTCATATGTCAAATGAACAGGACACATATGTATAAATAACAAATGGTTTCTTGAATATGAGAAACCAAAAGTGTAAGTCAGGATCAAAATAAATAATGTGTGAAATAGAAAGAAAATGTTTAAACACCAAAGAGAACTAGGAGTGGTGAGCAGGAAAAGGAAAAAAAGAAAAAGAAAAAGATGAAGGTAAGAAGAAAAAAACAGAAAAACAAAGTTACATTTATGGGGGAGGGGAGACAAGAAGGAGCATAGGAATGAGAAAAAAAATGAATCAAGATATATCATGTACAGGTACAAATTTCTCAATGGTGAATGTGATAAGTTCCACATAAAATATACCAATGAAATCATAAATTTATTTTTTAACATCATTAATTTAAAAAGAATATTAAATGTTAATTGAAAGAACTAAACTCTACTCACCAATGTGTCATCAACAAACTATGTCATTTAACTCATGGTTTATGTCTATATGTATGAAAAATAAGTTATTTACTCCTCCCTTTTTATTTTTAATCTTATAATAGAGATTTTATTTTGTCTTTTAAAATTTTTAAACTTTAATATCATTTTAAATGAGAATTTAAAGGTCCAAGAAATGAATCTTAGAACTAAAGGATTGGTATAGCAGCAAATTTTTGAAAATAGAATGAGTACATGGAGTGGGTTGGAGAAAATTGAATGTGTTAAAAAAAAGAAGTTATAAAATAAAAATGTTAATATATTTTAAGAAAGATCTCTTAATCATTGGGAAAATGACAATAGAATTGCTTAGAGTTTTCTTAGAAGGTGTGTGGTTATAAGTTTTTATCCATTCTATGATCTTGGTAGAAAATAGATATAAATATAGGAGTTATTTCCCACCTTAACTTTTTACACTAGTTTTAAGTGTCCTTGTTAATAAACAGCTTGTGGAGATTATGTAGTGGGGCTAGAAGATTGTTGAACAAAGTTGCAGTGAGATGTAATCCATTGTTTTTAATCTGATTAAAGTTACTTTTAGAATATTAACTTATTAATTACAATTAAGAAAAAAATAATATCTTGATACTTGGAAAGAAATGCATACAAGGAAGAAGAAGAAAGAACAGAAGAGAGTCAACTGGAATGTAGATTCTGTCTTGTGTGAAGGACTGCTTAGGAACTTCATGACAGTCCCGTGACTTAATGTTATCATACACTTTCAATGAGAAGAAATTGAAGTTGAGGAAGGTTAAAATTTTTCCCTGAAGTCAAATGGGCATCTGCACTAATTAACTGCAGAAGTTTTCAATGAAAGCATAGTAAGCCAGAGCTGTCATCATTCTATTTTCATTGAAATATTTTCTTTTTTTTAATAGAAGATGATATCAAAAAATGGAAAGATATACCTTGCCCCTCGGCAGGAAGAACCAAAATCGTCAAAATGGCTATACTTCCAAAACTGCTATACAGATTCAATGCAATCCCGATAGAAATCCCTACAGCATATTTCATAGATCTAGAGAAAAAAATCCAAGTTTTCATTTGGAACCACAAAACACCTAGAATAGCAAATGCAATTCTAAGCAACAGGGACATGGCGGGGGGTTGGGTGGGTGTATTACAACTTCGGATCTAAAACTATACTATAAAGCCACTGTGATAAAAACTGCATGGTACTGGCAAAGTAACAGACCTGAGGATCAATGGAGTAGACTAGAAGATTCAGAAACTACTCCAGATACACTGAGCCACCTCATCATTGACAAAGGAGCCAAAATTCCTCAATGGAGGAAAGATTGCCTCTTTAACAAATGGTGCTAGAAAAACTGGGCTTTAACTTGCCAAAGACTAAAACTAGCTCTAGCTCTTTCACCGTGTACCACGCTAAAATTAAAGTGGATAAGAGACTTAAATATTAAAACAGACACTCCAAATCTGCTGCAAAACGAGTTAGGTAAAACTCTTGCAGACGTTGACTTAGGGAAAGACTTCTTGAACAAAATCTCTATAGCAGAGGAATTGACAGAAGAAATCAGCAAATGGGACCTCATTCTTTTAAAAAGCTTCTTCACAGCAAAGGAAACCACCAACAGAGCAAAAAAGCAAACAACAATGTGGGAAAAAATCTTTACCATCTGTTCCTTAGACAAAGGGTTACTATCTAGAGTATATGAAGAGCTTAAAAAAAATCAGCCCACCCAAATTTAATGACCTAATTCAAAAATGGGCATCTGAAATGAACAAATACTTTTCAGAGGAAGAACACCAATAGTCATTCGAGACATGCGGATGACAACACTGAGATTTTATCTCACTCCACGTGGAATAGCTGCCATTTCAGAATTAGCCAGGAACAAATGTTGGCGAGGCTGTGGAGAAGGAACTCTTCTTCACTGTTGGTGGGACTGTAGACTCGTACAACCCTTGTGGAGATCAGTTGGGAGATTCCTCAAAAAGCTAGGATTGGAGGTCCCATTTGACCTGGCCATCACTCTGCTAGGTATATACACACAACAATTAAAAGACTCATATCACAGTGACATATGTGCACCCATGTTTATAGCAGCTAAGTTTGTGATTGCTAAATCTTGGAAACAACCCAAATGTCCATCAACTGGAGACTGGATAAAAAAAGCTGTGGTTCTTCTACAAAATAGAGTATTACTCTGCCATAAAAAATGATAAGTTTGAATCATTTATACTTAAGTGGACATACCTTGAGGATATACGCAGCAGTGAAATAAATGGATGTGCAAATATAGTATATTTTCTCTGGTGTGAGAAAATAAAGATGTAAATGAGTTCTAGAATTGTATGTTATATATTGTGAAATAGAAAATGCTCAAAGTGAAATACAGTGAAGGGGGAAAATAACGAGATCATAACAACAAAGAAAGGAAACAAATTTTGTATATATATGGGAGTGGTAGGGTGGGTAGGACTATGGGGAAAAATGAAAATTAAGTTGTGTCTTATTCTGGTACAAATCCCCATTGCGGAGTGCAATCATGATGTGTATATGTAATGTACCAATAAAGATTTCAATTAAAGAAAAACAAAATATTTTATAATCCCAATATCCTAGAGACCATGCGTAAAGTGAGTAATTTATCACTAAGGAGTCAAGGTAAAATTTCAGCAAATTTCAGACCTGTGTATGTCTGCTCTTACCACATGCTGATCAAATATGGAACCATTTTTAAACTTCTTACAGGTATGCTTAGTTGTTTTAGCTCAGTTGCTAAAGCTCAGCTGCTAAAGAAAGAAACAACTAGTTTTTATTTCTGGATTAAATATAAGCTTTTTTACATTTATGATTGACTGTATAAAACCATAATAAGAGCTTTAGGTATGCTTTACCAGCTAATTGCTAAAGTATGAGATAGAAAATGAAGGAATAAATTCATATATTTAATTTACTTTCACGTTTTCATGCATTCCAACTATTTGTATCAAAAATAAATTACAGTGTTGTGGAGTAAAGAGTCTTATAGAACTGAATTTCAAAGTTCTCTCCATGATGATATTATTTTCTTAATCTGTCAATTTACCAACAACAACAAAAAAATCTATTTGCCTCCAACTTGGTGATTTTTGAAGTTACAGTTAGCACAAGATCTCAGAAAGCCTTTTAATCACTAAATATTTTTTGAGATCCATTACTCTTCTGGGGCTGGACAAGTTACAGAGAATGTTACAGGCAATGGCTCTGTTCCACTGGAAATTACAATTCACTAATAAGTACCATACAGGAAATTAAGTGGGAAAAATTCAAAAAAGGAGCAAGCCACATAAAATTAGAGGGAAAGACATTCCTGGAAGATAAAACTTTAGATGTCCTTTGCATGAACATGAGGCTCAAACATGGGACATTCCAGAGACAGAAAGCTTGTGCTGTGGCCTAAGAGTTTTGGACCAGGAGAAAGGCTGTTAGATGAGGTCAGAAGAAGACTAGTTATCAGTTATCTGGGTCTTGCTACATCATCAAACATTCCAATGTTGCTATAAATTCAGTGAGACACAATTAAGGCTGTAAGGAGGAGACTACTTTTTCAGACTGCTTTGTTAATCCCATCAAAAAACAGACAGAAAAAGAGAAGCAAAAATAAGAGCAGAGAGGTCAGTAGGGAGGCAGAGGGTAGTAGACCAGCAGATAAACAGAGGAAAGACAAAGATCTAGGGATGGAGCTGAGTATGATTTTGTGGCAATCAGTACATCCTTCTACTCGGTTTTATGTCCAGAAGCAGGAGAGAGAAGAACCAAGTAAGCCTGGTTTTCTGTTTTGTTTCTATTTTTCACCTTGAGCAGTTAAATTGTTAGTCTGGTAAAGTAATTAGCTAGTGAGGAACAGACAAACTTGCGAAGAAAAGATTGAGAGTAAGAAATGGAGAAGTAGAGAAGAGTTCTGTTTTGAACACTATAAATTTGAGATGCATAGTAGAAATTCCTCAGAGATACTCTCCTGGAGATGGGGGGAAGAGGTCAAGGCTAGAGATACAGTTTGGGAGTCATTATCATATAGATGAATTTGAGGCCATGAGAGTAGATTAGATTACCTATGGAGAGGAGATATAGAATCCCAGCAATGAGCCCTAGGGCACTTCAAAATTTTGAGAGCAGTATTTTCCTTAAATAAATGTCTTTCTATTTAACTAGTAGATTTAATTGTAGAAGTTTTCAATGAAAGGATGGTAAGCCAAAGCCAAGTCATCATTCTATTTTCATTGAAATATTTTCTAATCCCAATATCCTAGAGACCATGCATCAAATTACTAGTTTAACACAAGATGCTTGAAAATACACACAGTAACATAATTTGTTGAAGAAGAGCTTTGTGATGGTTGTTTTTGGCTCAATGATATCTCTATTTTTGGATATTACCTCTCATCCGCCCTTTTCTAATAATGGATTGTGATTGTGCATTTTATACTTTTTCAAATGGGGAAGGTCAAGTTATTTTGCATAACCTGTAAAGTGCATCATCATGCATTTAAACCCAGTGAAAAGGACAGCTATGGATCCCTTTTGTCACTGAGCAGCTGAGTTCGATGTTACTAAACTCGTCTTAAAGCTTCTCATTGAAGAGTATGAAGGAGCCATTTCCTCCCTAGGAACTCCTAGTTACAAAGCACATTATCATTACACTGTATCAAGTCCAAGGTCTACCAGCTGACGGTCTGAAATATTTGCGTTCTGTGAGACTCAACTTTTAAATCCAAGGGAAAGGAGTTCAAGTCTTTATTGTTTTAAAATAGATAAATGTGGTTTGGCTCAGTCAGGGCTCTCTCTGATGGTGGCTTCAAAATTATTGTCCTCCATGTTCTGTGCAGCAGTATTCATGTGAAGTCTTCTGGCTTGCTGCTTTTGAGCAAACTCCTTTCAGTGTCTTACTGCCTGGATACATCATGATCCGTGATGGCTTATCATTCTTTACCTAGACAAGGGGTTATTTATTTATGGAGGTGCCTGTTTTAAATGCCAGGTTGTACTAACAGCTGAATTGTGAGTATGGTTTATGATCGGTGGAATTAGCTTATATTGCTTATTTTTAAATATTTGAAGATACCGTGTAACAGACATTATCTCATGATTACCTAGAAAAATGTGGAGAAAAATCAGGTGAAATTAGTTTTACTCCAATTTGTGTTCTATTGTATATTTCTCAACATTTCATTCTTTATGACCACCTCTTTCCAAGCTGTGTATACATGTACGCACGCACACACACACACCCCTTACTTTGGCCTTCCTGAGTACTTAAACCTAGCTTCTTATTTTGACTCTAAAAGGATTTTCTTGATTCATATTGGATTCTATATTGGCGATGGATGCAGACTTTATTGGATATTCTCTCTTCTAATACTTTCACGACTTTCTTAACTTTCAAGCTTGTACTTTTTACCTACTTTCTGATCTAGTCTGTGGAGGACATCCTTACCATAGCCTCATTCTCTGGTTTCAAAAATTCCCTAAAACCCTGATTTCATGATCTGCACAAACTTCTTCTGCAGACTCCTTATTATGCCTGAAGTCTCTTACTTAACGTATTCACAATTCTGTCTCTTGAAAGTAAATAGCTTTATCTCTGGTTTCAGAACATCAAAGTCCTACAGAGAGCAAAATAATTCTTATCCTGTCCTTTTAGAGTTCATCTTAATTTACTTTGAATCAAAATAAGAATTTCTATGATAATGGTTTCCCACACTAATGGCAGTGTGTATTAGTGATTCTCTATTCTGATTCTCCCTTTCACTTAGTAAAATGATTTAAGTTTTCCTTGAGGATTAACTAGCTTAAAACAAGAAAATTTTTGAAAAATCCCAATTTTAAAAATGTTTTACATCTTTGTCTTGTTGACCTTTCCAAAATAGAGGTGATGACCAGAAGTATTTCTTTCACATTGACCTTCCACTTCCTGTGTCAGTTCCCAACTCTTTACAAATGAAGAAGCTAATAAAGGGAGGGGAAGTAACTTTGATGCTGACAACTCTTAAGCAATTTAAGCTGTGACTTTACTAACCTTAAAGTAAATGAAGCCAGATCCAGTAGCTGCACGATCAAATGCTGTTACAAGATAATTTAGTCCAATTGAATATTACGGAAATGGGGAAGAAATGAATTCTCTGCACATTGAAGTTTCCACTTCTCCAGGAGAATTAAACTGCTGAATGTCCCTGTATTGCTACTGAGAGTTGCTTAAATATACCTGGCTCCTGTGTGAATATGTAGGTCAAGTCTATTGGCCCAGCTTTCTGAAATAGATCTAGAAATAGAACCTCTTTCTATCTGCTTTTAATATTTCTGAAGGATTTTTCTGTATAATTTTTAATAAATAGCTTAACTTCACAAATAAGATATATTAGTATACAGAAAATTGTTCTCTCCAGATAGAATTATAGTCACAAGCATCTTGTGGAATTTTACAGTGGATGGACATACATCAAGGATCTATGCATATGCTAACTGAATAAGCTGCTGAGAATTGACTGTACAGACTTGCTAACTTTACACCTATATTGTGAATGCTAAATATTTTATGCTTTTAAGGGAAAAAATGTGAGAGAGAAGATATCAAATGCTTATGATCAAATAAACAAGTACATATTATTTACTATTCTCTCAAGCATTAGGCAAGATGCTGCAAGTACTAGAAAATAACTATCTGTGTTATGGGAAACACAGGGCAGGAAAAACTTTAAACATGGTTACCAGCTACTGTGCTTCCAGAAAATAGAAACATCAGAAAGTAAAAAAGGGAAAATTTCACATCGATGAAGGAGAGGCGATCATGGGTAAGTAAAACTGGACAGAAGGTAGTGCATGAGGAAAGTCTGAAAGTGTAATAAAGGCAACAAATATAAAGGAAGATCTAAGTGAGAGAAGGGACAGAATACTGTGAAGAGAGAGAGAATATTTATTCTAAGGTCAAATTTTTTTTATATCTACATGATACAACAATATTCTCCATTTGGGGGGCTCATGATCTAATATATGAATTTTATTTAAATGTATGTTTTGAAATTGATTATGTACCTCAACGCTGCATCATATTTTCCCTCCAAAACATTTCTATGTTTGAGGGTTGGCTCATTAGAGGGTATCCCAAAGATACACTAATATTTGTTCACAAGGTCTACCAATGAGCAATACCTGGAATAATTTTTTCCTTGCAGAATGTTAATTTTGGTATCCACAAGAAAAACAATATGCTTGCAGTAACATTTTATTTTACAATAGCAAGTGTAATTGATCTTCAAGCCAACTATTTGCCCTGGATTTTATGACTGTCTCATCTTGACAGATTTCTTCACATCCCTCTTTGTTCCCATTCTACCACTGAGTTTGTCAATCAACCTACCATCAACTACACTAACCCATCACTTACTGAGTTTCTACTCTCAGTCCAGCACCATCCTAATGGCATATGAAGATGTAAAATAAAATTTATATATATTTTTTTCTGGTACCAAGGCTAAAACTCAGGATCTTGCGCTTGGGAGGCAGGTGCAGTCCACCTGTGCTAAATCCTAACTAATTATTTGAAATGGACTTTTGACTCACATGACTCAAATCAAATCTCAGATTCACATGAGAAAAATCACATCAAATTCTTATACTCACTATTTTTCATTATATATGCCACTACATGTTTATGATTACTTTTCTGAGCATCACCTGTTTGTTCTAAGAATCTATTTGTTTTTATTCTATTTACTAGCTACCTATTGACAATACAATTTAGAATGGCTGAGCTATTAAAATATCTCCTTGTGCCTTTCATTTCCTGTTCTTGTTTTCAGTATTTCTCCACTCTGCAAAACTATGTATCTCAATTTATTTTATGGTTAGATGGTTATAATTAAAATGCCACCATCCTTGTTAATTGCTTCAATGACATGACTGTCTGTCAAAACCATGGTAGCCATAAATAAATTTTTAGACTCATTTTTTTCACAGTCAAAACAAAATATATATTTATGTGCACAACTGGTGGTCAGTTTTCTTACTTTTACAAGTGAAATGTAATCAAATCTTCAGAGACATATGTCACATTGATGTTTATGATTCTACACAGTAAGGACTTGCTTCTCATTCCTTCTCTTCTCTGAAATGTTGTGTAGACATCTTCCTCATGATTGTCATTATGGTTATTAGTCTCAGATCTTCAGGATTTAGCCCCAAAATTCAGTTTGTCTAGGCACAAAAGCCAAGAGGTCTGTAACCATGTCAGCTTCTGTATGTATTAGGCAGAAGAGAGAATAAGGACAAGAAAACGTGTGATTTGAAAGGAAGAGCTAAATGGCATGCTTATTTAAACAGACTCTAAAATATGTTTGTCTACTTGACCTACTGCTGACTTAAATGCAATAAGAAGGCATTTTAACACCATTAGTATCTGGATTTCTGCCAGAGAATTCTCCTTGCTTTATATCCCCTTAGGCTACACTGATGAAACTACCTAAAAATGGGGATAATAGCACTTAATTCATTTTAAATGCTAAAGCAACCAGGAAAGTGCATCAGAAAATGAAAAAAAAAATAAGACTAGAGGTTAAAGAAAATATTCCAGGAGGCACTGCTTTGTTGAAATAGATGATGTAGCATATTTTCTTCTTAGAGTTGTGGTGACGACTCATGTCTCACCCAGCACTGATTTCTGGCAAGCATCACCTAACTCAACAGCCATCACATGGCTGATTTCACAGGTAAGTTTTCTGGCCCTTTCAGTCAGATCATGGCTGCTCATGTGGCTGATTTTGGTAGTCCTGGTGGTAGCTGCCATTAGCAGCATATCAAAATTCCTTCAACTCCATCAATGTGAGTTGTCAAATTTGAATGTCAAATTTCACATTCAAACTTCTTAGGGACAAGATGCTAAATGTTTCTAAGTATTTCATTGAGAGCCACTGTTTTAATAAACAGTACAAATTATGGTTGTCTAGTAAATAACATGCCTGAGACCCTTGAGAAATATATTATTCATAATACATAGCATTTTGTCAGCTGGATCATGTAGCTTCTTTCTCAAGGAAATTGACAGAGGTATGGTTTTGATCACTAGTATGGAACGAGAAATGCTTTTCAAAACCCCATACAAATCCAAGGCTTAGGAGTTTCCCAAGCTGAGCTCCCACCATAAAAGACGTTTGAGAGAGGTAGTCAAACAGCCAATTCTCAGTGCACAAGTTCTCACAGTAGTTTTGGTCTTGAGTGAGCTCAATTCAGCATCTAGGGAAACATGTGAGGTCATAAGTCAAAGCCTACTTTTATGATGTTTGTCCTGAAGAGACTCCAGGGGAATTACTCTTTTCTGACTGAATTTTAGCTTGAGTTTGTGAGTGGTAGGCAGCATGTCATTCATAGATTTCTTTGTATAAGGAGCAAATATTCTATGAGATCCACCAGTACTGTGTTAGGCCATAGAGAATGACCAACAGTAATTTCAATCTACAATTATAGTGCAACAATATATAGGTTGGGAAAGAGATAAAAAAAAAGAATGTTATCATAACATAATGAAAAGACATTTTCTTCAATCTTCAAATCAAGGAGATCTGCCTGGAAGAGACACTCTTAGGGTGAACCTTAAATTAGACAGAAATGAAGAAGAAACCAGCCAGGCATATGTCATTTGTTTCAAGTTGAGAGAGAGAGAGATAGAGAGAGAGAGAGAGAGAGAGAGAGAGAGAGAGAGAGAGAGAGAAAGAGAGAGAGACAGAGAGAGACAGAGACAGAGACAGAGAGAGAGAGACAGAGACAGAGACAGAGACAGAGAGAGAGAGAGACAGACAGAGAGAGCAAACATGCCCGGGAATTGTACTCAAGTGGATATGGAGCGACTAGTGTTTGCTGGAGTGTGAGAACAACATGGGATTTCAGAGAAGGTGAAAGAGGCTGTGTGTGTTTTGTAGAGAAGAGGAATAGAGTTATCTGTAGCACAAAGACTAAAAAGAATTTTCTCTGTTTCCTTTTCTGGGAAATCTGTTTTCAGTTTTCTCATGTGTAAAATGAGGTATTTGAACTCTATAATAACCAAGGTCTTTTCTACCTTACAGATTCTGTGTGACCATGAATTTTTGGTTCCTTGTAAGGACACATGAAAAAAATTCATGAATGCATGAATCCTCATTCTCTTTTGTAGATGAAAACAATTCCACCATCCAAGAGGTATATTTGGAAAAACACTGCTACTCTAAATGTATTTCACACCATTTCAATAATTTGACTATTATAATGGCCTCTGATGTTGATATAATGAAAATAAATATATAAATTCTTAAATCTTGTTTACAATTCAATTATTGAAAATACATATATCAATTTTCTTGGCAAACTAGGGTTTCAGTGAGGTGACATTCCTAAAATGAAATGCAAGGTATTTTGACTGAAATTTATAACGAGGATTGAAATAAATATTATTTATAATTATTTTGACAATGTTGCAATTAGGCTAGTGATATTTAATTGTAGTTACAGAAAAAACAGTTTATATGGAAAGAAAAAGCTTTACAAGTTGCTCATTTGTGTATTCTACAGCAGAACATTATGTGTCACGTTTCTAATTGTATTTTGGTTGTTTGTGATACTAGTGATTCAAGTAATGAATAGTACTTCAAAACAGGCAGCAGCATCAATGAACTTAATCCCCAATCCTATATTATTAATTTTTACAATGTAAACATGCATCAAATGACATACATAAAATGTACATCTGGACACATTCTTTATTCTTTAATGCCAGAAATATGTAATTAATGTACAATTCTAAAATGATCCTGTATGGAATTAATATGTTTTGTTTAATAGCCTGCTTTTTAAACTCTTCAGAACAATTGGTTCCAGTAGTTTAATTATTTGAGTACCTAAATAGGGGATAATGAAGAAACACCCACATAGGAATGGTACATTCATAATCACAAAGTAATTTCAACAGCAAGAAGAAATCTTAGCAGTTTAAAACAATACATTTAGGCTGATTTTAAGCTTAAAAGCTCAATTTAACTCACTAATACATTAGTGTTTAAGTATTCCATATTTTACTCGATGCCTTAAAAATTTTCAGAAAACCAGTTTCTTCAGTTACAGTTAAACAAGGAAGATCATTATATCTATGAGACTAAGTTTTCCCAGACAATAGTTAAGCACTGGAATTGTAAGAGCAAAGTTACCAAAGAGTTCAGTAGAACTGCATGTTTCCCTGTCAACTGACAATGACAAACCTTGGAATAAAAGCAAATAGGAAATAAGCTTTAGGTACTTTGGAATACAAATCAACACGGAGAGACCTTAAAAGTCCCCAGTGACAGTGATTTTCAAGCTAAGATCTATAGAAGGGTGAATTACAGAGAGAAAGATTTAGGATTCTCAGAAGTGTAAGCATTATAGGCTATGCAGAAAAAGTGAAATGTCAAGGCAAACTCAGCAGAACTACCAAGTGAATGTTGAGAGGTACAAGTAGTATAGGTGTATAGAGGTCAAGGGCACAAGAATTCTAAGGCAGAATGATTGTCAAAGAAGTTACAGAAAAAACTGATCAAAATGCAGGTAAATAGGATTCCATTAGTATCACTGGGAAGGCTTACCACATGAAATGTTATGAATAAGGCCCAAAGGGTTAACGACCAAACTGAAAAGAAAAATGTCTAGTACTCTTCCTTAGGAAAATGTGGTCATATTCCATAAAGAGATCCTGGGGTACAGAGATAAAGAATTTTTGAGGTTGTTTTCTTTGTTTGTTTTTAATAATATGAAAGCCAAAGTATACTTAAGTTTAATTGTAAAGGAATTAGGTATAGGTGTCCAGTAAAATTCAATTTTACAGAAAGCAGCTTGGACTAAAACAAGATTAAAATTATAGGGTTCAATTTCTAGTGAGCATGTGCATGTTCACACATATGCATACACAAACACACACACACACACACACACACACACACACACACACACACACACATGAAAGATGATCAGGTGATGGTTAGGTCCAATAAACAGATCAAGGGATATGCGTTTTGCTTCAGATGGAGAAGTGGACCTCTTAAGTGGAAAAACAATATAATGATTTATTAGCCAGGGCCAACTCATTTTTGAGCCCCCTTTCTGTATCTCTTAGGCAGAAGTTATCTTTCTCTCAGTAAATTTTTCCTGCTCTTGTAAAAATGATTAACTAGCCAATGCTTTTCAAAATCAATGTTCCTTTAATATCATAATGAATGGAAAGAAAGCCAACGGTGGAGAATAAAACAGGAAACATATTCTTTCTAGGCAACTCCATTAGTGAAGCAGCTTTTATGAGGTTTCAGGAGAGCCTTTTTAAGAGAGCTGTATTCCAGTGAAAAGCAAAACATTTTAGCTTCTGGACCCTAAGTGTAAATTTTTCTCATCTCTTTTCCTTTGTAACTAGTTCTCTTTCCCTCTCACTGGGCCTCTCTCTCTTTATTCTTCACCATGCTCTTTTCCTATTATTCCTTCTCTCTCCTTAAAAATTAAAGTTCACTAAGGTGCAGGCACAGAAAGCTGTGACCAGGAAATTTCTGGCAAGACCCTCCCCTGCTGTGAATACTGCTGGGAGCTGTGTGCCGTTTACTCTGTATCCCTTATGATTGAACAGCAGGCCCAGTTCGCGGTGAGGCTGTTTGGCTGTGCTTGCAGAAGCCCTTTTGCCCACAGGGTTCCCTTCATCCTACTTGCTCATGACCTCTTAACAAATCATAATTCTGCAGAGCTGATTTGGCTCCTTTATTATTTGACCCGCAAGTGGCATGTAGACACATGTGGATGTGACCTTACTTTGGAGGGGGCAATTTGCTCCTCTACTCTCAGCTGCTCAGCCTTTGCTCCTTGCTGCTCATGTGTCCCTTTGGAATGGCACATAGCCACTTACTTCATAATAAAAGAAATATCTCTCCATATATAATTGTCAAATTTGGATGGCTTGGGCAAGCTAGCGGTCACCATCAATTGTTGAGCAGAGTATTGCTGGACACCACCTTTTCCTTATTTGAAATGAAGTAGCAGTGGGAGGGAGGTGGTAGGCTACTTTTATTTTTTCCTTCTGAGAGCATTTACACACACATACACACACATGTGCACAAATACAGACAGAGAAAGAGAGACAGAGAAACACTTTCATAAGTCATGTAAGTTGTCTCCTTCCACATATAAGAAATTATGTTCTGTACACTATCCATCAATACCACTGACCTTTATCATAAAAAGCAGGTTGCTTATATCTATATCTCACTGAAAAAGTACCATCTTACAATCACTTCTTCAGTACTATTAAAGCCATGTCAAAAAGAATCATTAACTTAATGTCAAACGCATCCAACTTTTCACATGAATGTATCTAGAGACACCTCACTAATCAGCCGGCAGACAATTCTCAGGAATTCCTCAGAAAACTGAGGGGAAATTTCTCTCATCTCACTTTCTCCAATGACTTGTGCCTTTTCTTTCCATCCTTTGCATTGGTACCATCAGTGCCATGTATTCTAGCATCACAGCAATTAGGCATTTAAAATTTGTAGCTTTTTCACTTTTTCTCTCTGATGTCAGTGACCGAAACAGGTCAGAAGACACATTTTGCAATGAGGAGAGCTTCTTCCAGTTCCAAAGAATTATCTTACAAATTTGCCTAAAATACAGATGATAATTTTTGGAGGTTTATTAGTACAAGAGTTAAATGATGAAAAGTGAAAAGCACATTTTTTTCTTATCCTACAAGTGAGGTGGATCCATTAGTTATAAAGAAACTTGCAAAAGAGTCAAAATGAGGACTTGAGCACTTAGGTTTGATCACAGAGGGATGAAATTGTGAGAAACTAGAAAGAAACAAGCTTACTGAACTTAGAAAATAAAGTGTATATGTATATCTTAGAGACAAAATGCTATTCATTTATCTCCCTTGTAATCCTCTTCCTTCCTTTATTCTTCTCTTCCTCCTTCAAGAAACTAATTGTTTTCATACCTTCCATGTGACTATCTCCTCTCTCAGGGCCTTGAAGTAGCTCCTTCTTTTGCCTGAAATATCCTCTCCGCAGATTTCAGTGGTTGCTTACTCTGCTTACACATAGCCTGATCAGAAATATGCCTTATGTTTAAACAATACAAAATTGAAGTAAAACAATAGCTAGGGACTTGCTATTTTTAGAAAAGGTGGTTAAAGAGCCAGCCACTCTCATATCACTGAGAAGAAAGTTTGATAGAAATAGAGAATCTCAAGTTTTATCCCAGGAACACTAGTTTAGATTCTGTCCGACAAGATCTCCAAGTGATGTGTTTATATTAAATATCTAACATTTACTCATCTAGCACATTGCTTTCTCTGTTTCTCTTACCATTTATGTTTCCAGATTTTCTCTTGTTTACTAGGGTGTATTTCTATGAGCTCCATTCCCCCATTAAAATATAAGTTCCATGAAAGTATGGGGTCTTTCTGCTCTGGTCACTTCTACTACGGCCAGGTAGAAGCCTTCAATGACTGTTGAATTCACAAATAAGGTGCTCATATTCACCTGAGGCAAAATCAACACCACACACTTAAGGAAGTAAAGACCTGAAACTTAGTTTCCTTTATTAATTTCACAACTCCACAGGTTAAATAAACTACATGCACCTGCATCTCTGGGCAGAGCGGAGTGGTTTACTCTTTAAAAGGTGATGCATCTTCAGAATTAACTGAAATTGAATGAAACACCAAGCTGCTTCAAGCTACCTTGTTCCAAAACAGCTACAACAGGAGAGTTTCTGAACATCATCTTTGGAATGCCCATGAGTGCCATTGTCCTATCAACAGCCACGGCTGAAATTGAGGTGTATTCAGCCCACTGGCAGAAAAGGGAATTCTGATAAAACAAATGATAGCAGCAGTAACAGTAGGAGGGAGGGAGTGGTGTAGATTTTGAGAAAATCCAGAGAGAGAAGAGTATCTAGAAAAGTGAATGATAGAAATAGTCAGTTCCCCCACGGGGATGAGAGAGAGAAGGCACAGTGCACCTTTCTTTCTCCAGCATTACTCTAGCTTTATATCATTACATCACCCTCTAACATAATGTTCCACACATGACAAATAAGATCATCTACATTGTCAACCGCTGAGCACATAATGCACTTTTATTTTCTCAAAAAGTACTTTAGTGCTGCAAACCATGCTAAAATGTACATATTTTTATCTTCTCCATTTCTCACTTTCTCTTGCGCCATTGCCTCCTCTAGTTTTTCACATGGAACTCTTCATTTTTGGACAATTCACATCTGTACCATAGATAAGTACCACTTGTAGACTTAAATTCAGACTTCTGGGGAGTTAACTTATGACTTTCTTGCACCATTGTTTTTATGAAAAATCTCATAAAGTAAGTTTGAACTCTACAGCAGCTTTGCCTAATGCTAAGAATAAAATCATAGTTTTCACCATGTGCTCTAAAATGAAAATAATAAAACGAACACCATGATGTGAGGAAGAACAAAAGAGAAGAAAATCCATGATAGACTAAGGAAAGAGTGATAGGTGTCTTCAAATTCCTGCATTCATCAGTGTGGAGAAAATCTTCCATTCTCTTCTACTCACAGTCCGTGTTTTGCACCTGAAGAAGCCATCGGGCCTCAGCTTCAGATAAAGCCACTGTGAAGGTTAATCAAGGGCACCCAGAGGGAACAGTGTATAGTCTTTTGCTTACAAAGACAACCTAATGATATCTTTACATTTCCACAGTTTGTTTAATATTTCACTATGACAATTAGAAAAAAAAATTGCTTTTTTTTTTTTCTTTTGGTGCTGTGGATTGAAGTAAGGGTCACATTCTTGGAAAATCGGTTGTTTTCTTTTTCTAGTTCTGAGAGTTGGACTGTGGGCCTCAGGTCTGCTTTATGTGTACTTTTTCACTGAGTTACATGCCACACCTCCTTTTATTGATTCAAAAATAATCTCATTAAAGTTAAGGTAGTTTAAAAAGTACATATTTTTTAAATCCCATTCATTTAATAGTATGAGTTACATTGTCCTTTATACCCCAAAACCCCTACAAACAAGGTCAGTTGACATCAGTATGACACTGCTGTCTTTCCAGATGTTTTAACTCCTGTGTTCACACTGAATAGTCACATCAATTACTTTTGGACTGGCCTGCTAGATACAGTTGAGAAGTGAATTCAAACCCTCTACTAATGAGTTAGAATCACACACACATACACTGACACATTCACAGGTACAAGCATCATGTACTACTCCTACAGCAAACTCAGGAGACCAATACTAAACTCAACTGAAAGCTTTTCAAAACTAGATGTTATGCTACTGAAACATGTTTTCCTTTGTCTAGACCCTGGAAAGAAAAGGGCAATGGTGGAAACTAAAAAACAATGAATAGCAAATTTGATCTTTTCCAACTCAAGAAGCTGCAGTTGATTTGAGAAGTGGCAGAACATATAAGCTGCTCCTTATTTTATTCAAGCAAAATCTTCCATCCCTGCTGGGGTATATGCCTGGCCTCACACTTGGCAGTTACACACCAAAGCCCTCAGGAACTGAGGTTTTAGATCAGTGTCAGAACATTTATATTTTAAAAAATATCCTGAAAATGCCAGCTCTACCCCAGCTAGGATTGCTTCCCCCGTGTCCTGCAGTTAGACTTGTCAACATCAGTAATATACATGACGTTTGAACTTCTTCCAAGTGACTTAGCCACACGCTCAGTCTACTGAAAAATTTCAGTGTCTGCCCACCTGCTGTTCAAGTGTGGAGAGGAGCTGAAAGATATTTTCCCCTTGAAATTAAAAAGAGCCTAAAAACAAACAGTTCTGGCTGAATACCTACTGAACTCTATCCTATTCTGTCTGCCTTCCCTCTTCCATGGTCCTTTCCTTGCCACCAGTACCTTCTTTAACCTTATCAGATACATAAAAAGATAAGATACACTTATTACTATATAAAACTTAAAATAGGCTTTTACATATAAAGCTTAATTGATGGTGATAAATGTAACTATGTCCATAGTATGAATAACATTTACCAATACCAGTCAAAGAAATAACAGGAATTTTTCTGGCATAAAACAGTTTTAGAAGAGCCTTTGAGTAACTCTAAACTTCATTCTTACATTCTTTCATTCATTTAATCTTAATTTATTCATTCATGGATTTGCTACAGTTTCACTCTTGAGATGATAATAAAAATTCAATAAGAAACATCTGCCCTAGTGTTTTCTCTCAAAAAGAACATGTTTTAACAGATGAGAGAGGATTAGATAAATCTATAGAATAGGTAAAATAAGAAGGCATTAAATGCCAATGCAGGATTTAGGTAGACTATGGTAATGTGAAATGTAAAACACTTTAAGAGCATCGTCAGGAAAAATGCACACAGCCGGGTGACTAAGAAGATGGGGGCCTTGACTCAGCATTTTATAAATAGGATTTACGTCTTTGGCAAACAGTGAAAAAGACATTTTTCCATATGGGACAGCATAAGCTACTTCAGGAGGTGACAGTAGAAGGAGCAAGTGGGAGGTGGTAGGAAATTTACGTAAGGATGAAATTTTTATGTTAGTTCAATTCATTTGTTCCCACGTAGATCTCCCTTTATCACCCAAAGTGTTGCTAAGGCCTTTTAGTTAGATGGAAAGTGTTAATTTGTTGTCCAAACTCCATTTATTCCAGTTTGAGCATAAGGAGATAGAAGAAAAGGTGTGTCATTTACCATGTGAGGAAAAGAGAGCTGAGAAAAAGGGCTAGGACTCTGAAGCAGAGGGAATCACTCATACAGCCTGCTGCAGTCATAACCGGGAGCATTCATGGTCGGTCCACTTTCTGGTTTTTCATTTCACTCTCCCATCCGTCCTTGCTTCTCTTGTGTATCTGATCTCCCTTCTCCAATCCCCGTTAGGCTTTTTACCATATCCTCATAGTTTTCACTTGATCCTTTGCTATCTCCCAATGATATCTTCTACTCACTTCATCTTTGTTTTTCCTACTGTTTAGCATAACTCAAAAAATACAGTTTGCATAAGATATCACTGGCTCTTTTTGTCTCCTATATTTCTTCATTCTAATTCATGAAAACACATTCCAAATGCTCCAGCTCATTCACTTCAGAGCACAAACTCGGATCAGCCTCCTCCTACTTGCTGACCCAGCTGAGCAGTCCAAATACTATACTGACTGCTTTTGAGTGTACAGTGCTTCTGGTAACAGAGGGCATGAGGAGTGGGGAGCAATGACTGGGACATAACTTTTAAAGTGAGTTGGGACAAAAAAGCTTTTTTAGAGGATCCACTGTATCAGTGAAAGTCATAGCAACTGATAAAACGAATAGAAAACAACAAAGATGTTCACTTCCAATGTATTTCAAGAGAGATGTATGATCTGTTTAATAATTAATTTATTGAGTAAATTCTATGCTGTGGGCAATACTGAGACCCTTAGTTTCATTATGATAATATTGAATAGCTAAAACATTTCTACAAAGCATTTATTACCATCCTAATTTTAGAGATACAGAAACTGAAACTCAAAAAGTGTAAACAATATATTCCAAATCTGGTAACTACTAACAGACAAAACTAAGGTTTTAATGTGAAAAAAAAAAAAACCCCTCAAAAGAAGGATTTGATTTATCCACCTCTAATATCCTCTTTCATTACATAAGTTATAATTTCTATATTTGGTAACTTCAAACTGGTATCATCAATCATTTGATGAACCAAATAATTGCTTTTGCTCTCTCATTTACTTTAATTATGGTACCACTGGGTAGCAATAGCTTATATATGGCAAATGTAAAACTGAAAAAATAAGTCTTTAAAGCTCATTTTAATCTTCACATATCTATTGGTTTAGAAATATACTACCTTTGTGTTCTACATGTATCACATATCTCAATGAAGATTTTGGTTAATTAAATTGTTTCTTTCTTGAGGGTAATGTATTTTTTAAAAATATTTTTTACACAAAAGACCAATAGTATGCAAAGAGAAAAGGTTAGTATTTAATATTAGTAACATTTATGAAACTAGACCTGGTATTTCTATCATTCACCCATAAACAAAGCAAATCATATTCCATAAATCATATCAATTTAAACAGGAATGTCTTGAGTATGTACTGAAGTACACTCCTTAAACAGTGTGGGATGTCAAAAGCTATGTACTTTAATTCTGGCTTCAAAATACTTAAATTTTGCTTTACATATAAGAGGCACTCAAAATGCAAGATGCAATCATAAGGTATAATGTAGAAAACAAAATGAAATACAGAAAATATGTAATGTAGTAAACCAGAAAAACAACAGAGTGGTTGAATCAAGTATAGCACGGTAATATAGTGGGTTTGGCAATGAGAGTTTCAAGAAAAAGGAAGATATGTACAGTCAATTACATCAAAATTTAATTTATTTCTCCTCTGTTGAATATTGCCAAAGTTTATAGTTTAAGGTGTCGATTAAAATTTAATAATTAATGGTTTATTTTATTTTAGAATTAGAAATCCCAAAATATATGCTTTTTTGAGACCTCTTAATTGAAAATGTCATCAAAAATTCAATTACTGTTTTTTCTGTCTCTTCATATCGATAGTAAAAATGAAAAAATAGTATTGTAATATTCTTTCTCTATAACAAATGTCTAATAAATTGTCTTAAGAACACTGAGAATTGCTAGAGTAACAAATATGTCACCTACATCTAGTTTTATTTTTGAAGTTAACTTTTAGGTTCTATGACTAGTGAAAAATCCCTCTGTCCACTCTCATTTATTTCTTGCTTGCCTGGAACAAGAATGTGTACAGTAGGCTTTGTACTTCTTTATATTAATTTTACATAATAAAGAATGAGTACATATTATGATCTGTATTCGTCTCATGTAGTCAATTTCTTATAAAACTATGTGTGACATTATCTTGTCAATTCTATTTAGCAAGTAAACAAAGCAGCAAAGAAACAAGGGAGCCATCATTAACTTGGCAAACTGTAATCTTTCAAGAATAGGAAAAGCTCTTTTCTTTTTCTAGTGCATTTTAAGGATATCATGCGCCTGTAACTCTGTCATTTTACTTTTTGATCCTTTGCACTGTGAAAATGTATGGTCATTTCATGAATGACACCAAGGATCATTCTGTGAGGGCTGGAAAAACAAATTCAATGTAGAAATTTGTTATTGTTACTCATATAAAAAGCTGGAAAGACTGGAATGTTTGCATAACTTTTGACATCCCACACTGTTTAAGAAGGAGTATACCTCAGTACATACTCAAGACATTCCAGTTTAAAGGCATTAAAGGAATGTGAACATAAGGATGTTGAGAAAATTCCAAGAAGACATTTGGATAATCATACTGCTTGGGATTCATTGGGCTTCCATGACTAAGGATTTCTGATTTTTCAAAACATCTGGTATATTTTTCTTCCAACTTAGCCTCTTTTTCTTTATTTTATAACCTCTTAGAACATGGATTATAGTCATGTTAGATTTTTCTCACTTAATCATCTATAATTCATAACTCTCATAATTGCTATATTTGTCTTCTTCTGAGAAGGATTTTTAAAAAAGTGTCTATTTTTCAGTCTGTTTTTCATATATCTGTTTTTCCTTTTAGTGGTAGCTAATCTAACTGACGTATCTATTGACATTTATTTTCACATATTTTATTTTTTAATGTTTTATTTACTACATTTCCTTGGAACACTGTCTATGATATTTTTGCTCCTGAGTTAAGTAGAATATTGCACTGATTAATTTCAATTCTTTATTAAAGAGGAGAACATTGTGGGAAGATTACTAGTTCAGGTCAGCAACTGTGGAAACTAAATTCTCTGTTTTGAGTTTTTCAAACTACACAAGAAATAAAATAAGACCAGAAATTTGAAAAAGCTGGTTTGAGATGGTACGTTCTCAAGAGAGACTTTGCTTTGTCTTTCTTTTTCCATCTACACAATCCCAAGGACATGACAGACAAGCTTTCTTTATGTCTTCTTTTGAGCTCCATAGAGGCTCTGAGTTCTGATTTCATGGAGTGGTTGAATTTTACACTGTCTGCCTCCTTCCATCTCCTGCTTCTATGCCTGAGACCCCCAGATGTCATTCAGACATTCAGTCTTAAAATAATCTCTGATATTTGTTTACCTCCATGGTTTCTACTCTTCTTTTCACTTGAAAGACAGAAAATTTAAAAACTATTTTACTTGATGCTATAGATTCTTTTTTGTTTGTTTTTAAAATTCTTAAAAGTCACTTGAGTTTCAACCTCACAATCTGACTTCTTCTGAAAGTGAATTAAGAATTACACCTAAATATGTCTCTTTAGTTGGAAGACTTAAAGAAATTCCTGATGGCCAACACCAAAAGCAATCTTACTCCAACGAGAGGAGATCCCAGAGCCCAAAACTTGTGTTCATAAAGCTTGTCTCTATTCACTAGTTTCATTACTCCTGCATTGAGAGAAGTAGCTTTCCTTTTTTTTCCCTCAAATAATTTTCCAGTCCTCTTAGCTGTTGTTTCTCCCCTATGTGGCTTTCTTTCTGTAAAAACTTACTCACTTGTCACCTTTTAAAGAAAGTGGACAGAGTGCAGGTTACCTCTGCTCATTCCACTCACTTTTAGGAATCACCTGATTGGTGATACATCCTACAAAACCCTCATTTGAAAATAGAAGAGAAACACTGAAAGACAGTCATTTAGTATTTTCTTCTCAAAAAAGATACACTCTTAATGTTTCTGTGCTATTCAGCATCACTGATTTGCACATCTTTGTTACAGAACTTTAATCCCTCTGCCTTTCTCCTCTCTGTGTTTGCCTTTGAAAATAAGCTATAACAGTTCTCTAAAACTACTCTTTTTCTCCTTTCTCTCTCTGAGTACACTTCATCTTCCTCTTCCTCAATATACTAAATTCTGCTCCAACATTTATCTGAGTTACTTATCAATTTATAGATCCTCTATGAATTTTTTTTCCATTTTCTGCCTTGGGAAATTCCACATCTTCATTTAAGCTCTTCATGGGGGTGTATTAAAGTAGCACCAGCCTTTAGCAAATAGTTCATGTATATCTTTTTGCCTTGTAGTGACATCTGATCTTCCTAAAGGTGAAAAAGTGTGACTCTCATATTTGTACATTATGTGGCAAAGAAAATTGAAATAGTTAAATTAAATGCTTAATTAATAATTATATAATAGTCCAAAATAAACACATGGAAAGTAATCACTGATCAACAAAAGCACTGTGACTTAACACACTGGGCAGGGGATATATACCATAGAATCAGAACTAAGAGTAGATTAGACAAAATAGTTTTAAGTAAAGAGAAAAAATGGGTCAATTCACCTTTTCTATATGGATGGATCATGCTGAGAACACTATTTGATTTGATATGATTTATCTAACTTACTACTAGAAGTTAGTGCAGATACAACTATTCTCATTAGAAGGTGGGATTTTATTCAGTTATGTGATCAAGGTTAGTTTTTACACTTAATTGATATTGGTTGTTATGATTACATTGTTAGTAGGACAGCCAGGAATAGTGAGCTTCCCAGAAGATAGAATAGAACTGGGGTTTCAAAATAAGCTTATCATATCCAGCTGTCTTTCAGTATCTACATATAAATATTCAGTCCAAAGGAAGAGTTTTTGTTGTTGTTGTTGTTGTTGTTTTTTAGTGTCTCCAAGAAACTTCCTGGAGAAATCAGGATTTTAGCTGGGCACCTCTATTGATCTCCATGCCATGATAATTACTTTTTTTTCTTTTATTAAAACTCAAAGGAAGATGTCCATCTGTACCTTTATCTTTAAATCCTTATTCTAAGTAAAAATGAAAATTGAGCAAGTTTCTAATCTTGCTTGCTGACGATGGGAGTGAGGATGTGCTTGCGAAGATTCAATTGCTCATTGAGCTGCTGGGCAGCAGCAGGGCCCATAAGGGTTGGGAAGCCTTGGTTGCTGAAAGCTGTGGGGGTATCAAATAGACATTATGTGTGAGTTGCCTGGGTGCTGGGAGGCATCCGAATGAATATGAGGTGATGTTCAACCCCATTGTGTTTATATGAATGCACATTACCATTTCCCGCAAGGAAGCTGATAACAGCACCATGATGCTTTGCTATAAAACCAGTTGAACATTTTCCTGCATGTTTTACTTCCTTTAAAATGGCTTAGGAACAGGCATGAGGAGTGTCATTGCCCCTCTGTAACATCCTCTTCCCCAAAATGAAGACCCATTCAAATGCACCATAGGGGTATTTCACTGCAAAATGTTTGGCATAGACAACTGCGACGAATGAAGGATTTTTTTTGTTTTAAACCCAGGATGTTTGGGGGTTTTGTGTGGTAAAGGTGGGTGTCATTCATTGCTGGGGTTTGTTGTTTCTTCTCGTTGTATGCATATTTTAAAGCTTATAGGAGCAGCTAAAGAGAAAGAGGTCTTAATTATGCATAAAGACAATGAAGAATCCTTGGGCATGTCAATAATTGTGAAATTAGAGAAGTACATTCTCATACCTTCATTTCACTTGCATAGAAATACTATTTAGAAACACATGTGTTTTGAACATGGGAAATATATTTTGCCAACAAGCATACTCAGAACACATTGCATTAGTTTGTGGCTAACTCATGCCAGCACTGAATTTATAAAAAAAAATATTTAAGTGAATGAAAAAGTTTTTGGCTCCACAATATTGTACATGGATCTGATGCAAAAGAATCCTTTCTACAGCAGAAAACAATGTTTACATGTAACTTTAAAATATTTTTTAAGTGACAGAGGAGGAAGAAGAAAACATTAAAATATCACAGCCATGGGTAAAGTTTCATTTGTAATTTAATTCCTTCTGGTTCTGAGCATTACAGAAGCTGAACACACAGGAACATTGATGCAGCTCAAAAGTAAGATCATGTCATTGGAATATAAGAAGTAATACAAAAAACTACTTTGTTATGAGTACAGCTTTCTGTAACAAAATATTATTCTTCATACATATTTTAGTAAAGAAATATCACACATAATATGTTTACCTATTATGATGGATTCTTGTAGCCTGGAAATTTCTTCATTTTTCACAACCATCCTTGATAACCTGTCTCAATACTTAATACAACTTCCCTTTTATAAACATTTATGGCTCAATTTATAACACCTAAATCCTTCTTGTTTCTGTTCTACTCTATTTCCTCCTGAGCTATCTTTGGTAAAATTGGGAAATAGGTAAGTTCTCTATTTGTCTTTATAAGTGATCATAGTTTGTCATAGTCATTCTTAGCTCAGGATGGACTGACTCTGTGACAAAGCACCCCAGCTTGTATTCGTCCAGATCTGAAAATGTTCTCGTTTGCAGTGTGAATGAATAAGCAAGACTCAGTGAAGAAGACCCATTTAGTTGGGAGGCTTTTGTGTTGTTTAATGCTGCAAATGTTTCCTTAGTAATAAAAAAGTCAGAGAAGGTATTCAAAGAAGACAGTGAATCAAAACAAAGTGGATTTAGACAGAATAGGCCAGGATAAAGGGGAACATTGCATTGGGACACTTTGTCTATGTAGATGACAACTAATGAGATGAATTCACACAGAACTGGGGTTTGCAGGTGAGGAAATAATAGTAAAAATATTCCAATTGGATCTGGAAGAAGTGAGAAAACTGAATCGTAGAAGTCAGTCTGAAGATAAAAACAAATGATTATGTTACACTTGACCTGAACATTGTATTAAAAGAAAACAGTGACATTAAAAAAAAACTCTTCATTTTTTTTGATTTAGCCAACCAGAAAGGACAATTCTGACCTCACATATTTTGAGATATGTTTCATCTGTATCCTTTCACACAACTCCAGTGAAACTTTGGGCCATATCTATACCTACTTGTCTTTATATAAAATGCCAGGCCCCTTACATTTGTAAGCCTTTTCTTTTCTCTATAAGTACATATCTGAGAAAATTAAATTATAAAGAAACAAGATTATTTTGCCTCATACTTTTAGAGTTTGCAACCCAAGATTAATTTGGCTCATTGCTGTGGACCTACGCAAAGGCAGCACCTAACGAAAGCTATGTGGGATAGACCAAACACTTAAATTATGAGCCTAGAAACATAAAGAAAGAGATGAGCTTGAGTGCTATAGTCTGTATCAAGGGCTTAGCTCAATGACACAAGAATGTCCCAAAGGCTTTACCTCCTCAATATCTCACCATTTACAAATAGAACCACCAGGGAAGCCAGTCTTAATACATGGATTGAGTTGCTTCTCATTAGTGCATGTTCTCTGTGTTGAATAACTGCAATAAAATCAATTCTTTGATTTGCCTGTGCATATACTTCTTCTTTTCTTTTTCTTTTTTTGTAAAGTGCATCAATTCTCTTTCTTGTTACTGGAGCAAAACACCTGACCAAAGTGATTTAAAGAGGAGAAGGTTATTTTGGCTTGCAGTTAGAGAAGATCTAGCTCATGAGTCACTGAAACACCATAGAGGAAGGGCAAGACAGAATGGAGCTGTTGACCTCATGGAGGCCAAGAAATATACAGAAAAGAGTCCCCATGTGTAGTCATCCTCAGCATTGGGGTGGGACGTGGCCAAGCTCAAATATAGAGGTCCATACTGGAAGGGTGAGTGTGCAGTCAGCAGGAAGACTCCAGGGAGGTTTTGGTGAATACTTCCATCTTTATTGAGAACTACACAGACTTATTTAGAGTACAGGGAGTGTGCATGGCTATGAGTACTTAGGGGCAACTGAGCTGTAACTGATTGTTGGGGCATAATGTTTTTTTTATCTTTTATGGTTAGTTCTTGGCCAAGCGATGGAGTGGTGAGTAGAGAAGGAACAGGAAGCCTTCCTGTGTCTATCGGCCAGCTTTTACACACGGGACTGAGCGTATTTGAACTTAGTTGAGTGTGTTCTAGCTTGCTTGGAGACATACATGAAGCATACTCGACCCAACCAAACTTGAACTTCTCCTTCACCCATGAGATAAGCTTTCTGAAGACTATCCTCGAAGGCTCCCCTCCTCCTATTGGGCTTTACCTCCTTGAAGCAGGTCCAGCTATGAATATCAGTGGATCAACCCACTGAAGAGTGCTGAGCCCCCTGAAGCAGCCACCTACACAGAAGTTCCTGGATCTGGTCAAGTTGATTAGTGTCACACACAGTAATAAACATTTTTTCCAAAAGTGCTAACTTATATATGTATCTTAAAGGCATTCTTATCAGAGAAATGACCATTAAGTTTTAAAGGAGGAGACCGGAAGAGTAAAATGAAAACAGAATCTTGATATTTTTGTCTTTTCAAAGAAAGGAAGAATCAAGACACATAATAAACAGGTTCAAATTCCCTATGATGATGATGATGATTATGTAAATCAAATTTTTACACAATAATTAAAGTTAAAATAAAAGAAATCAGAAGCCTTTCTGAGTAGAATCCAAGACCTTGACCAGAGTTCCAAAGTCAAGCGAATTGTTAAATATGAGTCCTAACTCTTCCTTAGTCTCAGCAGGAATGACATGGACAGGGAAAATGGAAAGAAATTGCTTCTCTTGAAAGATAGTTATAACATCTAACATGAATACTTTTTTCTCAAATAAAGGGAATATCAACTAGTGTGTCAGGTAAAGCAATAGTATTGATGGCCAGCCAGGAGAAGAGGGTACAAAAAAGCCCAAGGACTGAAGTGAGAGAATAAAGCTGTAAGGTGAAGAGCCTCTGGTAGTAGGAAAACCACAAATGCACTGCCACCAAATAAAGAATTTGTTTTACTAAAGGACTCAAACTTGAGAGGCTTTCAGAACAGCAACAGCTACAGGGGATAATTCTCTGAGTAACCGTAATTCAAAGTGCCCAGATTTTATTCATTAAGAAGCTGATTTACTAGTTTGAAAGAAATCACTACCCTACCCCAGAACCAAACCGCTAATGCAAAGCTTCCATATGTACCTTAACTGAGCCACTCCAATCTGTCCAGAGGGCTCTCAAAATTTCCCAGGTAACTTTGTGTTTTCTCTCTTCACTTCCTATAACATGGACATGGTGGAAAACTAGCCTGGAATGTAGATTTATTAGTAGTCAGAAGTCACTCATTTTCAAGATATGGTGAACTCTATTCCCTTTACACAAGACTCTACTGCTACTATGACCTCATCTCTAAGAGTGAGTCTGTCCTCCTCGTAGAAGCTTAGCACATAAACTTGGAGATGCATTCACTTTTTTGACCTCCACCAGCAAAAAGCCTGTTACACTCAATCAGTCAGAACCATTATATTCTGTTTTATATTACTAACTTACTGTATTGAATTAATTTTTAAATAAGCAATATATATGCATATGGGATAAATGGTAAATATGCAAAAGCATGTGCAATTATAATTAAGTCTCCCTTTCTCCTCTGAACCCCTAGTCCTTGTTCCACTCCCCAAAGGCAAATTCAGCTGCTATTGTGTCTGCAGGATTTATGTGGTATTTGTGTGTCTGTGTGAGTAAGCAAGAGATGTATGTGTACATGTATGTTTGTATGTTGATCTCATACTTAACACATTTCATATTTTTATGCAACTTTTGTCCCATCTTTTGTGAAGAAATACTATACACTATGCTATATTATCTGCCTTTATTAGCAAATTCATGTTGAAAATCCTTTCAAATACATACACTGATAGCTACTTCATTGTTTAAGATAGTTACATAAATCCATCAGATAAGTGTGCAATAATATGTGTGGACAAACTGATGGGCATGTAGCTTGTTTCTGATCATTATAAATAATTTTTAAAAACCCAGAAAATATTGCATGGAATTTTTTTGTGTCTGCAATATTTTTGCCTGTGGGCCTGACTATAGGATAAATGTCCTAAGAAAGAACTTCTGAGGCAGAGTAAATGCATTGTACATAGAAGAGGCATTTGTAAATTATCGTCTATAAGTGTTGGAAAAGTCTGAATTCCTGTCTCATGTTCCCATACCAAAATGCTTCACTGATATATCAGTTTTGTGGTCTGAGTATTCCAAGAATGAATGTGCTAATTTTTTTCATTTGAAATTTGCATTTCTCTTGCAATAATTTCTTCTTCTAATGGGTATGACACCTTCCCAAATAAGCAGTGATCATCCTGAGTTCCAGTATTTTCCTCTTTTTTGTCCTTTCTCCTTCTCCAGCTCTTTGCCCTCAGGTCTGTACATGAGAGCCATCCAAGTTATGTGATCAAGGCATGGAATCTAGCCCACATTTTAATAGTTATTGCCAG
This sequence comes from Petromus typicus, assembly GCA_004026965.1. Lineage (NCBI taxonomy): Eukaryota > Metazoa > Chordata > Mammalia > Rodentia > Petromuridae > Petromus > Petromus typicus. The sequence continues at coordinate 152,334 of PVIR01000247.1, forward strand.
CACGTGAACCCATCATGCCCACCACCTTTCTCAGCTTCCAAGGTGGCCTCATTAGAGAAGTAACAGCACATGGTATTTTACCTATCCTTCTGTGCTGTTGCTATTTAATGAGAAGTATTTAGGTGAAGGATAAATATAAACAGCTTCGTGTGTCAATAGAATAAAAGAGGCTGTATGCAAATTAACTTCTTGACAAGATGTAGGATTCAGAGTTTCCTTGGACAGGAATTCCTCATTTGTGAGGCATCTTTTGCCTCAGGGGAGGGAAACAAGATTTGATTCTGCTTTTTTCTCTAAATTGAATTAAATTAAATTAAATGGTCATGTGTTTCCCAAGAGGAGGCAAACTTCAGACTCTGAGAGAATGATAGGTTACTCCTAAAACAAGTAACTTTTGAACAAATTGAAGCTGTCTCTGAAGAGATGTGGAAAAAAGAGTAAACTGATGTACTGTTCTAATGTGAAATACTGTTACAAACCTGTTCCAAAGATCATTCCACATTACATGGGAGGTAACTGAGTAGAACATTCACTGAGAAGTGTTACAGCAATAAGCAATGCTGGGATTCATTTGAATATTTTTCATCAATCTTCAGAACTCCCTAGGAGCTAACTAATAGCTTGGGAAGGATATTTATTTTTAATCATAAATTTGCTAACATGACTTAGCTTTTTCATATTTCTTAGGCACTACTGATTTGTATTTTACTAAATGAATTTGATCTAGTTTCACTGAAATCTAGGTATTTTAACTATGCATTAAAACTTTGCATAATATGTCTAAAGAGTCTATGGAATGCTTAGTGAGTACTAAGCTACTTGGCAGGAAAGTATAAAGAAAGGTAGCTTCTAGATCGAAGCAAAATAATGCAAGAACACAAGGAATATCTAATAAATATAGGAAACACATATGGTTTCCAGAAGGTAATAAAACACTCACCTTTCCTAACTAACTTCAAATCCCTATTTCCTTCTTTCCAGCATTCATCTTGCCAGTTATCAGTTGGATCGCTGAGGGGTGAGTTCGTATCACACTTTGTGCACTGACTGTGTGGCCTTGTTCTAGTTAATCTACTTCTCCTAGCTTTTTCATGTTGTGATATCATGGAGAAAAGGAAACATAATTCTTTCCAGATTTATCATAAAACTTAAAATAATATATGTGAAATAGGAAACATGTAATATGCATGCTAGAAATTTCAAATTTCAGAATCAAGGAGCAGAAGATGTAGCTTGATGACACTGCACCTGCCTCTGAAGCTCAAAGTCCTGAGTTCCATCTCTGGTACCAAAAAAAGTAAAAACTCAAAATCATCACCTGGAATCTACTCTTTTCTTCCCCCAGTTATGCATGTAGGTTTCCATTTTGGTATAATTTCTACTGTCTCTGTCTTTCTAGGACTCCTCTTGCCAAAGTCTCACCTTGCGTCATATAAGTGGCCTATAGTATTTTTCTTTTTTACACTCTGCCTTCTCTAAGCCAGATCCATCTTTCTCAACTTCTGCTGGAGAATGACTTCCATTTCCCACAGAAAAACTGAAACCCTCAAGCAATAAATGTGAAGCATCTCTGGGCCATGCCCACGTCCCTTCACAGTGTCTTCGCTCCAGCATTCTAGGCATCCCTTGTGGTTCTGAGCATTCTGTAGCCTTCTTCTAATAGCTCTTCTTGAGTAATGGACATTCCTTACCACCCATGTAACAGAGGCTTACTAGCCTTTAAAATTCACCATTTGACCAACAAATTGGGAAAGAAAATAGCAGCAATTTCTTAGACAAAAGGGTTCTATCTAGAATGTATAAAGAGCTTAAGAAATCACCACCCCAGTTTTCAAACAATTCAAAATGGGCATCGGAAATGAACAGATACTTTTCAGAGGAAGAAGTAAAAGCATCCAAGAAGCATATGAAGAAATGTTCAACATCACTGGTCATTATATAGATTTAGATGAAAACAGCACTGAGATTTCATCTCACTCCACAAAGAATGGCTACTGTCTTTAAATCAACCAACAACAAATTTTGGTGAGGCTGTGGGGAGAAAATAAACATTCTCCATTGTTGGTGACTGATGCATCCACTGTGGAGAGCAGTGTGGAGATTCCTCAAAAAACTAGGATTAGAGACCCATTTGACCCTGCTATTCTCCTGCTAGGCATATACATGAAAGAATTCAAAGATTCACATGACAGTGACATTTGTGCATCCATGTTCATAGCAGCTCTGTTTGTGATAACTAACTCTTGGAAACAACCCAAATGACCATCAACTGGAGACTGGATAAAGAAGATATGGTTCTTTTATAGAATGAAGTATCATGCTGCCATAAAGAATTATAAATTTGATACTCAAGTAGACTTACCTTAAGGACATCCTCATGAGTGAAATAAATAGGTCACAGAGGTGTAAATACTATGTCTTTTCTTTGGTATGAGACCCTGAAGATATAAATGAGTTATATAATATATGATAGATACTGTGAATAGAAAATATTAAAATGGTAAAGGGAGATAGGGGTATATAATATGGGGGAAAATACAATGTTTGTAAAAAACAAAGAAACAAAGTTTGTGGATATAGAAGGTGAGGGGTAGGCAGGGAAATAGGAAAAATGATAATTCATTTGTGTTATATATTGGTTACAAATTTTCAATGTTGATTGTGATCACAATGTGTATATAAAATATATAAATAAAATCAATTATCTAAAAATAAAAATAAAATTCACCATAGGTAAGGTATAATGGAGTCCCCTGGAGTTCCAATTACTCAAGAGTTCTGAAGCAAGTTCAAGGACAGACTGTAGAACTGAGCAAGATTTTTTAAAAATAATAGAACCAAAGAAGAAACTCAGTTCAATCAGCAGGAAAATGAACAATCCAACCAACAAAGCCAACTCAAAGCCAAATTCAAGCCACTTTGTCTTGTTCACATTTCAATTCCTCTTTTTCCAACCATCTCTTAGTTATAATATTTTGCATCCACTTCCTCTGAAGTATATTTGTTGTCATTCTTTGTTTCTGCATGATATTAAATTCCACTGAACGGAGAAGGTTTTTTTGTTTGTTTGTTTTTTGTTTTCTGTTGTTGTTTTTTTTTTTTTTCTCCTGGAGTCAATATTTCATTTGCCTTGGGATGTGGTGTGGCCCAGCAGTAAGAGGAAATGCTTGATCACACTGCCTGAATTTCTTTTCCAACTCTGCATTTTATTCTTTGTGTTTAGCAAGTCAGTTTCCTCCAGATCAGTTTCCTTAATATCTTTCATTAATGTATTTATCCCTAAAATAATTGAACAAATAATTCCTTTTAAAATTCTAAAAATATATTCATACAGCTATACGGTGCTGCAGAACAATAGTAGACAAACTTCTTCAGCTAGTGATGGATGTACTGAGAGGAGACTGTGCACTCTGCTTAATCTGTTGTAATCTATACATGCTTAATCTTTTTTTTGCAACAAGGATTAATTTAATCTTTTGCTAGACTCAGAAAGTATATACTTAGTAGAGGTAAACATGGTCCATGCTCTTAGGAAAAGAAGAATGTGAACAAGAAAATTAATAAAAGGATAAAAAAAGCAATGACAAATGCCATAAGTTCCTAGGCAACACTTTTAAATGTAATTGCTCTTAAGGTTTTCATTTTAGCCAGCTTTCCTTTTGCTAGGATATAATACTAGAAATCCATGATTTAAAGGGGAGGTGTACTGGGAGTCATAGTTCTGTGTGTTTCTGTGCATGGACTGACCTGTGCTTTACAAAGACCAGTGATGGGATAGAAGAAATATGGTCACCTCAGGGTGATCAGAAATGAAGAAAGAGAGAAAAAGGAGGGGTCAGAGTCACATATCCAGGTCACAGCCCCAGTGGCTATGCCCCCCTGCCAACCTTTCCTCCTAACAGCACATGTGGCCATGAACACAGTAAGAGATTCATCTACCCATGGTACAGCACTAAGCCAATCCATGTATCTTCCAAAACTCCATCTCTGAACATAAGAGACTTTGGGAGAGAATGCAATATATTTAAACCATAACATTAAATCAAAATCAGGAAAGTACTATGTGAAAAGGGAAAATATCAGACAATAGTATTTTCTACCTAAGTGACATCTTCCAATTAGATAGTCAGGAAAAGCTTCTTAGCATTAAAATTATAGTTCAGATTTCCTTGATAAAACTTACTATGTAAAATGCTGGAGAAGAACATGCCTTATAGAGGAGACCAAAGTACAAACACAGTAAGGCAGAAATGAATTGAAGGGCTTAAGAAATATTGTTCTAAGGAAAGAGAGAGCTAGGTAAAGAACGATTAGGCTTAAAAATTGCTTTTGGCTAGGTCATCAAAGACAAGATAAAATGTTGTCTTTTTACTTTAAATGTGAAGGAAAGACAATATAGGATTTACAGTAAGGACTTTAAATTTGATTTGCATTTCAAAACTGTCCCTTTTTTTTCATTTATAGCAAGAAAGAAGAGGAGACAAGTTCATTGGCAAGAAGACCATATTCTGTCCAGGCAAGCCATGGTGGTGGGCTAAAACTGGAGTGGAATGAAAGTATGTAAAATGTATGTGAAAGATAAGGCTCTCCAGAACTATTGATAGAAGGAAATAGTCTAAGCAAGGATAATACCTGTATTTTGTAACAGTATTCTCATTTGTTTATATAAAGGAGAAAGATAAAATTAATTTTATGGGTAAGGATTATCCGTATTATCTTGGATATCAACATGTGGAAAGTCAACAGGAAAAGTGAGCATAGGGACTGTTCCAAACAAGGATAAGCTCTGCCTGCTCATGCAGTTATCATGCTTATTTAAGTCAGATCATACTTGTAAAAAAAAAAATCACCCCCTACTAATCACATAGAAATCAGCAGCATGTTACTTCTTTAAAGTTTGTGAGATACACAGGCAAATATCAACATGGATCATATTCCAAAGATTTTACAGTTATAAGTTCCAGAAGATAAAAGTTGAAATAAATCAAAAGATTTTTTTTAAATAAGATAAAAGGTAGGAAGTAGAATTGATGCTTTTCTTCAAACACAATTTTATGTTCATTAATAGCTCTCTTCTTTTGTGGGTTTTTTCCAAATTATCTCTCAAAATCCAGGAGCTGAAGTATCTAAGATAGTGAAAATGAATGGGCACGCACACACAAAAAAAGAAATTATGTATCAGATCATAGGAGAAGACAAGCTATTTACAACTATTGTTTCAGATACTCTTCAGCTGACTTCTAATTTAACTTCCCACAGGTGCTGCTTATCACTGGAATCTGATGAAACCATAGTGCTCTTCCTGCAAACATGATGACTGCATTTACTTGGTAACATCTCCTCTGTATTAAAGTTCTGAAATTCACTCTGTGTGAAGATGTTCTTTCCTCCAACACAGAGTCCTGCCTTTAGAAAGAGCTTTTTTAAGCTATCAGTGATTAGATTTGGGGGTAAAGCATACTCACACAGGAAAGAAGACTGCATGTTAGTCAACAGAGGTCAAAGTAATATTTGATGTCCCTCATTTCCCTTAAAATGTAATAATGCAGTATGAAGATCACATAATGCACTAAATCATATACTACAGTACCACAGAGAAGTATTTGCTTAGTTAAAGGTTTCTGACAGATATATACATATATATATACACACATATATATATATATATATATATATATAATTTATCTCCAAATACCATCTAAATATTAAGTGATAAAGCTGTTCCCTGGTCATCCCTGTTTGTTGGTTCATGTGGTAGCATATTTGAGGATAGAAAAAGCTGTGCAAGTGAACTTCCTTTCGATATAGACTTCTTTTTTGCCACACATTTGTTTCTAAGAGCTGAAATCATTTGGAATTTGTAAAATGAATGGAAAACCACACTATCCTACTCTTGCTTCTTGAAAAGTGTGAATTAAAGAAAAAAGAAAGGAAAGGAAAGAAATTATTGGCTATGAATGTCGTTCGCTCATAGAGTCAGACATGGAAAGGAATTTTATAAATAGAATTTCTGCTCTCAAGAGATCTTCTCTGAGTGTCCCCAAATTCATTCTCTGCTGACTAAAGTCTCTCCAAAGCCTTTTCTGTACAGCACACACACCAGGATCTTTTGCATTGTCTCCATTCTATTGCTCTGCATAGGGGACTAAAAATACATATCTCGCAGATTTGTGTTACGCTAAATGATCATTTAAATGCTCAGATCAGAACCCCTGGAATTTTCCATCTGCCTGTCGTCTGCTGGGCTGGCTGTGGAAGGGCACTGCTGAGAACCTCCCTGCGGGTTGGCTATGCCAGTGGGTGTAATTGAAAATCTGTAGCTAACTCTCACAGAAACAGGGTAAAGGGATAGTTAATAAGAGACAAAAATAGAGATCAAAAAGATATAAACACACATCGCAGTTTGATCTCAATATCATTTTTTAAATAATACATTTGCACAAGATCAGCATCTCTAGGGTTTCTTGCAAGGGACAGAATATTCTTATAAGTTGCAGAGAAGATGATTTTTTTTTTTTTTTTTTTAAGGAAAGGGTAGAGGTGGCAAATTGCCAATTAGATTACAGATGAGGACTGGGATGGGAGGGTGGAGATGGATGATCTTAATGTCAAGAAATTCATGCTGACGACAGAGAGAAGGTAAGAACACATGCTAGGCCTGGGCAAAGGAAGGCATGCTGAATGTAGGAGGCCAAGCAACTCGCACACTTCCTTTTTGTTTTCTCTTACAAAAAAAGCCCCCCAAACATCGAGATCATTATAGAGAATGTCCAAGGCAAATTAAGGAAAATAATTATTGTAGCTGATGAAGCAGAAACCCTATTAGAGCTAAATGCTACTTCCCAGTACTCAGTGGTGGAGGTGCTGAAGTAAATGCATTTTTCAGCATCTTTAGTGTAGTATATTAAATTAAGTTTTTAACTACTTTTCTCCTCCCCTTTATTTTCCATTCCACCCTCCTCCGCTTTGTTATTTCTCTCAGGCAGGTAGTTTCGGGTTTGAAATCTAAAGAGATTCTACAAGAAAGGAACACCTAGAAAAGAAATCTATTTCCTGACTCCTTTTGCTCTGAAATAAAAAGTAAATAAAACCCGAGAGGGGTAATTAATGGTGTTGGGCTGGGGCTAAAGTGTCAGGAATGAGCTGTCACTGCAGAAAATGGGGCAGAGAAGAGGCTTTTGAAAAGCAGAGGGATTTCTTAAGCTTGCCTGGGTCGTTGTCTATTTTCACTTAAAGGGAACTCTTGGACCCTGAAAAATATTTCCGTTATCCTCTGTCCTCATCCTTTGTGAAAAAGCTCATCTGTAAAAGGGGATGTGAAAAGTGAGCTTCAATTCTTTCTTTGCAAAGACAGTACTGGGTGTTTTGAAGGTATATATATATATATATATATATTATATCTATATTACTTTCTTGTCATCAAAGCCATACACTGTATAGTTATTTAATCAGATGCAAAGTTTAAGATGTATAAGAAAATTGACTCTGATGTTGCTTGTATATCCCATGATAATCCAGCGAGATGTGCCATTATGGCCAAGGGACAATAGTGTAGATGGTGTAATGTACATCCCTGCTTTGTTCAGTTTGATGAGGTCTGGGATCTGTTGAGGGGATCAGCAAAGCATATTTCTGGATATGTCACGGTGTGATACAGAAGCCTGACCTCGAGTCGTCTATATGGTGTCCGGGCCCTTTCCCACTGGCTCTTTTCCTCTGTGCTGCTTCTTGTCTGTGATGAAGCATCTATGCACTTCATAGACCTTCATCATGGTATTCCTGACTTGGAGCCAAAAATTTCCATTTTTCAATCGTAGGTGTTGTCTTGTGCATCAGTTCTGTGAAAGCTAATACTTATTTTTGTTATTTTCACCACCGTCATGCCCAAGATTCTGATCAAAAGGAAACCCTAAGGATGCCCTGGGCTTACTCATTCCATCTCCACAATAATACATAGTACTGAACTTCCCTTGTTGTGTTCTATCTTTTGCTATGTTAAATGTCTTGTTATTAAATGTCTATTTTAAATATCTTGCTTCTATTCCAATTTCATTCAGAAAAATCAATTCCATATAGGTCCCCATCCCTTCTGAGGGACAGTCACACTGTCTATCAGCGTATCTCATTATCAGCATCAACTGTCTATATAGAAATGTGGGTATGTGGGCAGAAACCATGGCATATCTCTTCTTTTTTTTTTAATTTCAGAGTCTTTATCAAAACTTTTACTTGTTGGGTGATTTGTCTCTCACAGGTTTTTTTTTATCAAAATAAGTTTTTGATTGTATAATACAATGATATTGAAATATTTATTTATCAATGCACCTCAACTTTCACATACTCCTTTAAAAAAATCTGTTAAATATGGTTTCCTGGCTCCATTCACTCTTTTCTTTCCATCAAACTGTTTTGGAGAAATTCAGCATAACTTTCAGTTATTCTGAAAGTTTACCACTCATTGCCACTTTGCTGGAACTTCATGGACAAATGAGAGTCTAACAGCAATCATCAGAACAGAGCAAAGTAATCCCACTGTTCCTCATTTTTAATGGTTTCTAACCACTGAAGTTTACTCTGTATTAGCCAGCTTGCTAAGTGTTGTACTTTCATCACCGTATTTATTTTTTGAACTCTGTGTAGCATACTACATCTGAAAATAATGATGTATAGGGCACTAAGTGACTTATCTGAGATCACAGAGGTCATGAACATCCAAGCCAGAATTTCCTGAGTTTGGCAGTGGTGTCTAATTCTTCACCTCATACAGAGAGCTGCCTTTTCTTAATAATTTAATTCAATGATCAAGACCAAATCGGGGCCGGGGATTTAGCTCAGTGGCTCCAGTGCTTGTCTTGCAAGTGCAAGGACCCGGGTTCAATCCCCGGGAACCACATACCAGACTGGGTGTGGAGATTCACGCGGAGCAACAATCAGTATCACATACCATAATGCCGGGCGTGGTGGCTCACACCTGTAATCTCAGCACTTGGGAGGCAGAGGCAGGAGGATTGCTGTGTTATGAGTTGGAGGCTGAGCTCAGGGCCAGCCTGAACTATAAAGTGAGACCCTGTCTCAAAAAACCTTAAAAAAAAAAAGAGAGAGAGAGAGAGAGAGACCAAATCATATGAAAAACTGCTGTTGCAAATTTTATTTCTCAACATAGTAATTGCAATTCTGAAAATATTTTTAAAAATTAACACAGTTAGAATGTTGGGCCATACTAAGCTCTCATTCCATCCTCCTCAAGCTGTTTCCTAGCTGAAAATCTTAGCTTCTTCCCACACCATTAGCAGAGAGACAAAGGCATCATATGCCTCATTCAGCCTGCTCCCTCCGGTAGACTGGTATAGGTAACATATTTTCTCTTCCAGTGCTCAGTAGTGAACCAGAAGCACCGAGTGTGGGCAGGAGTTTCAAGTTTTTTGTGCAGTGGTGTTAAAAATGCAGCCTTCCCATCTGAGAGAGAAATGACCTAAAGAGCCTTAATCCAAAGCCCTGTTTTGCTCTTCAAGCAGCTTTGTGCCTAAAAGACCCTGTAGGCAGAGAAGGGACTTACACAGGCCATGATGATGCATATTCAGTAGCAAAGAACACTTGATTTGCACCTTGCTGGTTATAGCTGGCAGACTGTGAGTGATTGATAGAGAACTTTGTTAGTGATGTAAAATTCACTTCTGATATGCTTAGCACAAATCATATGCAATATATTATGGGTGCCCCCAACAACAATAAGTCTGACCAGATGCGATTCAACTGAAAGTCTGATTATATTTTCCTTTTGGCATCTTTATAATTGAAACAATGTTGATCAGCTTCTGCTTTTAATAAAAATAGCAAAATAAGTAGCATTTTTCTGGAACAATTTATTTGTCAGCAGACAGAATATGAGAGGAAAGAGGTAATGGCATAATAGCAGATGCAGTGGTAGCCCAGCAGAGAGCAATGTTGAAAGCCTTGGAGTCTGAGATGTTAAAAAACACAATAGTAGGTGAGGAGGAAGAGGGGATTTAGGACATTCTTAGAGAAGAAACATTTATTTCTATTCCTCTCCAAAACCTGAATCCAGTAATCATCCCATATACTGACATAGAATTTTAGTGGCAAATGTCAATTTAATATTCAAGCCTGAGTCTTGCTTTAAGAAGTCTAAATTGTATTAGAAGACTTGGCCTAGAACTGGGTGGACATAGAAACCTCATACCACAGCAAATAAGTCTGGTGGTACAATTTAAAGCTGAAAAGAAATAAAAAGATAAATGATGTCATAAAAGATTCACAGGGGCGTTTTTAACTGAACTGCTAAATATTTCAAAACTGAATAGACAAGGCCATTTTGTATTAGAAACCCGAATGAGTGGTTCTCTCCATTTATTAAATTTAGTTCTCTCGGTGTTTATCAAGTCTGCTTTACCAGAAATGTGTAGTATGAGGCACTAAAAGGCTAGAATGTTCCAGGAACCAAGGAGACTGCTGACTAGTAGGTCAGAGAGTAAGTAATGAGTTGGGAAATAACATGTGGGTGAGATATCTTAGATTATTATTCCTGAAAGTCTACTTTAAGGAAGAAGCCTATGGAGGTCACCTCCCACTAAGTTCCTATGCCTTTTGTTAAATGAGCCAGCAACCTTCAGTGCAACTGGGCAGAGCATCCCAGCCAGAGGTATTTATGTATTGGGCATCATAGATAAATGTGGTTTACTATTGAGGATCTCCTTTTCATATCGCACAGGAGCTAAGCCATCTCCTTATATCAGGCCTATATTTGGGGTGTTGGAGTTTAGAAAAGATATGGAATTGAGGCAAAAAGTAGAAGAATAATGAGCAAGTGTAAAACAGCAATGATCACTTCCAGGTGACTGACACACTACAGCAAGACAAGATCCCTATCAGGCTGCCTTAGATTGCTACCATGTGAACTGGAACATATATCCACAAAAAACATATCCTTCCATGAAGCTATATGCTTCACATGGACCCCAGAGACAGGATAGGAGAAGGTCCTGGAATGGCAGTAAGCAGAGACAATTTGTAGCTTGAAAGGAAATTGCAATGGGAAAATACATTTCTTAAGTCCCCCACAGAATTTGCTGACTGAGGAGCGGGTTGATGTGCTCAAGGCTACTATTAATGAAAGGGAAAAACTAACACATTCAAGAGGGCCTTAAATTCACAGTGAGACTTTTTTAATTGAACATTTAAAAACTTTTGAATACTGGAAGACTTATACAATGAAACTAGATGAAACCTTTCAGAGGCAAGATTTGAGGTAGAGATGAGGCTCTGGTCTGAGCTGGATAAATTACTGACGAATGTGACAAAGCCCAGAACACCTTTGCTTCCTCTCCAGCCACTACCTGTACTGAGGTCAACCTGCTCCATGACTCAGGTGCCTCCACATTCATGCTCTTTGAATGTAGTTGAAAGAAACAGCTATTTAATAGTGGATGTGCTTCTGGGAAGGGCAGGGAGACTCTCTTGCCTCAAATGAGGAACTTTGTGCTGTCATCAAAAAGATGGTCTTGTGTTAAAGCAAATGAAAATAGGCTTATGCAGGCATGTTTGCTGTGTTTTGGTTTTTATACTTTGGAATTTTTAAAATTAGCTCTGTTTCAGCTAGTAGTGTATAATCAAACGAAGTAGAGTTTACACTGGACTTGAGTTGTGTGTAGAGAAGCCAGGCTGGGAAGAAACATTAACTTCTAGGAGGTGTAAAGTATCCCCTGGCCCCATTTTAGCTTAGCATTTTGTATTAGGAGTGATGCAAAACAGTAGAATGTTAAACTCATGTTTAACTTGTTTTATAAAAAACTGCCCAGAGATGTCCACGCTGTGAACTTTTGTAGATACTTATTTGAAGAAAGTACTTACCTTACCAGTACTTACCAGTACTCCTTACCAGTACTTCACCCTCTCCTTCAGCTCCTTACCCCACCCCCCAGGGCTCTGAAAGCATATGTCTTCCTACACTCATGTTTTCAGTTGACTATGTGTGTGTTTACTTTGATTTTGTGTTTTGACTAACAAAGAAAAATAAAGACAAGGGAGAAGAGGAGGCAGCGTGAGATACAGTAATTGCTGAAAGAAGCAATTAAGCAAAATAAGCAAAAACACAATTCAGCCTCTATCAGAGGATAAGCAAGAGTCCACTGAATCCTCTTTTACATATTTTCTGATTTTTAAAATCAGATTCAGAATGGTGCCCAGAGATCTTCAAATGTCTGATATTGTCCAAAATGTTGATAGTGATGATGATGATGATGATGATGATGGTGATGATGATGAAATCAGAAAAGTTTGCAAGATTCTCCATATTGAAGCATGACAGTAAAATTTCACATCAGAATAATTTTTAGTGTAAAATTTTGAAATTGAAAATTATAATCCCTAATTAACAATATAATTGCTCATAATCTTATAGAAAATAGCAGGCAGTGACCATTTGATTGTCTGCATTGCATTAATGATGAAAAGATCCAAGGTGTAGCTAAAAATGTACTTAATCGAATAGTCATTGTAATGTCTCCAGAGCATTCCTGCCATTAACTAGGCACTTTGCCTATGTCTTCCATATCACATTTTAAAATGTGCATATGTGCTACAAGAAGCACCATATTTGTAATTAGTTTCTGTTACCTAATGGAGTTCTCTTTTCAAATAGATTAATGTCTAAGATATCTTGGTCACTTCTTCCTTTTTTGCCATATTATTGCTTTTAATCTAATATAAGTTATAAAAGATTGCAAAGAGAGCCAAATGTTGAAGCTACCTAGAATTCCATTATTTTCCACAATAAATTTTTCTTTCAAAATACCAACTGGGAGACAGGATTTATGTGCGTTTGCTTTCCATATATAATGAAAAGAAGTCTTGTGCGTGTTTGTATGTTGCTATAGAAAGCATAGGCAGTTTTCTACTTCCCAACTTTGACACATTGAATATCATGAGACAAATTCTAACAAAAGTATTTCTCAGTAAGTTGTGCAATTTAAGAAAGTGTAAGAGCCTGCTTTTCATATTTTACCTTGGTGATTAATACCAGAAATACTTAAATAGTCTACAAATCCACTTTGATGTCACAACAGCTCTTCTATGTTCTTGGTGTGGTCAAGAAATGTTAGCAACAGTGAAATACAACTCAGCAAAATTCTTGAGTCTGATCAAGACAATGGTCAGTGATGTTAAATTTTTTGTAGTTATTTCCTTTCCTACATGAGAACTTTTTCAGAAATGCTGAATCTCTATGAAATGTGCATGTATTAATTCCTTACAGACACAGTGTCTAGATGCTCACAGGGCCAGATAAGACCTGTATTTGTGACTGAGCCTCTTACTGAATCTCTTCTGCTGTGCGAGGCTTACTTTTCTCAGAATTTCCATGTAGGTAGATCCCAGAAGCACAGACTAGCCATGAAGATTTCATTGTTCCTTCTTATTAGTTCAGGGTACAGTTCCATCCCTGAAGCAGAAGCCAAGGTAAAGAAAGATATGATAAATAAAAGAGCAGGTATATACCCTTACTGCCACTCTGCTACTTTTTATCATTTTTGATTTGAAGACACATCACCTACAGTAGATCACTGATCCACTTTTAAGGACTGTTCATTATATAATAACAATGCAAAACTCTGGGCAACTCCATTCCCACCATGACCAGAACAGTCAGCGTAGCCCCTACACTTTTTCTTCCATGCATTTTAGGAATTGTGGGCTGCTCATTATTCATTACTAAAAGATTTTATATTTTAAAAAATAACTTTGATATTACAAAAGCAACAATATTGAGGATGGAAAAAAATTCATTTTGATCAAATGATTTTAAGAAAAAAGGATAAGGGAAAAATAAATTGCCATCTTCTACTGGAAATGTTTAAAAACACCTTGAATGGCCTCCTTCAATGTAAAGTTATCAAGGAACTAAGGAATATATAAATACAATTAGAGAAAAATTATTTATGATCTAAAAACAAGGCCAATGTCTTTTATTTTATAAGGACAACTGTCCTCCTCTGAGAGGTATCCAGCCCTGGTTCCTCTAATTTAGGAGACATTACATTCCATAATATCTGGGCCTCTCCTTCCTGCACTTACAAGCTTTTTTTCCAGTTCTATTAATGTTTTTCATGGAATCATATTAGAAGCTTACACAGAAAAATGAAAATAAAAGGGAAATAAAGGAGGGAGAGAAGAAAGACAAAATAAAGGACAAGGAAGAAGGAAGGAAGGAAGGCAAGAAAGAAAGAAAGAAACAAAGAAACAAAGAAACAAAGAAACAAAGAAGGAAAAAAAGAAAAAAAAAAGTATCAGGGAAACAATGAAGGAAGGAGCTGACTCCACATCCTCTAGACACAGACTTCCAGGGCTATCTGCCAGAACCCACCACTTCTAAAAACAAAATCTCTGTTTGATAGAATATATGACAAAGATAGAATCTTCAAAAGGTCTTGTATTTTTATAAGTTACTTCTAGTACAGAATTTGATAGTATCTTTTAGATTATAAGGGAAACTTTCATTTTATCTTATTTTATTTATTTTTGACACACTTTTTACTGAAAGTATCAGTAGAGAAGAAGTCAAGTTGGAAAAGACAAAGATTCACCTGGGCACTATGACTAGAATGATTAATCCAAACATACAAACATCTGTGGAAACAAAAGGTTTGCTTATTTTCCTTCTTCTCCATATGAAAATGTCACATAGAATATTTTAAAACATAAATTTCAGTACATTTATCTAATTTAAGACATAAATTTCACTTCAAATAAGAGAACATGACTTTAAAAAAGAATTGAAAAAAAAAAAGAAAGGAAAAGGACAGAAAGACAAAGAAAGGAAAGAAGTAAAACTCAATTTTGCCTGAAAATATTAAGAATTGCTGGGCACCTTCTAAAGAATCACAATTTTTTATATGGTTCAAAATAGAATAGTGTAAGCCAAGCATTTCGAGCACAGTAGACAATTTTTGACAGGGAAGTTTGCATTTGTTCTGCTTTTTCAATTTTCCATGGTGCAGCATCATGAACAATGACAGGGTGAGTGGTCTCAGTAATATGTGCTCCTGTCCTCAGCACTGGGCCTCAGAGCTCAGCATGAGAACAGCCCTGTGTCTCACCACCTGCATGCACAATGCAGCCTGCCTGCACCGAGGCCGGGTAGGTGAGAGGGATTATTCCTTTCTCTCCATATCTGTTTACATAGTTTTTGTTGCATATTTATTCTTGGGATCTTCCAGGCAAGGGTCTGGTGCTCTGTAAATCACTAAGCAGTATTCATTCTTATGGAAATGTGGTGCTTCTGCTGAATACCTGGTCACTTCTCCAGGCTGTCACTTCCTCTTTTGACAGAGGCTAAAACCTCATCAGACAGGCCCTCACTCAAATTTGGATGGAATTAAATTACTTTGGTCCAGGCAATATGTTTTCATGCTGTGAGTGGATGCAATTCCTCAAACTAGCTTAGCAGTACACAGACCGAGATAGTGAAATTCTACATACAGTTTTTTTTCCTGTTTTTTTTTCCTCTTCCTGCTGAGTAGAGAAGAATTAGAGAGAGAAATCAGAAAAGTAAAGATTTTCATTTTGTTTTCATGTATTTTCTAGGTAATTACCTAGCCTAGCATTTATGATTGTCACCCTGAGGCCACTGGCAGCCTTGTGCAGAGAATACACCCACTTAATGAATTCCCTCTAGCCTCTAGGCCCACTGCCTTTCACGACTAGGTCGATGGATTTTCCGAGATGCTTGTCACTTTGAGGGGTGACAATCTTTTCTTTTTCTGCGAGAGATTTTTGAATGTGTGTATAGGTTGTGACTCGCTCCTCCAAAATTCCAGGTCCTGCAATGTCAACAATATAAAAGTGTGGTCAGGATACTTTCGATTTTTCTGTGTAGAAAATCTCCTCGGCTAGAACATGGTGGAGGAGGATAGGACTTAAAATGGCTAAAGTGAGATTTGTCTTTGCAGTGGGTAGGGCTTCTGATCAGAAATATAGGCAGCTCTTATCTCTAGCTACCACCTGTGGAGAAAAACAATCATGGTGGCAAGTCAGAGACCCACCCACGTGATCTCTATGCCCAGTGCTTCTTTAACACAGACTACTGCAGAGCCGTTGACCACGTTAGTGCTTTCATCTTCAGAAGTGGTACCAAAGTCTTATTGCCATGAAGAAGGAGAAGGACAAGTAACTGTTACATCATCCTTGTCTTTAGATTTCGTGTAGCCAGTGACTAGCACTTATAGCTTGAGGAGCTCATGGCTATGACTTGAACTCTAGGCACAGCAGACACTGTTCGCCCTCGGACAACATGCTCTTATGTAGATGTCTAGATAATAACAGTCATAACCCAGTGACTGGGATGTGTTTGAATCTTGATTTGTAAATAGCTCTAAGTTCTATTGAGCTACCATCCTGCTGGGCTGGTAGAGACTATAAACCCAATCTTTTGGGATTCATTTCCTATATAACCTTCACTTCCAAGGGTTCTGCCAGCTTTCACAAGAGTTTTAAAGCTGTGCAAGAATTTTTGGTTCAGGAAGAATTTAGCTCTTTGAGATGAAAGCACAAAAATCACTAGAAAAGAATCTTTATTCCTACCTATGTGACCACTCTGATGGTTTCCGGATCTCATTCAGGAATGGGATCTCACCAAAGGCATGGTGGAGTTGAGGCTACCCAATCAAATAACTTCTGAATTGCAAATGATTATGAATTTATTTCTCTCTGTGAGGATTACTTTTAGCAAATTCAGAAACCTTTTTTTCCCCTGGAATCCAGTCATGCATTTTGTATGAACTTTTTTACTTCCTTCCTTTTTGGTATGTTTTTCTCCTGATCATTTTTCAGCCAGATAAATCCTTTTCCAAAAGTTTAAGATTTAGATGTAGTTTAAGAGAAATCCAAGTTTCTTATGGAGCAGTTCTCTGTATTTTTATTTTATGAACACAGAAACAACTAAGTGAATGGAAAGAAAGAGAAGATACTAACTATGACCACAGCTGGCCCAGACCTGCTGGGCCCACCGAGAGTGGACATCTCTTTGCCGTTTGTAGTCAGTGTCTCACGAGCTACCAAGGTCCTTGCTGAAAATTCATCCTCATGACCAGGAATTCTTGAAAGCTGACAAGAATTTTGCATTTGTAACAGCTGTAGCCACACATGCCAGACTCCTTCAGTTTTGATCCATTCCCTCCTCTACTGAACATATGTGCTATATATAAAATAATATCATCTTACCTCTTGCCAAGAACTGTGAAAACAAGAGGACTTTATTTATGGAAAAGTGTTTTGGTGTTTCAGGAAAAGAGAAGGTCATGAGGGAAAAGAAGGACCTCACTGTCTGTTAAAAAATGCTTTCTATTCAGTGACACAGCAAACTATAACCTCACCTTAGAAAAGGAATGTTCTCAAAGAATGACACTGACAGCTCTAACTTTAATTCACTCCCCTGACTTTGACAATAGAGTGGCAAATGAAATCAGTGACTGGCCTGGAATAACTATTGCCAAAATGGTTTAAGAATGTGATTCTGCTCAATAACAGAAATACCAATGATGGAAGCAAGTGGTCCTTGATTACTAATTATTAAATTATTTACCAATTTTTTATTTTTATGAAACTCTTGATATAAGGATTCTTACAAACAGAAGTGACCCCAAAAGTAGTCAGGTAATGGCTACTCAAGTGGCTATAAATAGACAGTGGGGAATCTCGGCATTGGTCTAAAAGCATTCTAACACATAGTATTAAACAATAGGCCAGACAATGTTCTGAGTACATTTGTGCCACCATTCTTCTTACTTTACTTATGAGAATATTAAAATAAGTGAAGGAAAAATATGACTTTGCTCATCTACTGATGTTGGGTACCTTATCTCATAAATACGCTTAGATACAAAGGGTCTGAGAGATTATGTGGTTTGTCTAAATTCTCACTCTCTAAGTGGCACAACAGTGCCATTTTATATCACCATATTACCTTCTTTAAGGGCCTTATGTTATCTCATTGAAGAGTGGGAAAATATATACATAAAAGAAGTACCCTGACTCAAGTACTTTGACTTGTTTGACTCTAATCACTTGCTCCTGAGGTGAGGACATGAGCAAACTCATGAGCATAATTGCACACAATAAGAATGAAATGAGCAGAGGTCATTTCATCATCTCATTCAATAGCAATAGATACTATTGCCTAATGCTCAGTTTTAGAAGAAGAACAAGATGAAGTTGATTTAGTAAGTTATATTTGTTAAAGGTAAAAGCCTGGTCTTTGCTGTAAAATAAGCTTAAGAAATGGTTTTTATTTTGAATACATGAAAAAAAATCATAACTTACTTCATCACTTCTCTCCTTAAAACCGTGACTCTGTGATTCCATCCAATAATACAACAGTAGGTAAACTGCCCATAACTGTGTAAAACAAAGGTGCTGTTTTCTGCTCAATGTAGATGTTTAGTTCTATTTTATGTCACTGGGAAAAGTGAGGAAATGAAGAAAGTGTAAGGGATCCTGATTTTAGGAAGCATTTGCCAATGTTTTATGGAATCTTACCGATGAAATTAATTCAAATTGGCTTGGATATGAGCCTTGTCATATGCGTCAAAGACTCTCAGAAGAGTCCAAACCAATAATGATAAACATGACTGTGTCTTGCTGAGAGGAGGTGGTTATTACCGTGCCAAAGGCTACATTTTCAAAACAGCAGTAATCAGTTAATTGCTCTAGTGTGTACCACACTGTGAGATCCCTTTCAGGGTTGCTCTGCATAGAATTTCACAACTTGAGGATTAGAAGACAGGAAGAAAAGTTGGCTTTATTTTTTAATTGTTGTGCTGGCTGCTTGTTTCTGTTTTTGTTTTTGATCCAAAAATATTTAGTTAGCTTTAAAAATTTCCACCAGCCCAACTAACCAAACCACAACTCCTAGTCCTGATTATCATAACCTGACACCTCAGATATAGTGCTTCATTATATTGGATTACATTTGATAATCTACTACTAGTCAAAATAAAATAGTAAGAGCTGTGTGTCCCCTTTTTGTTTCTTTACTTCTTATTTCCCATGAAAGAACTTCTATTTGCTTATAGATAATAGCGTGCAAGGCACTTTTCCCATTAATTTGACCTTTTATATAATCACTGAGTATTAATATTAGTATTTCATTGTGTAGATATGCCATTGTGTTTATACATTTGTTTAAGAACTTTTGGGTTGTTTACAGTTTGGAGCAATTCCCTGTTTCCACAGGGAACATGCGCTGGGGGCACTTCCATCTGAAGTGTCGACACCAAGACAACTCACAGATACAGAAAGCACTATCCCACTTTGTGCTCTTTCTTCTTTAAATTTATCACTGAGAAAGAATCATGATGGCTGCATTTTGGAGGCAATCTGTGTTCATCAACAGGTGAATAGATAAAGCAAATATGGTATTTATACCCAGTGAACTACTATTCTGCAAGAAAGATATTAGCGTCATTTGTAAGAAAATTGATGAACTATGAGATGACAATGTTAAGTGAAGTAAATATAACACAGAAATGTAAACATAATATAGTTTCTCTTGTTTGAGAAACCCAAGTACAAATAAAGATCAAAATAAAAGATAGGGAATAGGAAGGTTGATATTTTGCAGAGTGGAAGGGGATCAACAAGTATCAGGAGCAGGGAGATTTAAGAGGAACAAGAGGGGATGATAAAAGGCATTTAGATGGTTACATATATGCACAGACTCCACCCAAGGAATGTAAACATTTTGGACTAGGCACATGTACTGACGAACTAAAATTAAATATTGATATGTTACATTAAGATTGCTGAGGTCCTTTTAAAGAAATAACTCCTACAGTAGTTTTTCATGATTTATTTTCACACTAAGAACCTGTTGACTCAGGGCCGGGGATTTAGCTCAGTGGTTCTGGTGCCTGTCTTGCAAGTGCAATGACCAGGGTTTAATCTCCAGTTAACCACATACAATACTGAGTGTGGAGACTCATGCCCAGCAGCAAACACTACCACATACTACAGTGCCAGGCGTGGTGGCTCACGCCTGTAATCCCAGCACTTGGGAGACAGAGGCAAGAGGATTGCTGTGATGTGAGTTTGAGGCTAAAAAGAACCTGTTGACTCTACTTAAGCTTCAAAGAGTCTGATTATGTAAAATCGAAAACAACACTTGCTAGGAGATGCACATATTTTCATATAACAAAATTTTTAAAATTTTTTAATTGAAATCTTTATTGGTACATTACATGTACACATCATGATTTCACTGAACAATGAGAATTTGTACCAGTACATGACACAACTTAATGCTCCTTTTCTCCCATAGCCCTACCCACCTTACCACCCCACCCCTTATATACATAAACTTTGTTTCCTTTCTTTTTTTGTTATAATCTCATTATTTTTTTTCCTTTTCACCCTATTTCACTTTGAGTATTTTCTATTTCACAAATATAACATATATTCTAGAACTCATTTACATCTTCATTTTCTAATACCAGAGAAAAGATGCTATATTTACACATCTGTGACCTATTTATTTCACTTATAAGGAAGTCCTCAAGGTATGCCCATTTAAGTATAAATGGCTCAAACTTATCATTTTTTTATGGAAGAGTAGTACTCCATTGTGTAGAAGAACCACAGCTTTTTTATCCAGTATCCAGTTGATGAACATTTGGGTTGTTTCCAAGATTTAGCAATCATAAATTCTTAACTTACTGCAAAACACTCTGAGGACACTGGCTTAGGGAATGACTTCTTGAACAAAATCTCTATAGCACAGGAATTGACAGAAGAAATCAGAAAATGGGACCTCATTCTTTTAAAAAGCTTCTGCACAGCAAAGGAAACCACCAACAGAGGAAAAAGGCAACAAACTATGTGGGAAAAAAATCTTTACCACCTGTTCCTCAAATAAAGGGTTACTATCTAGAATATATGAAGAGCTTAAAAATATCAGCCCACCCAAATTTAAAGACCCAATTCAAAAATGAACATCTGAAATGAACAGATACTTTTCAGAGGAAGACATTAGCATAGCAAAGAAGTATATGAAGAAATGTTCAACATCATTAGTCATTTGAGAGATGCAGATGAAAGCAACACTGAGATTTCATCTCACTCCACATAGAATGGCTGCCATTTCAGAATTAGTCAGCAACAAATGTTGGTGAGGCTGCGCAGAAGAAGGAACTCTTTTCCACTGTTAGTGGGACTGTAGACTTGTACAACCCCTGTGGAGATCAGTTGGGAGATTCTTCAAAAAGCTAGGATTGGTGGTCCCACTTGACCCAGCCATCGCTCTGCTTGGTATATGCACAAAAGAATGAAAAGATTCATATCACAGTGACATATGTGCACCCATGTCCATATATAACAAAATTTAAAAATGGGTCTAATATCTACAATAATAACAGCACAATTCATAATAGCTAACCTTGTCAGTGGCTTTTTTTTTCCCTCAGCAAATGAAAGGAAAAAGGAAATGTGTTATTTATAAGCAGTGGGATATTACTCTCCCATAAAGAATGAGAAATTTTTGTCATTTATAGGAAAATAGATGCATCGTGAAACTATAATGTAAAGTAAAAGAAATTAGAAAATGAAATTTAAGTATCATATACTTTCTCTTATGTGAAAACCCCAAAATATAAATTAAAGCTAGATAATAAGATTCAGAGAAAATATCTTCTTAAAATGAAAAGACACCAAGATATGGAGGAGGCAAGGAACTTAAGGAAAAAAAAGAGGATAAAAAAATAAACAAGATGTGTTCTATAAATGTACTAGATGGCCACAGGAATGTGGTCACTACTGTAAACATGTACAGTGACTCAAGTTACAACCAGCCTGACCTATGAACAACTTGGGTTACCACCAGAATTTTAGTTTTAATTTATGAAGAATGTCTTAAGTTATAACTCATATGACAGCTTCTAAATGGCCTCTGATACAGATTTAAACTTTAAAGAGTGTAGAAAAAACAGAGTCTTCAACTGACCAACTTGAGTTGCAACTAGCCTCCATGAATAACTTTAGTTATTAAATCAAGGGTTCACTGTAGTGATTAAAAATAAAAATTTGGAAAAAGTATAGCTTCGTCATCAAAGTCTGACTACCTGGATACCTGACCCTTGAAAGTTAAAGGGGGAAAATTTGGGTTTGATTCATTGTGTCAGTGTTGAGTCCATGCTCAACACTGGGTTGGCACCCAGACAGAAGGGACATGGAAGAAAGGCTCCGGACAGAGGAAAGCTGCTCACATCACAGAGGCTGAGAAACAGGGATTAAAGGGAAGAGTGGGGAACTACACAGCTTTCAAATTTCAGCATACAACAGCAAAGAGAAAACACTCCTGTTTGAAAAAGGAGAAGTATAAGGTTAAAATAGAATCAGCCAAAAGGAAGACCAAAACCTAGAAGGGAAAATACTAAATTCTGTACTTTCTCATTGAAAACACAGGGAAAGTTATGAGGATATATGAACTCTAAAGGCTCAAGTGGCTCCATCATTATGATATTGCTGGCTGCAAGCCACATGGCTTGTCTTGGGATAGTTTCACTCACTACCTACTCACTGCCATTTCTCTCTATAGATACTCCATAATCCTGGTACCCACAATTTCTTGGGGTCTCTGCTGTACTTTACACTTCATTGTCATAGATTTATGCACTGATTTCTTAAGGGCTCACTGGCTGTCCCTCCTGACCTTCCTTTGAAATCTGGATGGAAGCCTCCATGAACCCATACCCATGAATCCTGCACACATAGATGATATCAGTGTCCCATGCCAGCTCAAGCAAGAGCCAGCTGCCCTGAACCATAGTAGCAGAGTATTCTGAACCTATCAGTGGCTGAATTTTGTAAAATAAATCCTGGAGAAACAATTTTCTAGGGGCTCCTGCTTGAGCAAAGGTTCCAAGGGTCCTTTCTTCATATAAAAGCTTAATAGTTTTATACCTTTGATACTATGAAATGTGGAGTCTCTCTGATATCAGAGAAGTCTTCAAGCTTTGTTTCCTATGTTCCTGATGCAAATAGTATGGTTTAAAAAAATCCCAACATCCCTAACTTTGTAAGCACTTTCTTTCTGATGAAACTTCAAATTTTTCATATCTGCACTTTGATCCTGATTTGCACTACAGATCTGGTTGAAAACAGACAACAGCACCCAGGTCAGGTCATAGCCTGAATTTTGGAAAGATTTTAGGTTCCTTCAACAAGATTAATCAACAATATTCAACCTAATTTTCTTATAAAAATCTCAGGACATGGGCAAAATGAAAAAAAAAATCTTCCAGTGTATAACACACATGGCCTCTAGTTCAACTCCCAATAGAGTCCTCATTCCCAGATTAACTCTTCTGATCCTAGCATTTACTGTTTTTTGTTCTTCTCAGTATTCTGGTCTTCTGAATTCTGACCAGAATCTCTCATCTAGCTCAGTTTACAACATTCTATGGCTTTTCTAATTTACATCTCCAAATCTTTCCAATTTATCTCCACAAACTAGTTCGAAAGGCTTAGAAATCTCATGATTGGTTACAGTTGGAACAAGGATCCCACTTCCCTGATTCTAATTTTGGTGATAGCTAGTTTTCTTATCCCTGGGAGAGAATACCAAATTTCTGCAGTTGAAAGGAAGAAAAGTTTGTCTGGGTTCACAGCTTTGGTGGATTCAGTCCATAGAAAGCTAATTCCAAAGCAGAATCTGCATAGTGGAAGGTCCTGGGCAAAGGAAAGCTCCTCACAGCATGACAGACAGAGAGAAAGGGAAGGGAGATGCAGAGGCTGAGAGTATAACTTTCCAAGCTACCCTCTGACCTGGCCCTCTCTCCACTTCCAGATGTGAAATTTTAGGGAAAGAAAACATGCCTGTACACATTAATGTGTAAACACACATTTTTACAGAGGATAAAACTAAAAATTGAAAGCATAATGGGCATGAAATAGATATATGTTTAAATTAATGACAAATTTTGTTTCCCAGAATAGTTATACAAACTAAATTACATCAGGGATATAGGAAAATTATTTGAATTGGGCTTACATCCCAGCCAATAACTATCAATTTTTATTTATAAACATCCTAAAAAGATGAATAGCAATTTTTCATAGGGTTTTAACTTGCATTTGTCTAATGGCTGATTATATTAACTATTTGCATATCTCAGTCTTCTATATAGGTTCTTTCAAAGCCTTTGTGCAAATATTTTGCTATTTTTAAAACAATTTTTAATATTAAAATTTGATCATTGTAATAGTGTCATTAAATGTTTATATATTTATTTACATTATGCCATTTAACAATGGTTATATGTGCGTATAAATGAATATTTTATATTCTGAATACAAGTGAACTGCTGATATGTGTGTACAAATAATTTCTTTTTAATGGACTTGACCTTTTCACTCTTCTAACAATGTTTTTCATGGAGAAAAATTAATTCAATTAAATCATTACCATTTTTTTCTTCTGTAGACTATTTTTTGTATAATATATATGAGAAATAATGATCTAGTAAAATATTACAAATACTTGATTCCATGACATCTTTCAGGAGTTTTACAGACTTATGTTGTACATGTAGATCTATAGCCCATATAAGATATGGGATATAAGACAGGCCAATTTTTTATTTGCTTACAAGTAGGGCTATATTTTTCTTGAGGACATTTTGAAGAATAGTATTTTGCATCTTTTGCTTCTTCTTTTTCAATCACTTCAACATGTTTTTGTAAACTATTAATAGACTACTTTGACTTTTGTGCCGATCTGTTCATGAACACCAGAAAGCTTTGATTGCTGTAGCTTTATAATAATTGTTGTAACAAACTGGATGTCTGTTATTTTTGTTATTTTTCAAAGTTATTTCGGCTCTTTAATTTTTTGTCTCTCTACATGTATTATAACATTGTTTTTTCTGTGTTAAAAAACAAAAAAACTTGTAGGATTTTGATCTTTGTGTCAGTTGGGAAAGAATTAACTTTCGAATTGTATCCAGTAACCTGGTGTATGCCTCAATTTGATTAAGGTGTCTGTGATGTCATTACATAACATTTATAGTTTTCAGTGTATAAATCTTGCACCTGTGGTTTTACATTTATACCTAAGCAGTATGCTTTTCAAAGCTATTACTAACTTTATTTCTTTCTCATTTGTATTTCCAGTTTATTTTCTACTTGATATCATTTTTTTTGTAATGTAGACTATCCCAAGTGTTTTTGTGGATGTACAATTTATTTTTTCTTTGTAATCTGCTTATCTAACAAATTTGGTTTGCTTAATTTATTTTTCATGCTGGAAAGTTTAATGTGATATATAGGGGTGATGACAACAATATCCTTGTTTTTTTCACAATCCTTTCAACAAAAAATTTTCCATGAAGTCTTTGCCTACACCTATCTCTTCTGGAATTTTTCTTATTTTATCTTCCAGAAGATTAAATATTCTTGTTTTACTATTTAGGTCTTTTATCTATTTAGATTTAGTTTTGTGTATAGTGACAGATATGGGTCCAGGTTAAATCTTTGGCACGTGGGACACTAATTTTCACAAAACTATTAATTAAAGAGACTATATTTCTTCAAATGAAAGTTTTTGGCCACTTTCATCAAAGAGAATTTAGTCAAATGTGCTTGGAATTAGTTCTGCATTCTATATTTTGTTTTGTTGATCCTTAGATTTGTTTTTTACAAGTTTATTTTTATCACAGTAACTTTGCAAGACCTCATATTTGATTTTGTGATGCCCTTTGCCTTCCCTGTGTTACCCAGAATTGCTTTTATTATTCTAGATCTCTTGTGCTTTCATATACATTTTAATACTGTATCTTTCTATGCTGTAATTTTGCTCTTGGTATTTTGATATGGATCACATAAAATTTGTACTACAATTCTAGAAGGTTGGCCATTTTCACTAGGCTTGGTCTGCCTATCCAAGAACAGGAGTTGTCTTTCCTTTTTCTAACATCCTCTTCAATCACTTTTTTCAGAGTACTGTAGTTTTCAGTGTATAGGCCTTTCACTTTCTTTGTTAGATTGATTCCTAAGTATTGCATTTGTGTTAATGCAATTATGAAAGGTATAATTTCCCTAATTTTCTCTGAGTAAGTTTATTATTTGTATAAAGGGATGCTACTGATTTATGAACATAGACTTGTATCTTGTTACACTGCTGAACTTGGTTATTAATTCTATTAGTCTTTTGGTGGAGTTTTTGGGGGTCTTCTATGTAGAGTATCAGGTCATCAGCAAGACTTCAGTCACACTGGTATCATTTCAAAGAATCAACAACTGGGAATCCATTTAAAAGCCTTTCGATGGCAAAAGAAATCAGCAATAGCATAACGAGAAGACATATAGACCCTGTCTCAAACAAACAAACAAACAAACAAAAATTTAGTGCAGACATACTTATAGATGGTGTTGATCTTTAAAATATTTATATTTGATTTAGTTTTATTCCTATTTTACTAATGTTTTCTTCTTGTTTGGTTTGTTGTGTTCATTTTTAAAGTATTCTTAAATAGAAAACTGCTAATGTCAAGCTTTTTTTTTTTTTCTTTTTGGAAACATTTACAGCTAATGTTAATCTCAAGAACAAAAATTCTCATGTATTATATTTTCATTTTCACCAAATTCAAAATAAACTCTGCTTTGTGACATTGTAATGAAGATTGTGGAGCAGTGAGTGTTTTCTTCAGTTTCTGACATTTTGTATCTTCCCTGTCTTTCTTTACATTACTCTTTTTAGTTTAACTCTACTGTAAGCATGGAGTACACTGGATGATTTCAATCATTTAATATTGTGTCTGTTTTCTGATGTTAGGATAATGTGAATTTTGATAACATCCACAAACATTTAGAAAAAAAAATACCATTACATTGATATTGTGTATAAAGAATTCTGTAATTGTCAATTGGATTTCATCCATTGATAGTGATCTTAGCTCTTCTGTATCTTCTATTACATTGTAGTAGTTTTGAAGATTTATAATAGATTGTAATTTTACAGGGTAATCATGAAGTGTTTTTATTTATACTTATACTTTAGTGAATTTCTTTGCTGGTCACTTTGAAACTGCACTGTTTAGTGGACTCACAGTTAAGATTCCTCATTGTTCTTAACAGACTGGCCAGTTTATATTTTTGTCAATGCCATCCCTATCCTTGGCAATTAATTTCTTTGGCTCTGTATTCTACTCTATCTTATGTGACAATGACTTCAACCTGTGTGTTCTGGCACTAAGTCAATGCCAGTAATAGTATAACTAAATGGAATGGTAAAGATCCAATTGATCATCATTAAATAATTGGCTTTATTGGAATTAAATCCTCACAAAATTTTGGATAGCCCACTTTAAAATCTAAGAACTTTTTTATTCTATTTTTTGTTTGATCAAATTCAGAAAGCTATCTGTCATTATATCTTCAAATATTTTATCTTTTGTGTTCTTTCATCTTCTCTTCTGGGATTTACATATAAGTATCAGACATTTTTATATTGTCTAACATGTTCGTGAAACTTTTTTCATTTTATTTGAAATTGGATAATTTTAATTCCCTATCACTAAGTTCATAGACTCTTTCATCCCAGTTTTATGATTGCACCCAGTTAGGGAACTATGTTTATTGTATTTTTCAGTCGTATATTTTTTTATTCAAATCTGTATTGGTAATTATATATACACATCGTAATTGCACTCAACAACAACAATTTGTACCAGTATATGACACAATTTAATTATGTTTTACCCACTCTACCATTCCCACCCTCTGTATACATAACCTTTGTTTCCTTTCTTTTTAATTATTTATATTCACTTCTTTTTTTATATCACCTCACTTTCTAATGAATCCCTTTTTCTGTTCTTGTAAAGACTTAATTTCATTCCCTGAATCATGATTATAGATAGATAATTTTCAGTGCCCCCTATGTCTGTTCCATTACTTATTGGTATTCTTTAATTGTCTTCTCCCTGTGAGTTGACATTTTCCTCATTCTTTGTAGACATGTAGTTAATATTTAGTGAACAATTTTTGAAAATATAATATCTGGATTGTGTCTAATTCTTAAAATTGATTTTATTATTTAAATATAGTAAAATTTGTTTTGGCTTGCATTTGACCTTCATGCATTTTAAATGAAATTGTTATCTGACTTTTGTGGTATTCATTCTATTGGTGATTTAGGGATTTTAATTGCTTTCATTGTTATTTTGGTTAGTTATTTTGTCCATACCAACTAGCTAGCCTAAGACTTTATGGAGATCTATTCAACACCTCCCTTCTGAAATATGCTTGCTACATTACTGAAGGAATTACAAACCAAGAATTCAGATCATGTCTAGAAGATGTCAAATATCAGAAAACTGAATCTCTTCTTGATTGGAAAGAAATAATCCTGTTTATACCTTAAGTTTGAAGTGTACTTGTGAGATCAAGACCCTGACCCTGCATTCAAATGTGATTCATAGATATCATTAGTCAAGTAGCAATACTGAAGCAATGTGTTACAGTGGAATAAGTATGTAGCCAATGAAGTCACTTGGGATAATCAAGGTACTTAGAGCAAAGGAGAGGACCAAGAGCATAGTTGACTCAACATCTTCATCAAATAAGCTGCCGTGGAAGATGATTGAGTAGGACAGATCATGGGTAGAAAATGAGGACACAGAGGGCCAGCATAAGAAGGAAGAAGCAAACAACGAAGGGTACACACGTTCAGGATAGGCTTCCTTCAGTAAGTTTAGAGGGCTCAGTAGCTTAAGGACTGTCTCTGTCTTATACTTGGCCCTGGGACAGTTGGAGGTAAGTAACATAGAGCCACAGCTTGATATAGGAGGAAGATTTGGATATAGATTTAATTGGCTGCTAAAAAAGAAAAAGAAAAAAAAAAGACTGACTGCTAGCCAAGACCTCAAAGCTGGGGCAAGATAAAATTAAAAAGGAAAATATATTTCAAAATTATATTATTTTCCCAATCATTCACAAATCCAGTAGACTACCAGGGTACATTTTCTAGGGTAGATAATTTTGTACAGTATTGGGTATTTCTTATACAGATATAACATGTTTACAGCACATAGAAAAAAGTAGTATTCTCTTATACTTTGAATGCAATTTTTTCAGATATTATTATGAATTTCTCCTTTTCTTGGCATTACACTAGGCTGTATAAATGAGGCTATAGACCATCTAGGGAAATGAAGGAGTAGCCTCTCTGTGAGTACTATAGTCTTTACTGAGATCTACAATGAGAGCCATTATTTTAACCCTCATCATCCATTAGAAAACAGAAGCATCTATCTATTACCAAAGCATCTTCCAGAAGTATGATATTTAATTAGTACCTAGGAGTCTATGACTGATTCTTCTATAACTAAGTGATTGCCTAATCCTGAATGATAATCATGGCCAGTCACAGAACTCATCACCCCTCTGTCTTTCCATGTTTTGAGAACTCAACTATTTCTCTGGAGAAGACCAAGATCTTCCTCTGGAAGAATAAGTCCACTGTCTCCAGGAAGAAAATCAGAAAGTATGATTGTAATTATCCACACTACATAATGCGATTTTGAAGCATTAAAAATCTGCATGTGCAACTATTTCATACTTCTACAGAACTACCAAATAAATATGAATTTGCCCTGATCTGAAGCAGCTCAAAACAAATTAAGACTTGGTTAGATTTTTGCAGGATGGAAGGAGATGCTTATACTTCTTAAATATATCTTAGAGATTAGAATATGATTTTGGAAAATGCATTTTCATTTAAAATATATTCTCTGTTGATGTCCATTTATTTTACAAAATACTGAGTATCAGTGTGTATTTTCATGCATGTATTTAACATTCACTGATCATACCAGATACTCATCACTCGCCATTTCTGTACTTTCTCATTGCCCACTTTTTGTCCTTTTTTCCTGCTAAATATATTTCAACAAAAAGAAAAAAATCACATATCATTAAGAAAACAGAACCAAGTTACATTGCTTTGGTTTATATGTTAACACATGTTTACAAAACTCACCTAAGTAATATCTAGACAGGTTATTGTCAGGATGCCTCTAGGACTGGGAGAGAAAGTGACAGGACTCTAAACAATGCAGGATAATGCTGTGATAGCAGGTTAAAAACAAACAAAACAAGGGCTGGGGATTTAGCTCAGTGGTTCCAGTGCCTGTCTTGCAAGTGCAAGGACCTGGGTTCGATCCCCAGTTAACCACATACCATACTGGGCATGGAGACTCACCCTAGTAGCAACCAGTACCACATACCACAATGCTATATGTGGTGGTTCACACCTGTAATCCCAGCACTCGGGAGGCAGAGACAGGAGGATTGCTGTGATGTGAGTTTGAGGCTGAACTCAGGGCCAGCGTGAACTACAAAGTGAGACCCTGACTCAAAAAACCTAAAATAAATAAATAAATAAATAAACAAAACAAACAGAAATCTTTTTGTAAATAATTATATACCTTATATTCTCCACCACTACTTAACAAATTTATTCTGGAAAGACTATATCAAAATAACTAAGTCATTTACTTAGTACAGAATCCCACAGAATGAAGTGTTGATTTTTTGAAGTTACCTTGCTTTCATGTTTTCTCAGAGCTCCTCCAGAACTTACTCAAGTGTAGACAAGTACCATTCTTACTAGCATTTTATCTGTGCCAATATTCAGAAGTAACAGTGCTAATGATTCTTTCAAAAATTTACTTTTGAGAAGGCACCAATTTTACCCCCATTTTTAATAATTTCAATAGCATTCAAATGTATATTGCCTAGTATTTAGATATTGTAGTGAATAATTTCATTATACTCAAAATCTGTGTAGTCATATGTTTAAGATGCAGTAGGTCCACTACTATGAATTTTTCTTTGTAAATGGAATCAGTCATATTTTCATGGTTTTACATTTGCTTTGTTCAATTTATAATACTGGCATTTATAAAAATATTCTATTTCCCAATCATCATTCTAAACTGTATGTACAAAAATACAATTTAGAACCTTTCAGTTGGTTATAGATGATACCCAATGTATCATAGTGCACTATGATGTAAAAGTTATACAAATTTTTCTAATTTTATAGTCAATCACTTTTCATATACATTTTCAAAACTCCCTTAAGTATGGCTTTTTAGAGCCCTATGAAGGTAGAAAATTATTACCATTAAATTACATAAAATATCAATCCAGGAAATTCATTGTTAGGTGTTTAGCTCAGAGGCACAGAAAATGGCATTCTTTAATCATAGATTGCAGCTACAACTCCAGAGCCATAAGACCTGGTGAGTACATATGTTTTGTTTTGAAAGATGTACTGCAATTACTCCTTTTGGGTTAAAGGCATGCCTTGAATGGGAAGGAGACTGGCATGTTAGCGTACACTGTTGTCTGGAGTGGGAGGCAAGTTCTGTTATAAAACCTGAAGGAACCTAGAAATGGATAGGCCCCTTCAGTCACTGTCCGAGGACAAAGACTTTGAGCTGGAGACCCTCTGGGCGAACTGTGGCTGCCAAAGTTCTGCTCAGAGAACGAGTTTTCACATCAACAACAAGGAATTTTGCCATCAGTTCCTTAAGCTGGAAGTATATTTTATAAAGCCCATTGCAGATATTTACTACTCAATGTAAAATAATTTCAAGCAACCAACAGTAAAGAAGTCTCAGAAAGACATGAACTTTTAAGACATCGCTCATTGTAACTGACTTTGAAATGTAAAGCCTCTTTTTCTGTGATAACAGGGTCTACTATAGGAATCAAACTTGAAAATCATAGCTTGAAATGCCCATCCAGATGAAGTCATGCAGAAAATGAAACATATCTTGCAGAACAAGGCTTTGGTCAGCAAAACAAAACAATGTCACAAAGGTGGTGGTGGTGTAACAAGTGGATAATGAGGATGCCTTTCTTCTTTTTCCTCTAGCTCCCTCTTCCTTCCAAAATCAAGCCTCTGTCTCTAATGAAAAATTAGGAGTGTTTGGAAATCAGGTATGCAACCATATGAAGAACAGAGATGCAATGTGCAGAGCACTACACAGCTGTCTTTTGGTGTAGCTGAATAAAATCTCTGGGAAAACCCAAGTCAGAAGGCAAAGGAGTGAGACATGGATTAATCCCAGTCTAAGAATGTGCATCTGTGGTATGTGGGTCAGAGCTTCCAGGACAGAAACAAGTGAAGATCCTATCTGATTCAGAACATCTTTCTTCTCATGTAGATTATCAACTTGTTTAGAGAAGTTATCTCAGAGCTTTAATATTTTTCCTAGCAACTTACACTTATGAGAATGTAATACATGAGTTATTGTTTAGTAACTCTGTGTGTTTGTCTGTGAGCATCGTTGTTTTTCACTTACTAGCATTTAACATGAATTAAGAACTTTTTTTTCCACTTACTGATATTCATGAGTTCCAAGTGTCCCTTTTCTCTAGGCCATTGGATACGATCCAGCCAAGTTACTATAGCCCTGTCTAGCTACATTTTGAGCACTTCATTGGCAAAAATCATTAAGAATGACTCATTTCTCTAATTTTTTTTTTTTTCCAGGGCATCTGCTACTGCCAAGCTGTTGCAACTGTTCTCGTGGTGTTTTATGTGCTTGGGAGAAGCAGAGTGGAAACTAATTTTTGGTGACCTATAATTTTATAATTTGTAGTTAGGAAAACTAACTCATTTTCAGACCTCTTCTCCATCTAGTCTCAGGCCTTTGAGTAAGTTCACAGACTATATACACTTTTCCGTGTAATAGCGAATGTTCTTCTCTCTGAAGAAGAGTAAACACGGATTCTTTAGAGATAAAACATATAGGCTCACAGAATATCGAAGCCAAAGAACATGACTGCTTGGCATTTCATTTATAAACTTCACAAAGTTGAAGGCTTTGGCTTCAAGTAAAGTGGAAATTTAAAGATGTCTGAAGTACTGGGAAAACTATCTAGAACTTCAGAGCATAGTCTCTGGGAGTGGCATTAGACTAGATTGATAGCACCAGGCATATTACAATTGTGTTACATTGGTAGTATGTTGATGTTTAGAAGTATGTTTTTACATGCACCATCTCTTCAGTGCCACATGCCAGTCTCATGGCATTTGTATCTTCTTACTATTCTCAGAGTTAAGTAAATAAATAGAAAATAGTAAATAGAAATAGTAAAATAGTAAATAGAAAATCTGAAACTTAATCACAACACTTTTGTTTTAGATCTTTACCTAGAAATATTATCCAGAGTCCCAGATTTTGTCAGTTTTCTCTTGGAGATACAAATCTACTCACGTTTATTCCTAATTTTGAATCCCCTGTGCTCATAATCTTTCCCTTCAAAAGTGGTGACATTGTTACTGGCCTATTCTCCAGATCTCAAGACATTCTTAATGCAAAATAAAGTTAATGAGTTGGAAGAACATAAACTTCTTCTGTCCACCTGGTGTTTTACTGAAGTATTCAAATATTCAGGGATGGTATAATGACAAAAATAGAACATACTGAGTAAGTCAATGAAAAGAATTTTGAAAGGAATTCATTTATTCAGTCAGCCACTAAATATTTACCAGTTGTCCACCTGGCTACTAGCTGTACATTTTGTACCATTTCAGTTAACAAGAAGAAAAAAAAAATCATTTGTTCAAAAATCTATAGAATTGTCATAATGTGCAACATGACAGGGATATAAAACTGAGTAGAAATAGTATGAGAAATAAGTAGAAAAAGTTACTATTAATTAGAGATATCTTATAAGTCCAGAAAAATTGACCCCTTAAATTAAATAGACAAAGTCATTGAATTTTAAAGCCCAGATACCTGAATCTCAGAGAGAGATCTGAGATATCTCTACTCAGACAGAGGAGAGAAGCTGCTTAACTATACAAAAATTGACAGTTTGGGTAAGCTAGATTGCCTCCATATAAAATTGAAATGTGAGAAGATTGTATGCATTATTAATTTTAAAAATGTGATTTTATCAAGATCTTTTGTTTTCATTAATATTAAAAAATTACTTAAACTACTCTCAGTTAATATTGTCATTTCCATTAAATGGTCATGTTAGGTCTTTGGGGAGCAGTGAGGTACTCCAGAAATCTCGGCTACTCAAGAGGCTGAAGTGGGAATATTTTGCACTTAATTTAGTCTGGGAAATATAGAATGACTAAATCTTTAAAAAAATTGTATATGTTTAAATTTTCTAAGACTTACCATATGTATGGATACGTAATACAAGATACTC
This sequence comes from Petromus typicus, assembly GCA_004026965.1. NCBI lineage: Eukaryota > Metazoa > Chordata > Mammalia > Rodentia > Petromuridae > Petromus > Petromus typicus. The sequence goes on from PVIR01000247.1 coordinate 186,576, forward strand.
TATTTTCAATTAAAAATTACTTTGCAATAACAACAAATTAGTGAAATCACAGTGTAAAACTCCATCTCTTCTATCACTTAGTAATAACATACAGATCTAATGCCCCCTCAAATTCAAGGTATTTTAATGATTTTTACTGTTTAAAAATAATTTTTTCCAACTTATCTTTTTTAATGCAGAGTAATACTTCATTCTGTAGAAGAACCACAGCTTTTTTATCCAGTCACCAGTTGATGGACATTTGGGTTGTTTCCAAGATGTAGCAATACAAATTGAGCTGCTATAAACATGGATGCACATATGTCACTGTGATATGAGTCTTTTAATTCTTGTGTGTATATACCTAGCAGAGTAATGGCTGGATCAAATGGAACCTCCAATCCTAGCTTTTTGAGGAATCTCTAAACTGATCTCCACAGGGGTTGTATGAGTCTACAGTCCCACCAACAGTGGAGAAGGGTTCCTTCTTCTCCGCAGCCTCGCCAACATTTGCCGTTGGCTGATTCTTAAATGACAGTCATTCTCTGTGGAGTGAGATGAAATATCAGTGTTGTTTTCATCTGCATCTCTCGAATGACTAATGATGTTGAGCATTTCTTCATATACTTCTTAGCTGCTCTTACTTCTTCCTCTGAAAAGTATCTGTTCATTTCAGATGTCCATTTTTGAATTGGGCCTTTAAATTTGGGTGGGCTGATTTTTCTAAGCTCTTCATATATTTCAGATAGTAACCATTTGTTTGAGGAACAGGTGGTAAAGACTATTTCTCACATAGTTGGTTGCCTTTTGGCACTGTTGGTGGTTTCCTTTGCTGTGAAGAAGCCTTTTAAAAGAATGAGGTCCCATTTTCTGATTTCTTCTGTCAATTTCTGTGCTATAGAGGTTTTATTCAAGAAATTTTTCCCTAAGCCATTGTTTTCAAGAGTTTACCTAACCTGTTTTGCAAGAGATTTACAATATCTGTTTTAATATTTAGGTCTCTTATCCATTTTGATTTTAGCTTGGTACATGGTGAAAGAGCTAGGTCTAGCTTTAGTCTTTGGCAAGTTAAAGCCCAGTTTTTCCAGCACCATTTGTTAAAGAGGCTGTCTTTCCTCCACTGAGGATTTTTGGCTCCTTTGTCAAAGATGAGGTGGCTCAGTGTATCTGGAGTAGTTTCTGGATCTTCTAGTCTACTCCAATGATCCTTAGGTTTGTTACTTTGCCAGTACCATGCAGTTTTTATCACAGTGGCTTTATAGTATAGTGTCATATTCAGAGTTGTAATACACCCCCCCCTCCATGTCCCTGTTGCTTAGAATTGCTTTGGCTATTCTAGGTCTTTTGTGGTTCCAGATGAAAGTTTTTTTTTTTTTTTTTTTTTTTTTTTTTTTTTTTTTTTTTTTTTTTTTTTTTTTTTTTTCCTCTAGATCTGTGAAATATGCTACTGGGATTTCAATTGGGATTGTATTGAATCTGTATAGTAGTTTTTGGGAGTATAGCCATTTTTACGATATTGGTTCTTCCTACCCAGGGGCAAGGTATGTCTTTCCATTTTTTGATGTCATCATTTATCTGTGTTTTCAGAGTGCTATCATTTTCAAAGTAGTGGTCTTTCACCTCCTTTGTTAGATTTATTCCTAGAATATTTTATTTTTGGGGGGTGCAATTGTGAAAGTAACTAGCTCCCTAATTTCTATCTCAGTATGTTTACTGTTTCTGTTTACAAAGGCTATTGATTTTTGGACATTAACCTTGTATCCAGCTATGCGACTAAATTTGGCTATTAGGTCCAGTAGTTTTTTAGTTGAGTTTTTCGGATCCTCTTGATAAAGCATGATGTCCATATTTATGGATATGTAATATGAGATACTCTATTTTCAATTAAAAATTACTTTGCAATAACAATAAATTAGTGAAATCACAGTGCAAAACTTCATCTCTTCTGTCACTTAGTAATAACATACTGATTTAATGCCCCCTTATATTCTGGGTATTTTAATGATTTTTCCTGTTTAAAAAGAATTTTTTTCCATTTCTAGAGTCTATGAGCTATACACAAAACAAACCCTATCTGCTGCTTGTCCTGGTAAATAAAGTTTTATTAGAACATAGCCACATTTCCTTGTATGCAAAGTGTATATGACAGTTTCCATATATTAATGGAATAGTGAATGATTGTAAAACAGTTGTATAGCCTTTCATACCTAAGCTATGTCCTCTCTTGATCATTGTAAAATCATTAAGCAAGTGTCATGTCTCACAATATAATTCAACCATTATCTAGAAAATCAGTACTGCTGTATGATTCACATCTAATCAGGGGGCCCCTATCAAGTGACCCAGAAATGTTTTTAGAGAATTAGCTCAGAATCTCCAATACTGACAATTTGTTGCCATATCTCTGGTCAGAGCCAGTGGGAGATGGTTCCATGAAAACCTTTGGACGACTTTCCTGACAGTAAGACTTCTGAATACTACAGGCCAGTTATTAAATGGAACAGTCATAAATTTGAGAGGTTTTTTCATGATGTCCTCTTACAATTAGATTCAGGTTATTGATCTTTAGCAGAAAATTTTGGAAAGTTAGACCAACCAGGCATTTCCCAGTATATTCTTACACTACTGCATGTTGGGATTTTGTATCATTATTGATGATACTGATTTTGACTCCCTGATAAAGGGAAAGTCTCAGAGGTATTCCATTCTGATAGTATGTTCCTTTCTTTATGTTCACTACATATTTTGTATTTTTTGATAAGCCATTTAGAAAATGGTCAGGAATTATGTATATTTTGTGTGTGTTTAGTGTTTGGTAAGGTGAAGAGAGCTTAGTTCTTGAGCGTTCTACTTTTTAAAAAAACTAATTGTCCTTTATGAAAATGATATTATATTTAAACCCTATTTAATACTAAACAGAACCTATTGTGTCATTCTCAACATTGAGATGAGATAGAAAAGACATAGAAAGACTAAAGGTGTCAACCACTATGTCATCTAATAAAGTTTTTAAACTTCTTTACAAGTATATTTTATTATCTTTGTTCAATTGACACCTATTACATATATATAACCTGTGGAAATGACATGATCACATGTCACCCTATTGCTATTCAGAAATTTCTGCAGTTGAAGATACATTTTCTGTGATATTTTCTCTCATAGACTCATAATTTATTATCTATAAAAATGCTACAAAATTATTTATTAAATAAATGAATAAGTTAATAGATGAACTTTTAATAAATTATGTTTATTGGTATATTGAATACATGATGATTACATTCATCATTGAAAACTGGTAGCTGTACATAATATATCTTGATTTCTATTTATCCCATTCTCCTGTCCTCCCAAGCCCCTATATGCATAAACTGTATTTCTATTTTTTCTTATTTAGTAATAAATTTTTTTTTTCCTTTTTTTTTTTTTTTGCTTTTCCCTGCTTCTTCACTTCTCCTTTCACTTTGAATATTTTTTTTTCCTATTTCACAATATCTGTTGTACATTCTGGACCTCATTCACACCTTCGTTTCCTCATGTTAAAGAAATGATACAGTATTTACACAGCTCTGCCCTATTTATTTCACTTGTGAGTATGGCCTCATGATGCATCGATTTAAATATAAACACCTATTACTGGAGTATTACTTAGCCATGAAAGACAAATTTTAAAATTGGCTTGGCAAGGAAGCATATTATACTTCAAAAGAGTACTTGTTTTTTATTGAAATCTTTATTGGTACATTACATATACACATCATGATTGCACTCAACAATGGGGATTTGTACCAGTATAAGACACAACTTAATTCTCTTTTTTCCCATAGCCCTACCCACCCTACCACACCCCCATATACATAAAATTTGTTTCCTTTCTTTTTTGTTATAATCTCATTACTTTTCTCCTTTCATCCTATTTTACTTTGAGTATTTTCTATTTCATTAGATATAATATAAAATTTTAGAACGCATTTACATCTTTATTTTCTCATACCAGAGAAAAGATGCAATATTTACCTATCTGTGACTTATTTATTTATCTTATGAGGATATCCTCAAAGTATGTACATTTAAGTATAAATGATTTGCACTTATTTTTTATGGCAGAGTGATACTCCATTCTGTAGAAGAACCACAGCTTTTTTATCCAGTCTCCAGTTAATGGACATTTGCGTTGTTTCCAAGATTTAGCAATTACAAACTGAGCTGCGATAAACATGAGTGCAGATATGAGTACTTTTTTTATTGGGAAACCATGTGCTGTGCACAAGTCTGATAGTTACTGAAAATCTTGTACATAATTAAAAATATTGACTGATAAAAACATAAACCTGGAAGGCTCGATAAGTCAATTTTCATTTAGATAATGTCTTCTATAATTTAAAAAAAAGTTAATTTCAAATAATAAAATGAAATAGGGGCAGATTCTATAATACCTTATTATCACTAAAAATCACTAAATAAATAAATTTTAGGTTAATTCACTGTCTTACAATTGTGTAAAAACACACTTTAAAAGGTCTTGGAAAGGCAGGCAGGCAGGCAGACAAGCATAAATATAGGGTGCACACAGAGCCATATACCCTGAGAAGTTCCACTGACTAGATCTGGCCTTGCTGTGCAGTAGGTAATAAAAAATAAAATAGCTTTGTAGACTCTTTGCTGAAGCTGACACAACAAAAATATGCCTAAATGTAATATATATATATATATATATATATTATAATATATATATATATATATTATAATATATATATATGTAATATATATATATATATTCATTCAGCTTAGATTCAGTCCCAAATTAAAAGCTATATTGAAAGAAAATCAATGCACTCGGTATTTTCTTTAACTTCTGCTGTGTTTCATTCAACTGTGAGCAAAACTAGAATGAATTCCAAAGGCTCTGAGAGGATTAGGTACGATATAATCTTGAAAATACTTAATAAACATAGGGAAATGGAACATATAACATCCAGCCAGGAATCCAACTGACTTTTACTCAGAGTGGCCCCCTATGATAAGCCTACAGACTTGCAGAGTATGAATCCACAGATTTGATTATATTATCCCTCCATTTCCCCAGCCACAGGGATAGAGATTTTGCCGGCATGTCTCAATGCCAATCCAAACAATGATATGACTTCCCACTTACAGCCGTGGCATGCATTCCTCATCAGAAGGCTTTATGAACACGAGCTCATTAATCAAGCAGTCATCCCAAGAGGCAGAGCTGAGGCAGGATCTGAGCTTGGAAGGTATCCGGAAATGCCAGGTGCAAAAGCATGCATTTACTGACTCTTCCGTCAGTGCCTGGGTGTCAAAGGGCTTTCTAAAGAACTACTCTCACACTCCAGTTCTAGTTTCCACATCTTTAAAGAGTTCAGTTCATCCCTATCAGCTCCCAGACAGATCCTAACCTTTGCCTTTATACAGACATCTATTTGAAATCCATCTTTAACATAAATTAAATTGGTGGCTTTGGGCAACTCAGTTAAAGTTTTTGATCCTTAATTTTCTCATCCATAATAAAACAGGGATCTTTATTATCTGTCTCCTGTTGTTGAGAGAATTTTATAAGATGACATACACAGAGAACTTTACAGGGTCCAAATGTATGGCTTTCTATTAACCCCTTGAGATAAAAATATGCTTTAAATCTTTTCCCCAAACATTTGTAATTTTTCTATTATTTTGGAAACAGTATTATCATGGTTATGTTCCTTTATTGCATTCTCTTGCCATAGTGCTCTGGTTATGTATAAATGTGTATAAATCTGTGCAAATACTATGACCTTTACTGCACATATACTGAATATATCAAAGAGAATCATGAGTCATCTGTTTCATTCTCTTTAAGAAAATACAATATTTTCATGAATCAATATTTTTGTTCTTGTTTTTGAGGAAATTAACTCTGAGAGGAATTAGAAAACATAAGTAGAGTTAAATGACTAGTCTTTCTTTCAGATGAATTCAGATTGGCATTTCTAACCTCAGTGTCTACCTGCCTTTCAATAGTAAGCCACTGCTCACTGAATAATATCTGCAAAGAGGAGAACTGAAAGGTTCCGAGTTTCTTGGATCAGCTGACTTCTTATATAAATTATTAATGTAATTAATTTATTTGGTAGGAATAAGAATTGATTTCTAATTCCTTAGGCAAAAAAATGAACTAATTTAGACATATAATTTCTCCAGCCTCAGTTATTCAGTCTATAAAATGTAAACAGATAAGAGATATTCTTCAGAACTTTTCAATTATACAGTACATCATTAATCAAAGCAGACCTGGGCATGTGGCTCAGTGGTGCCATACTTGCCTAGCAAGAACAAGGGCCTCAGTTTTGATTCCTAGTGCCAGAAAAAAAAAATAATGATTGAAGTATACTGTTAAATAAACATCATTAGAAAATATATGTTGAACTTAGAGTATTTAATTTCAGTCAAAAATTTTTCTTGCAGAAATATCATACTTCTTTTGGTTAAAAAAATATGGACATGATAATATATTTCAAAAAATATATCTCAGTATGCTTTTTGTTCAACAGAGGCCCTTGATATATATGTAGTATGAAACTGTTTTTGACTGAAATTCTTATCTGAAGGCTCATGACTACACAGGGGAGAGGACACAGTGAGTGAAATGCCAGTGTGAACATGATAATATCATGTATTTGAGAATGGGAATATGTTCAAGATTGTGAATACGCTGTGCCTCCTTTAGAACTCAGTCATTACTGTAGTGAGTTGACAACCTCCTCAAGATTCTTCCCCATTATCAGGGATTTCAAACTATGTCTTTATGTGGAAACAAACTTTGTGGATATTGTTAGTCCAAATGAAATGATGTCACCCTAGATGACAAATCTAATAACTAGTGTCTCATGAGGAGAAATAAGGAGACAGAGACACAGACACACAGGGAGAAAATCCAGGTGGCAAAAGAAGCAGAGGCCGGAGTATGCAACTATAAATCAAATACTTTCAAGGGTTTTCAACATCCTTAAGACATTCAGAAGAGACAAGCAAAGATTTTTTCTTCTAGTCTTCAGGAAAAGTATGCCTTATGGGCACCTTGGTTTCATACCATTGGACCCCATAACTCCGAAGAATGAATTTCTGTTGTCTTGGGCCATTCAGCTTGTGTTGCTTTATTATAACATCCCCCCAAAGTGACATATCTCAGATATAGAAGTTTCAGCAACACAGATTACCCTAGACCAAAGTGCATACTTTGGAGACCACCTGGTGAATGATGTAGAGAATTTATTCTTTCCTCCCATAAACATCTATTGAAGAGACTGACGTGACCTAAGTTACATTTGTAAACAATGGATACAGTTGAAGGTGAGAAAGCCAAAATATAAACTGCACAACAATTCAGGAAGGAGAAATGTTGGTGGATGGGTAAAACTGGACAATGGCTGAAGTATTGATATCTGGGCTGGAATTATAAATATGGATATCAAATGAATAGGGAGACTGACCTTCAATGAAAGAAGTTTAGACCTAGAGAAAAGTACACTTGAAATCAAGACTTTGGAGAGGCAAAGTTATAATGGATGTTTTCTCAAGGGGATTATATGGTTGAACTGATATGGGAGCAAAGATTACTCGGAGCACAAGTGCAAAAGAAAGTCAAAATTCAACCTTTTGTTTTATTTTCTTGTGGTAAGACTAGTTAAGATGAGTTATACCATCTTAATAAATATTAAGTCTACAATATAACATTGCAAATTATAGATATGTTGCTTTATAGTAGAGATCCAGAACACATTTGTTTTGCATAATTAAAATTTAATGATCATTGATGAGAAATTTTTCATTTCTCCTGCACTTTATCCCCTGGAAACCACTATTGTTCTCTCTAATTCTGTGAGTTTGACTTTTTTAGATATTTCTCATAAAGGAAAACATACAGTATTTGCAATTGTGTTACTGATCTATTTCACTAGGCAACACTTCAAGGTTTTCCATGCTGTTGCAGGATTCATTTTCTTTTCTTTTTTTTTTCTTTTTTTTTTAGTTTTTTTGAGACAAGGTCTTGCTTCGTGGTTCAGGCTGGCCCTGAGCTCAGGCTCCAACTCACATCACAGCAATCCTCCTGCCTCTGCCTCCCAAGTGCTGAGATTACAGGCATGAGCCACCACGCCCGGCATTGTGGTATGTGGTACTGGTTGCTGCTGGGCGTGAGTCTCCACGCCCAGTATGGTATGTGGTTAACCAGGGATCGAACCCGGGCCCTTGCACTTGCAAGACAGGCGCCAGAACCACTGAGCTAAACCCCCGGCCCCTTCATTTTCTTTTTTAAGGATAAATGATACTTCATTGAATACTTCTAACATAGTCCCTTAATGTGGCTGGGTTGCCTCCTAGATCCCAAAGGTCGATACCGTGTTAGACTCTTGTTTGTGTTAATTGTACTTATTATGATCCTAATGCAAACAACTCAGAAAATGCTTGGAGCAAAATGGGTTATTAGAATTAGTTGACTATCATCTATTTCTGTTTCCACTGATTTCTAAGGGATGTTTTAGCTCAAGTAATTAATGATGTATTAGTGTGTTAACGCTCAAAGTGTAACTTGAAACAGATGAGAACAATATCCTACATACACATACACACAATACGACTGATTCTACATTTTGGAAAAACACAGCATAACAACATAAAGATGATTCAAAGTAAATACAAGCACAGAGAGAGGAAACGTGGCAATCTGCAACCCAAGGCACAGTGATTCTGCTGTCAGCATGAGCTTTCACGGAAGAAAAAGAGGTTGAAAGCCACTTTCTCCATAAGTAATATGTTTATGTATTATTCACAGTAGCAAATAATTGCAAAATGTCAACATTTCATTTTCCTCTTAAGAGCTTCTTTTGATTAGTGACCTAATTAACCATTAAGAAGAAAAGGCTTTTTAAGTGTAAATATGAAAAGAGAGAGTGTTTCCCAGCAGCAATTTGTGATCTTAAAATGTCACAGGCAAGCACATCATGGAGGTGCTACCAACCAGCACTTTTCAAAATGTGACTCTGTGTCAGGAGCGTGTGGTGTGGATTTGTTTACCTTTTTAGTCTTTATTCTGAAACAAGCAATGCAAATATAGATATGGTTGCCCGAGAGATTTCCTTCTCTTTTTGAAAACCCTTCAACATTCTCTGACAGCCTAGGAAAGGTTGTTTTTAATCTATTTAATGTGAGGCTGTATTCTCCATAGATAATGACATCTTTTCTGTCTAGTTTCCTGAGTATATACTGAAAAAAAAATGCAGATCTGCCATACACCCACATAGAAAGCGTCTTTTTTTTCCTCTCTCTCTCACACACACATATTTAAACCTAGCATATATGAAATGCACACATATCACACATATATACAACATCTGTGCACAAATAAGCACATAACACACACAAGCATGCATCTAACACACATATATTTATGACACATATAACTACATACACTTATATGTTGCCATCAATGCAAATGATAGATATTTCCTCTTATAGGCATAACATCTATATGCAAATAATAAAATGACCTATTTATATATGAATTTTAAAAGAATCTCCCTATGTCCTGACTTTACATGTCAAGATGTGACATCTCTTGGGAGATCTCAGCTGGAAACATTTCTGCAAGTCTTTCTCACAGTTGACAGTAACCTGACCTTTTATGCTGGCTACCCACAGGGTCCAGGAATAAGCAAGATGCATAAAATAGAAAAAACATAAACAAATGTCTATAACCATGTAGATTTCTTTTGAAAAGGTCCAAGTCAGTTTAAACCTATTCTACTTGGATTCCTTTCCATGTGGGTAAAATGAAGTTCTATAATTCAAAATAACGATACTGTGAGACATTGTCCCTCTTCAAAAGATGATGATCAAAATTAGAGACTGGGCAATGTACTGTATTATTCATATCAGTATAGGATAAGTTGCTGTCATTATTCTCTTATAGTATGAAATTCATAAAATCTTATCAATTAGTTGAAATCCATCTTAAACTATCCTCCTATTGTTACGCAATGTTTAGAAGAAGATTTTTAGGAGCAAATGTTTGCTTTTACTTTTATTTATTACTCCTTTCTTAATCATTCAGCATAAATTATGGGTGAGAATAACTTCTAATGCATAAATGAATCCATTTTTCAGAGCAGGAATGCAAATGTAAATATGTAATATCTCTATGATGTTTTATTTGTTCAGAAGCAATCTAGACTCTACCATGTCCCCTGAAATGTGCAAGACCTTATTAGTCAGCAGCACTTCTCCTTTGCAGGAGCTGCAGATGATCAAGAGTCACTTGCATTATGATATTTTGTGATTAGTGTCCTGATGAGGGAAGGCAAGGGCTACTGCAAGAAATGGTTAAGGAAATCTGACCAAACTCTGAGAACCAGGAAAGGCTTCTGTATCTCAAATCCTATCTCACTCCCTGGATATAACTTTGTTTCTGGAAATAGACACTTAAAGACCTCTGAACAAAGAGAAAGACAGCTTTGTGGGTAGTGAGAAACCAAGAATGAACACTGTGGTGACAAAGACTACAATTATCTATTACTAACTTATATTGAATAGAAAGTTTATGCTGAACAAATTAGCTATTTAGGAAGCCACTTCAGATCCCATTTTGGACACAATCATGATAATACAGCTGCACTTTGTGAGTACAACTTGACTGTGCTGAAATTAATGACAGTCCCTTTTCTCTATTCCTTATCTGTGATGCTATTTTACACACCCAAATGCCAGTAAAAGCTGTGGAAGTTGAGAGCCTTTACAGGCACCTGCAGATATATATTTGAATGTGTCTCTGAATATGGACTGTATGTTTGCATGTATAACTTCCAGTGTTAGAGAATGTGTGTGGCAGTCTGTCCTCCAGAACTTCACTCACGACTGGCTAATTACAGAATGTGTCTTGAGTGACTAAAATGAGTAAGCTTCATTCCAAAATTTACTGCATTCACTAAGCCTGGGCACTGTATTTCCCAGGTCAGATAAAGTACTTTATGCTAAGCCATTTTTGTAGTAAAGATGCTCATTAGAAATAGCAGGAGACCAAAATGCCTCTTATAATGTTTAGCAAACCAGCATCCAAAGAGACTGAGGCTATGGAATCCTCTTCTGAACAAATAGTCTTCATTTTAAATAATTATCTGTTTTCAATACTTTTAGCTGTTATTCTTAGTTCTGTGCTATTCCTTTACTTTCAGTTTAAGAGTCATTGTTTGCATTTGACCCATAAACTCATGAAATCCCCAACCATTTAATTAAAGTTAGCATTTTCATGAACTTTACTAACATGGCAAAGGCCATGTGCTGAACCATATCATGTATTCCTAATGACAGGATTTTACTCAGCAGCCTCTAAAATATCACTAGAGGATTTAGCCAAAAGTTTGTACAATAGTGTCAAGACACATTCAGCAGCTGGTCCAGAAAGATTACTTATGATGGCATCTTATTGCAAGCAGAATCCATGGAAATACTTGACATGCTCATGTCCTTTTCCCTGAAAGATACTGATTCTTTCTCCACACTTTTATAAGGGACCAAAGACCAGGGGTGAAACAAAGAAGTTCTTCCTCCTGGCATTTGTGTGCACTGTTGGGAAAGGAAATTCTAACAGTGCCCCTCAGTTTCATCATCCTGCATTTCCTTATTCTCAAAGAGATTTGGAAGTCTATATTTTGCAAGAGGTGTTACTAACCTTGCTATTGGTAGGGGAAGTAAACAGGAAGTTTCACTGAAGATATCAGGAATTCAAAGAGAGATAGGAAATTAAAAATTCCATAGATACAAGGAAGCAAGGTCAGATATACATTTTGGAAATACTTTGAGTTCAGTTCTTAAAAAGAGAAAAATTATAAGTAATTTACAAATGGAAATAATGAAAGAAAAAAGATTCTTGGTCCAAAAGCCTGCAATCTCTACCATCCTTGGGACTCTGTTGGAAGCTTATGAGAGTTCCATGTATGGAAGAAGTACCTTACTGTCCAGGAAAATCCAGCAATGGCATGATTTTTCATATGTGCTAGATTTCTGCTTACTCTCCCAGCAAATAAATAAGGAGAGACTGGAATATCACAAAAACAGAGAATGATATCCCCCTTTATTTTCTAAAAGCAGATAAAATTTTTAACAAGCAGTGAGGCAATCTGCAGCACTTTGCTAAGTCCCAGCCACACTTTCCTCATGGAGACTGAATCTTAGCTGATTTCCAATCTAAATTTGTTTTCTTTCCTTAGCCAAGTGACTCGATGAACCTCAGAGAATGGTAACATGGAAAGATGTTTAACTACAAGTGCCTTTTCTATGAGGGGGGTGAATTATCTGTTATTTTTCATCAGTTTTTTGTTCTCTTTAATTACTGGATTTACTGGTCACTACAGTTCCTATGTTAACTTCCACAAAATTCACCTTCCAAATTTTCAACTATAAATTTCTCCAGTCGTTAAGCTCACCAATTGTCAATTCAAACTTCAATGAAATGAGATATTGATAATCATGTTTTGTGTGTGTGAAAACAGATTCCCAGAGAAAATTCATTTTTGAGACAAAATATCTTTCTGGAATTATTCTGGTTTGATTCATTCAAACCCTGAAGTAATGTTGACTTGTAATTCCATCTTTTCTTTAAGAAAGGTTTGTGCAAGAGGTAAAAAAAAAAAAAAAACACTGACAAAGACACTTAATTTCATCTTACAAGAGATACACCTCTGTGTGGATCTGGGCAGTGGAGGCCTCATCTTTTCAGCATACCAGGAATATTGCATCTGAATCTGTCTGTTTCACCTTTGCTCATGACCAATTTAACAAGCATGTACCACTCACATGTGAGAATTTAAGATTTTTTGAATTGGTTTCCCAATTTCATTCATTTTCTGTAATAGCAGCTACTTAGAAATGTGTAATATTGATATGTGAACCTCTTCAATGATTCCCTATTTCCTTGAGAATAAAATCCAACTTCATATCTAGTGCATTGATGAACTATAAGGCTTACAGAGAACGATCCTCTACTATTACTTTATGTCATACCATCTCTCCATGCCATTGCTTCTCTCCAGAACACTTATCATTCTGCTTACTCCTCCCCTTATTGAGGTTCAACTTTGCTGGCTTCTCTGTGTCCAGCATATTTTGTTTCAAATATTCTCTCTATGGAAAAATTTGATAATTCATTTCAAAATTATCCCTCAGTTATTAGCCATGCACTGTTTTTATAGCAGTGAATGTTTTTCTTTTTCTTTTTTTTTTTTAAGGGAGGTGATATTTGTTAGCACATGGACAGTGATGGCTAGCCAAACGCATACTCCCTGTAGATAATTAGTGAAATCTGATCTGAACTATCATTAAATTGTAACTTCAGTAGTTTATACTATGCACCTTTGATATATTGTCTACATCTGAGTGTTATTTCAGGTGCATAATCATATAGTTCAACACTGAGTTATTTGGAAAGATTTTAAGACACAATGTTTTCCAATAAAAAAAATCTAGTATGCTGTCAGAGCATATGGTCTGTACCAGACAAAGAATAACATGATTGTAAGCAGAAAATGGACCAGGTTCCTAGCAATATGCCATAAAAACTTGCCACTCCACTGATATGTGACCTTTATAGCTTGTAGTTTTTAAAATCATATTCATACCCAGTGCTGCATGTCATACTCATTAAAATAACAATTAACCCTATAGACTGTTGAGTGGCACTAGTATCTTTTACAAGAAATGCACATTTTTCATTTTATGAGAGATGAATATAAAAGGTCATGCAAATAACTCAGCTGTTTTCCTTCTGTAAGTCAGCATATGAGCTGGAAGAAAACCAGCACAACTTAATTCACAGGAATATAAGCCAACAACTCCATAAATAGGATAATATGGAGGAAATAAAGCAGGTAAGCTTATCTGTGGGGTGGCATTGTAGAAAAACAGCCAATTGGAGCCCAGCAACCATGTCAGAAGAGATAGATGGAAATTTCACTCTGCATGGAGAAAAATTCAAACATTCTGAACAGGTTTATCTTGATGTTTTATCAAATCATCTGCAGCTGTGAATTATTTACATTTACATTAATGACTATATATCAGTGCAATAATGTTTCTATTGAATATAACCATTATTTGATATTCCAACTAAAATTGTTGCTTCTATTTTGAACAACAATAATAAAATTATTTTAATTTGAAGATGTTAAAGTTAAGCTAACAAGTTCAATAACAGAAAAAAAATCTTATATGATAAAAATATTTTCTGTATAGTTGCCTTAAAAGTTTAAATACTCTTATTTACATAAAAATACCAAGAAAAAAGAATGCCTAATAAAGACTAATTCCAGAAAAAAATCAATACTCAGTTGTTTTTATTTTTAGCTTTCTGTTTTGTTTTATTTTGTTTGTTTGTTTGTTTTGTTTTTGCATTTGAAACTCTGATCTTCTTTGACAACTGAAGTTGGACAGCAGGATAAAATTTATTGTGTAAATTTGGGATAAAATCCAGTATTTATGTTCTTTTTCAAGTGGAAAAATATATGATTAAAATTCTGCATGAAAAGTAGAATATTTTTAGTGGCTTAATCCTCTCTTAATTTGACTGCACTTGAATGCATCTGCCCAGAGTCACCGTTCATCCCATATATCCTGATGAGAAAAGTGTACAGTATTTCAGTCTTTTCTGAAATTTCACAGCAAAAGTGTTCATTTTGTTTGAGATTAATTACACACATTCTGTATCATAATTGAAAAAACTTACTTTGGCAGAGCAACTAGAACACAAGTGTTTGACTAAAGAATTTCCTAAATATATTCACTGAAGAGCCAGACCAACAAAATCAATTCTGTGGATCCTCTGTAAGTGGAATTAAAGATGAAAATGACTTATTTATCAACTATGGCTTGAAGAAAATTACACCTGAGTCTCCAACTTGAAAAGAATTTGTTACCTATCTATGAGATATCCTCTCATTTCAAAATGATTTGATCTATGTTAAGCTGCAGAAGGGATTGTTGATGGAGAGAATAGATCTAAATTCCCTGGATTATCTTTTCTGATCATTATCAAAAATATAATACTGTGTAGATATGTTCACTTGGCATATGCCCACACAATTTTTAAATACCTATAAAGCCCAAGTGCTGTGTTCTCCTGTTTGGATGAATAATGTATTTTTTTGGCTAAATTCTAGGCATTGTTCTCTGTTTTTGGCCCATTCCACATGTTTATATATGGTCTTGTTGAAGAATACTAAAATCATATATGAAAGCGAGTACCTGTATATTCACACATATAACATTTGCCAAGCATATCTTCTGAGGTATTTTCACTTACAGATTAGAAAAGTAGATCTCAAAGAAATTACTGAGACAACTAGTACTGGATGAAACTAAGTGTGTCCTTTTCTGTTTTACTAAACTGTTAGTCACTCTGTTGTTGGAAGCTACTTTATTTTTAAAAATAATGTCACTGGGACTCTTTATGACCAGTTTATTAAATTCTTCATGACATTAATGATAATGATGCTAGCAACTAATCCTGCATGTAAATGGAGTCAGATATGGTATAGTTTAGATATATGCATGTGGTTTTCTTTCAGAGAGTAACAGTGAGATTCTCGGCAAACATTTTTAGTATTGTTTTTCTCTGTCTCCTCCTCATTCTTTTTCAACGCTGGGAAGACATGTATTAAAATGAGCTGTACTTCAAAACAATCCTAACAACTGTATACTGGCTTAAAGTCCCCTATGTGAAACTATATGTGTTAGATAGCACAGGAGTAGAAAATGCTCTCCATTCTCTTTTATTTACATACTAATTCGACGTGGTAATATTTTTTTGGATTTATTTTCAGTGTCAACATTTCAACCAATGAAGACCTACATAATCATTTACTTTGGCTTTAAGTCATTTTCTCTGCACTTCAGGATAGTTACTTGGAAATTCTGGCTCCAATCCAAGGTAGGTTTCTCTCTCCCTAGGGATGGAGTTTTAACACCACCGTTTTTACAGTAACTCTGAAGTGAACCGATAAATCTCGGCAAGTTCACAAGGTTTCACATTCTATTAGAAAAAGAGAACAAAGGAACAACAGAATTAGAGACAAATGATGTGACCAGTTGCTACGAAGAAGGTTCATTAAAAACTAAAGACAAGCTGAGGAAATGTTCTCCTGAAAAATGTTTGCATCTTCGCTGAAGGTCGGTTCTGGACTCCGCACCTGATTTGTGGGGGTCACCGTGACACCGGTGAAATGGCTTCCTTTGTTCAACGAAGCTGCCACCAAAACAACTTGAATTTTCCATCTCTTTCATATTGAAATACATTTTTCTTTTTCCGCTTTCTCTGAACAGCCATCAGGAGGCTTAATTAATGAATTAGTATTTGTAGAAATCTTTGATACTCCAAGATGAAAGGCTTCGCGTAAGAGTAAAGCTCAGCAGCAGCAGGAAAAGGTCCTCTTGATGACAGGATGCATGAAGTGCGAGGCTGGAATACATTTGACAACTGCAATTAAAGGGAATTGATCCAGCGTTCCTGCTCTATTTTTATCGTGTCCATTATTCCGGAAGAATATGAGGATAATAGGAATGGTAAATCCTCATCGGGCAGAAACTGTTGGTACCCACTCACGTATACACATTCCCCAGTGGTTAAGGCAGGTGGAAAGTTTATGAGTAGCCTCTTTCTCGCGCAATAAAAGCTTCTTTTATTTCAAATTCTCTTTTTACACCAGTTGCTATTACTCTGAAAAGCTCCTGGCATTTGGAAAGCAATAAGCAGGGCATAAAATCCATTCTTTCCTGAACAGGTCTTGTCCCTAGGACTGCTTTTAAACTGACTAGTTTACAGCAAAGAAACAGACATCCAGGGCCTCTTCAAAAGCTCTCAGGAAAAGCAAGGGACAGAAGGCCTGTGAACTCCGTGGCCTCAGCCTGGATTTTAGATGACATACTGGCTGGTTCCATAACGGTTTTCTTATACTATTGAAGTCCTGTGGATCTAAAATATTAACTTGCTATAATTGATGCTGCTTGTGGATAGAAAAAAAAGACTTGTAAGTCTCCATTTTTATAGACTACTTCCTCTTTGGCTTGCATTCTCTATCATTCTTTTTCACTGGAAAAAAATATCTAAATAGTGGTTTCCTCTCAATTTAGAGTATGAAAGGACATCAGTGTAGATATTCATGCTTTTCTAGAGCAATACATTGTTCCTTGTGATAAAATGCTGGTTGATATATGATTTTAGTATAAACATCTAACCAACTCCTTCATCTGTTTTGGATAGTGTAACCACAAAGTCCTTTTCTTCCTTCAGTAAGGAGTTGTCTCACTCACCTCTGATGGACACTTGGCCATCAAACTAGTCTTGGTGGTATGGTCTGAGAGAAAATAAAACTCTGGCTCATGCAACAGGTATAGAAATCAACATCTAGTTTATTGCAGGAGATTTATATTTGTGAATAGTTGGCCTAAAGTAGGCCCAGATCTTGCAAGAGCAGAAGCAACTTCAAAATAATAGTAAAAGTATCCAAAAATTCTAGGTCAGAAATAACTTGGACGATAGATGGAAACTCGGACTGACTGCCTAGGTTGTGCAGACTGGTTCCCATTCTCCTTTCTTGAATGCTAAGAGTATAAATATACCTGCTGGATAAACTGGCAAAATTATAATTTCTGTAAGATGAAATTATTCTTACATTAGTAAATAGTAAAGAAAATTATATTCAATTCGTGAAGCGAGCTGTTCTAGAAAGGAAGATATTATTGTTCATCTTCTGTTATATAATTTTGTGCAGTAATAATAAATTTAACTCCCATTATTGATTGTTGTAAATATGGTTGGGTGTTCTCCATGTCTCTTCCTTTAGGCAGGTACCTGTTTCAGAGACCTGGGGGGAAACTTCCAAGAGAATATTAGGGCAAGACATACTTGAGGGCAAGAATCAAGAACATGAATGAAAAATGATTGGGAAGTAAAGTAAATAAATCTCTGTAGGAAGCACATTGTGTGGCCCAGGCCATGGCTGCAGTTTCAAGATACTATGGAAACAGACAGAATTCCTTTCCCTAACTGAGTTACGCATTGGCATAAGACCATCCTCTTTCAGTGGTGCTTTGGGTTGCAAATCCACCAATGCAGTGTACTTGATTTCCTCTTGCTTAACTCAGATTGCTTCTTGTAAAGTCACTTTTGGTGACTGCAAGTATGGCTATTCTATGGATTAATTCTGCATAAACTGATTACAATTCACTTGCTTGACAGTATGTGTTCACTCTCTCAAAAATATCTTTAAACTCACAGATAGACTCTTTATGGACAAAGGCATTGAGAGAAAGCAGTTTCCTTACTAGCACTGAATACACACTGAGTCCATGTTTATGAGGCTCTGGCTTAAGTTAACTCAGTAAACTTAAATTTCATACTGTGTTTCAAGGTAATGGATTCTGTAGGCAATCTGTAGTTCAGTACTCTGTTGCTGGTAGCTCCTCTCACTGGTGGCAAACCTCTGGCACGAGAGCTTCAAAAGAGAGTTTGTATCAGTGGAAGCCATGATAAGTTCACCATCACTGCATCTTATCCAGTACCATAGTGATAGGACATAACCTTGACCACTCCTCACATCTCATTTTGAAGTATTTCTATTTGCTAGATCTCCGTCTTAACCTTCTACCCACACAATAAGTTTTCAGACAATTGGTCAGCCGTGCATTAAAACTAGTGTGTTTATTTTGAAGTTTTCAAGAGCAGGCTTAGGTTGATGGGGAAAAGGTGATTGGAACATAGATAGCACTCTCACTACTGTCATCACATTGAAGTCTTTGCCTATACATGAATAAGCCACATAATATTTGTCATTTAAATCATCAAATATAGAGCAGTGTGGTAACTCACCTCATTAATTATTCTTAGCAAATAGATTCATTTTACAGGGACATATTGAGGTGTTGATGTATTTTATACAAAGTTTCTGGTCAAGAGATTCGTTTATCCACTCCTTTACTGAAAATTATCAAAGATGTGATGTTGACTAAATTGTCTTTTCACTCCAGGCATCCTTATATGTCCCCTCTCTTGCTCATAATTGTTCTTCTCTCTGTGGTGAAGGGTACAATGACATTTAATTTCTCCAGCCCACTCCTTCTCTCTTGCTATCTAATCTCTAATTGTTTATTCACACTCAATTTCCTGATGCTGATAACAGATCAGAGCAGCATGTTTGTCTTGAAGCCTTCACAGGTTGAAGAAATGATTTTTTTTTTTAGTCACAATAACACAAGAGTTTCATGGAAGAATCCCTACAATTACATTCATAGGAAATGATAGATTTTGTATAAATTATATTTCACTATTTTCAGGTATATTCATTTGCTTTCACTTTATAACATTTACTTCTAATCTTATTATCAGTGTGTTCTGTCAATGATCGGAAAAGAAGTTTGCATCAGAGTATGAAAATGAGGGAATGCTGGGTGAAAGAAATAGCAACAACTTTGCAATTACCTTAAGATGGAGAACAAGAATTTTAATGTGAAATTTGACAAAGGTCTATACGGAGAATTCAGATTTTAGATAGAAACTAAAGATTCTCCCTCACTATCACGTGTAGTCACCATGGCGTTACTTACTTGCTTCCTCCTAGTCATAATCAACTCAAACCATTGACTGATGTTTTCTCCAAGGACAAAAATGATCATCCCACTGCTTTCTCTTTCTTGCCAAATTTCAGATTCTCATTATAAAATGTCACAGCAAAAAATCTGTGCTTTAAACATGATTATCAAAGGATTAATTATTACTTTATTTTAATATTTGAATAATGAAATGATTGCAGAGTCATGATGATTATTATGAAGCTATATTTTCACTGTAAATTTTATAGTCTAAAATATTACATTGAAACCATATTTTCATTATTTTGAATTTTTCTTTTTCCCATACATATGTAAATATATATATACCCATCTTTTATACACAAAATTTAGCCACAGTTAAGTAATTATGATAAAATCATTATTACTATTGACATACTTCATTTAAAAATTAGCATCCTGGACATTGCAAACTTATAAAACAAAAGGCAAAGAAGACTCAAGGAAATGCCAATTGAATTTTAGCTTCTTTATTAGGTCAAACTTCTTAATTTATAACTTTTCACTATCATAATATGAGTATATTTCAGGATATGGTTTATGTGTATGTCTGATGTACATTAACTGACATATCATTTCCATTTAACAATAATGATTATAGGAGCTAACAATAATGTTCCTATACACGATAACACTTATAATAATCATCTCATCTATCATATTTGCTCATCTTCTACAGTGTCCGTAATGAATGTGGCTCGACTGAGTTGTGACGAGCCACACCAAAGGTTCCATTTTAGAGTTTTCAAGACTTGATATGTGGCAAATGCTTACTCAAGAAAATTTCAAAACTTTGGAGGCATCATCTCCTTTTGGTCACAGAAATGTCTATGAGAAAGACAATAGTTTGCTCAGCACATTCTAATATTTTATATTAATATTCTGAATTTATTTCCCAAATTCAGTGTTATGTTCTCTATGTGGATGTCATGATACAAAGACAAAAAAAAAAAAAAAAAAGAACTGTAATGAGTCCTACTCAATATAAATGCTAAGACAGGCACACAGAAATTATAGTGCAATAAATTTTGACAGAGCACCATGAAGATAATCAGAAGAGAGGCAACTATAGAAAAACCATCCCACTATAGATGTTTCAGGAGAGGTCAGAAAGTACTTCCTCAAGGGTGTGGTATTTGTTTTTATTACTAATATGAATAAAGGGCTACTAAGTCAGAAGGGGGGGAAACTGAGTCTGGCAAGCACAATATGCCTGGAAGTAGAAAACTAGAAAGAAAAATACACAAGCTTGTAGAAGGGCAGAAGATAAAGAGAAATCTGTAAACTAGGCAAGGGATGCATCATGAGAGGATATGACCATGTCATGCTGTATGATATATCTTTGTTTGAAAGGCATTAGTGACAACTGGAAAAAAAAAAGATACTTTGGTGAGATGTTAGAAAGTGATTAGGCTATGCAAAAGAAATAAAAGGGTATTGGGGAGCTAAAGGAGGAGAGAGGAAGAAGCGTGTACAAGAGGTGAGCGCACAGGATTTAAAGACTGAGAGGAACATTCAGTAGCACAATTTTATATGGATGTGAAGATATTGCATGAAATACTTGAAGGCAGTATTGCTAACAACTGTTCCAGAACTGCAGATTTAAATGAGGGCTAGCCTGGAACAGCAAGGATACATGAGCTCCCTGCTAATTGTACAGGTCGTATAATTAGGTCTTTGCATGGAGCAGTGCCAAGGAGACCATAGGAAAGTAGCCTTAACTATGAAATTCAGTAACATGAGAAAGCTGCAATTTACTTGTATCCATAGTCTTTTGCATTAAAAAAAAAAACTTTCTGAAGTAGCTTAATGTAACTCCAAATAATCAATTTCTAATGGCTGCCTGATCTTTCACCCTGAAGTGTTAAATCAGACTTATTAACAATGGACTCTACATTCCTCATTTCTCCAGCTGTTCCTAATATAAAACAAGTTTCAGGAATTACTGGACAATAGTACAAGCTCCTTTGCAGATTTGTTCATTTCCAAAATTTTCTTCTGTCTGTTTGAGATCTTATTAGGAAGAAATCCTTTTCAAAAAATAAAGATTTATTTGTAATCTGCATATTAATTGTGATGTATGCAAATGTATGGTGGTAGGCTACTTGAAAGGAAATTCTTTTAAGTGGTTAAACAGACCTTTGTATAATCTTGTTTACATGATTAATTTATTTAGCAAACTCTTTTTCATAGATAGTACAAGGGCAAACTTCAGTTCCACCACTTTCTGAATTATCACAGTGTCCGTAATAGTGAAGGTCCAAATTAATGAGTTTTCACAGAGCAGAATGTGGAGCTGTCAAGCTGCAATGCTGATAATGTTAATGCAGAGCTTTTTAATCTCAAGGAATAAATGAAGTTTTTCTAGATGGTAGCTGATCTACAAGATATTTGTATTTCATACTGCTAATAAATGTTCATTAAAACATGTTTCATTATTAATTATACAGACTAGCATCCAGAGTTCTAGTAAATTGTGTCCCTATTATAATAAACGCATTTAATTACAGAAGTATGGTAGTAAAGCTTATTTTTGTAAAGCAATTTTATTAGGTGTGTCATATGGTTTGAAAGCCACAGAAGCAGACCTCAGAATGCATCAGGATTATTTAAACATGCTGACATGCAGATATGATTTTATGTGATAACTGATCTCAAATTTACAATTACCATTTTTATTATAGTGTATCTACCATTAGTCATATTAAAGCATGATGAACTGACCATTGGTGTTGAATACATGATAGGTATCATCTACTTTAAATCTACTGCCCTAATATATCATCTGTGCTTATCTATACTTACATCATGGTAAATCCTCCCTGCCAAGAACAGAAATTGTGTTTGGGCATCTGAGTAATTCTACATAGTAAAAATCTCTTCTGAGAAGTATACTCTTGAGGTATACAGCTAATAAATGTGAACTTAAGTATACATTATAATTTTGAGCTCATTGGGAATGGTGACAGTTTTGAGACAGAGAAAGCTGAGCTGTCATGAAGTAGAATGAGTGGCTCCAAATTACCCTGTGGAATTGAATGAGCAGATGGGTTCCAAATCAGCATAGGGAGGCAGCATTGTGTATTATGCTTGCAAGACTCAAGGAGACAAAACATGATGTCATACTTTGCCTGCTTACAATTCTATGATTTTAGCTATGCTAGTACACATTTAAGATTCCTTTCTTTTGTACATAAACTGGCAATGTTTCACCTTTCTCACTGTCCTGTGACTGGGGCATGCAAGAAATATCAAAATGTATTTATTTATTCACTGATCCCTAGAAGTAGATTGCTCTACTTCAGGGACTTTATCTTAGTTTGGATCTCAGTTGTTCTTCCCTCTTATCCCAGAGATTTGGTGTGTCATTGTTTTTGACTGGCACTGGTATAAAAAAATTCTGCTGAACTCCAGTTTGGGGCTATTGAAAAGAGTGGTCAAGTGAGATAGCAAACTCCTCATGACTGACAGGTTGCTCACTAAGACACCAGTCCATTTCAGGAAATACCGAGAGAGATGTCCATCAAAAAGTTGGAATTTTTAGCTAGATGAGTTGTAACCAGAGGATGGATGCAACATTTTCTTGAGTTTTAGAAAGGGAGGGAACATTTCCAAACAATTATTTTGATGTACTAAGCTAAATCTCATAAAGACTAGAAGATGGTCTCAGTCACCTAGTTTCCTGTCACTGTGTTCAAGACAGACACCAGGAAATTAAGCTGTGTTCATGACAAAAACCATGAAATTAAATGACTCCTCCTTCTTTTACTACTAAAGGGACCCTGTCAGCTAGAAAAAAATATGTTTTGCCTCTGTATTACAGACTCACTTAGAAAACCTGGAATTCTATGTCATGTTTAAATAGAAAAACACATATAGTGCTGCATCACTAGGTTCTAGAGGTGCACTCTGGGTATCTATTATATCACTGCTACCATAATTTCATCAGTTTCCAGTGCTTAATCTTTGTAACAAAAAGAGAGTTTCATAAGGCATATGGGTTTATGTTTACTGAGTTTATGAGATTTCTGCAGAATAATACTCAGTTGTCTTTTCTCCTGGATATTTTTAAGTCAAAGTCTTCACTTTGAGTTTGCTTAAATTATACTGTTTTTTCTTTCCTTTAGGATTAACAGAAGTAATGGCAAACACAAAACATAAACACAGAGAATATGTTATTTTAATAAAGCTACATCCCCTTTGTTAAAGCACTGTCTTGAACCTTTGTACATTACACTAAAGTATGTCTTCCCATGAATGTGGAGTTGTGTTGTTATTTATATTTAAAGCTTATTTTAAAAAATGTTCTGTTTTGGCTCCAGGGAAGAGACACTCTCATTCTTAAGCCTTGACCGTGAGTGGCTCGCTTCAGACACGGTGGAAATAATTAGCAGGGATAAGTATCCAACAAGAGGATTAGGCATTCATATGAGTAAGAATAACATCTGCAGTGACATGATAAAAATGATACAGGCCATTAAATCGCACACATCAGGGCATAAACTGATCACCAGCTGGGATCAGAAAGAAATCTCCCCTCCTGGTATAATATTATACAATTAAGCAACTTTGGGGGGGTTTATGTATTCCTTTATAACATTTATTATCATCTTGCTTCAAAAACAAACTTGTGGTTCTTTACTTGTGTCGCTTTCATCATTTCCTATGACCCTAAACCCTTAAGTTTGGTGCTGAAATCCGCATTGGTCTTATTGCCATAGACAGTGCAGCACATGCCACCCTGGTGCTGTGTGTGACAAGGTATTGCACTCCGGTGCAGTTTTCTCCCTGCGGCACTTCTTTTCTACTTAGCCAACAACACCATCAACAATATGGATGCCCCAAATTCCATAAGATCAAAGTCAAGCCTCTATTGTCTTTTAAAACTCAACTCAAATGTGCCTGCATTCCTTCTTGATGCATGTGATGTAGCATCAAACTAACACCATATTAGCATCTATTATTAGTATTAATAGACAGGGCCAGGATCTTGCAAGAGCCCTGTGTTCTATCCTTGGTACCAAATAAATAAATAAACAAAATAATATTAACAAACAGTCTCACAGTACACGTGCGACAAACTCACCACCACTGTTTTACACTCTGAAACATACATCAATACATTTAAAGAGATTAAAATCCTTAATCACTTAGTATGTTCTGTAACTGTAATGGTATAAAATAAGAAATTAACATCATAAGGAAATTTGGCAAACTGACTGAATTAGTCAGTCTGAGCACCAAAACAAAATAATTCAGACTGCGTAACTATTTTAAAATAAAATGTAGCTTATTTGCTACTTTCGAAGGTTTTTGAACACAGCGCTAGCATCAGGTCAGCTTTGGCAAGAGCATTATGGAGGACATCTACATGGTGAGAGTGCACAGGAGAAGGAGACCAATCACAGAACACAGAAGCAAAACAGCTGAGCATGAGCAGACATGTTCTTTTCATAACCATCTCACGAGAACTCCTTTCCGTTCTCCAAACTGCCTGAGTCCCTTTCAAGCACAGCAGGACTGCACGACTTGTAGAGCTCTCCCTAAGTCCTCCTCCCATTGAAAAGGTTTCCTTGTCTCTTAATATAGCTCTGCTGAAAAGCAAGCCTCCTCATAAGCCCATGTGAAAACACAACACTTATTTTTAAATTAAGTAACACTTTCCTAAATAGCCAGTGCCATCGTTCAATGAAAACTCACATTTGGAAATACTGTCAAATGAAAGAAAATGAAGACACTTCATACCAAAACTGATGGGATGGGACTAGGGATTTAGTTCAGTGCTTCTAGGACCTACTTTGCCAGCTCAATATCCCAGGTTTGATCCCGGGTAACCACATATAACAATGTTAAGTATGGTGACTCATGCCCATCAGCAATTAGCACGGCATACCGCAATACCACGTGTGGTGGCTCACGCCAGTAATCCCAGCACTTGGGATGCAGAAGCGGGAGGATTGCTGTGAGTTTGAGGCTGGCTTGGGCTACATAGTGAGCTCAGTGCCAGCCTGAACTACAAAGCAAGACCCTGTCTCAAAAATTTAAAAGAATAAATAAATAAAAAACAATTGATGGTGTGCACATAAGGAATGTGAATTCATAGTTATGTAATCTCTATTGAAGCAAAAGAAAGACCTTAAATAAATTAGTTATTTCATTACCTAAAACAGTGAAAAACTGAAAATAGTGTTATAGGAAGCAGTAGTTGGAATGAGTAAAAAATACCAGTGTACATTTAACAAAACATAAAAACAACAAAGACAGTCAATAAAAACAAAATGCTGGTTGTTCTCAAATATTGGCACAATTAAACTTTTTAGCTGCATCTACAAAGAAAAAAGATTAGAACTCAAATTAGTACAATCAGAAATGCAAACAGGCACTTATTTTGAGGTTATTGATTTTATTAAAAATGTATTATAAAAATATCATTAAAGTTAAACTCCAGGAAGCTATATACTCAAGTGACCTAGATATATCCCCAGAAAAACAAAATATGTCAGTTACTACAAAGAGACACTCAGGACAAGTATATAAGAGATGAAGATTCACTGCTCAAAAACTGTCCATGAAAAATGTGAGTCTTAGGTTACTTCACAGAGGAATGCTAGGCATTTAAAAATATGTGATGTTAATTCCTCACCAAACCTTCTATAAATTGGAGGATGATGAAATGCTCTCCCATTCATTCATTCTTTGATTTCATTCTCATATCAAAACAAAGAAAGACATCACATAAAAAGAAATCTGTAAAATAATATATTTTATGAATATACTTTCAAAATCCATCACAAATACTAGTAAATTGATCTTAATTATTTCAAGACAACTATAAGCCATGTCCCAGTAAGACTGAAACATGAACATGATATTTATTCTTATTATTTCTGTTCAACCTCATCACTGATGTGTTATCCAGGATAATTATACAATAAATATAAAATCCTCATTCCACTTACAGCATAAGTAAAACTATATTTAAAACTCTATGAGAATTACACAGTTAAGCCAGGTTTCAGACTACAAGATCAATACATGAAAGACAATTATATTGTGTACACTATGAATAAAGAAGGCAAAATTAAAATTAAGGAAACTTCCATTTATGATAACATGAAAAAGAATGAAATACTTAAGAATAAATTTGATAAAGTACAACATTTATACTTTGAGTCTTTTAAAGAATTAAAAGATGGCATAAATCCAAGTAAACAAGGACACATCACACATTCATGAAAAGGAAGTTGTACTATTGTGTAAGACTATTTTTCTCATAGTTTCAGTACAAATTTTATCAGAATCTTACCTGACTTCTTTGTTAAAAGTTACAAATTAATTCAAGTTACAAAGAATTGCAAGGTGCACAGGATGGCCAAAGTAAAAGTACAGAAATAAATGACTCACACTTATATCCAAAATAATGACAAAAAAGTCAAGATGGAGCATACATGGTTGAAGGAGAAATATCAAGGTAGTATATGAATCCCATGTATGAACCTGCATGTATGACACCAAGTGAGTCTAAATCAGAGAATTCAATACAGAAAAAAAAAATATAAGTTTTTAACAAACATATAAACAGTCACAAATGAAAGTGAATCCTTTCCCAATGTAGGCCAAGACTGAGCCAAATTGATCAAAACCCTATATGGAAGAGATAAACTGTAAAACTTGCGAGGGCAAAAAGCATATACTCAAAATACTCATCTCTAAGACAAGAGAGCAATTGGCTTGACATGTGTTTATGCCTGAGTAGGGGAAATTGAGATGATAGGAGGTAAACAGCTAAAATGTATGATATATTTTTATTAAGTGATAAAAATCTTCTAAAACTGATTCTGGAGATAGTCACACTTAGTTTTTCCAGAAATATTGGATTGTACACTGTAAGTGTGTGAATTAAAAAAAAATATATGTGGTTCTGAATCATATCTCTAGAAAGCTCTTTAATTTTTAAACAACATATAATTAAAGGTGGAGTTGTGAATAGACATAAAAGAAGACAGGCTCTTATTATAGACTTGGAATAGAGAGATGGCTTTCTCTGAATGATTCCTCTGAATAAGAGCATGTTTTTATGTACATTAGCATTATAATCTCACTATACAATGCAGAAAGGTATTGTATCATTTTTCTTCACAAGTGTAATTATTGCCCCCTAACTGGCTCCATGGAAATGATACAGTAGTAAAATCAGAGCATTCTTCTAATAATCATACATTTGTTTAAAACATTGCTTTTATAATACATATAATTCTAGTTTGTTTTTATCACTGGACTTGTTCCTTTTTATTTCCTTATTTTTTCCTTTGTTTACTTTTATTTTTTTATGTTCTCTCTTTTTTTTAATCTTTATTGGTACATTAAATATACACATCATGATTGCACTCCATAATGGGGATTTGTACCAGTATAAGACACAACTTAATTCTCATTTTTTCCCATAGCCCTACCCACCCTACCACCCCCCATATACATAAAATTTGTTTCCTTACTTTTTTGTTACAATCTCAACATTTTCCCCTTTCACCTTATTTTACATTGAG
>PVIR01000248.1:0-169397 GCA_004026965.1 Petromus typicus
CTCCTGCCTCTGCCTCCCGAGTGCTGGGATTACAGGCGTGAGCCACCACGCCCGGCACTGTGGTATGTGGTACTGGTTGCTGCTGGGTGTGGGTCTCCACACCCAGTATTGTTATGTGGTTACCGGGGAATCGAACCCGGGCCCTTGCGCTTGCGAGACAGGCGCCGGAACCACTGAGCTAACTCCCCGGCCCCCTCAAGACCATCTTTGAGACAGGTCTTTCTAAATTGCCCAGACTGATCTTGAACTCATCCTGCCTTGGCCTCCTCAGTGCCAGGACACAGGTAGGCATCAGCATGGAGAGCACAAGACCCATCTTGACTATCTTCAGAATTATTAAGATGGGCCAACAGAAGTGGGTGTGTTCATTTGATTTATTAGTGCAGGATTCTGCATAGATGTGACTCCTTTGTATGCCCACGCATCCTGCATACGTGGTGACATACATGATTTCATTTAGTCCTCTTTGGGGAGTTTTATAGGTTGAATATCTAACTAGAAAATATGAAACTCAAGATGTTCCAAATTTTCAGGTTAGTCATAGCCAGGAAAGTCTATGTAGGTATTCCAAAATTCTGGACATGTCCAGTTTGAGCATTCCCAGGAGGAGACACTGGACCTGTGTTGTGGTCCCCACTTTACAGTTGAAGAGAGTGTAGCTCTCAGGTGGATTTTGTGCCTCAAGTCTCAGGACCGAGAGGCTCCACCCCTGTAGCCTGCTGTGAACTTCAGTGCCCACGCCCTGCAGGCTGTGTCCGATGACTCCACTGCCCCCTGCTGTTGCTGCCCTCAGCCCTGGTGTTCTGGCCAAGTCTTTCTGCCTCCTCAGATTCCCTCTCCCTCCCCTGCCCTCTTCTTCTGCCTTTAGCTCTGAATTCCTGTGGCTACACTTTCTGGGTCACTGAGAAGATGAATTTACCAATGATGATGACCTAAGGCTTCTAGATGATGACGTAAATGGCATTGTGAAAGTTCTTTGTAAATGATCAGATGTTCTCGCATTAATAGATAGGTCACTTTCAAACTTCTTTTACTT
Organism: Petromus typicus; assembly: GCA_004026965.1. Classification (NCBI taxonomy): domain Eukaryota; kingdom Metazoa; phylum Chordata; class Mammalia; order Rodentia; family Petromuridae; genus Petromus; species Petromus typicus. The sequence goes on from PVIR01000248.1 coordinate 1,037, forward strand.
AGTCCCACTGTATCAAATCTATAGTCAAGCGTCACTTAACAACCAGGTTATGTTTCATGAATTGTGTTGACAGTTTCTTCATTTTCTGTGCATCACGGAGTATATTTCCACAAGCTAGGATGGCTACAGTGTCACTCTGCAGTATAACCTAACGGGCCCACTCTCGTGAATTTGACCAGTTGACCAAAGGTGATTTGTCCAGTGCCCGCATGTGTTAACACTTTGGCTTGGTAGTGGTGAGTGTGTGTGGTTGAGTCAAGTTCCCCAAACCTGATTTTCCTGTATGTGTATTAGAACTTGCTGCCTTCACTCCATTTACGTGATGTGGACAGTGCTCTGTGAGAGGCTGCCCGCAGGTCTGGCCCGGAGGACACTAAGTCTCTGGAGGGCAAAGGGAGTGCCCACCTGTCTCCCTCCCCACAGGCTCCACAGGCCCACAGAAGCTCAGTTGGTCCTTATGGTTGAATTCTCAGAGGTGGGCAGGAGGGAAAGCCCAGTCCAGTTGGAAGCCACTTTTCGACCCCCCTGGGCAGGCTGGCCCAGCCCCTGTGGTGGCAGCAGCAGTGGCAGCAGCTTTGTCTCTGTGCCGTCAGGCTGTTGCGCTCTTGAAGGTGTCAGGCTGTGTGGTCTGCAATGCAGCTATGTCTGCAACAATCACGGGCAGTGCTTGATTCCCTGCTCTGGGTCAGGACGGTCTGCGCTGTTCCGGGTTCCTTGTTCTGCCCAGGACTGTGTGCCCACCTGTCCCAGCGCTGTTTGTGTCCTGCGTCCCTGCCATGCCAGTGGTGACAGTGTCCTCGTCTCCGAGTGAAGTACGCAGATGCCACCTGCCTGCTCCCAGCATGCGGCCTCCAGGGTAAAAGCCTGTCACGCCTCGCTCCCGGCTCCCCGGAGGAAGCAAGCCTGCTGCTTGTGGCGCCTCAGCCTCAGTTTGCCACCACTTCCCTGGCACTGGGCCTCCACTCCCCCTCTGTGTGGTAGCTTTCTTCCCCAGGGCCGCTCCCGCTGCGCTCTGGCTGACACTGAAAGCGTGTGTTCTGGCCTCGGCTTTGGCATTCTTTTCAAGCCGAGGCTCCATCCCCACTGCCATGCTTTCTGATGCAGAGGTCTGCTCGTTCATGGATGGCTTTTCCTGGGAGACGTCAGTGGCTGATCGCCCCTCCCATGCAGCTTTTACAAGCCAGGCCAGAGGCTGAGCTCTCGCCACTGTGAGGAAAATGCTGGGGCTCTGCATTGTGCTTCGCACAATAACTCACACATAAATCTTGCTGGGCTTCGTTTATGTGAAGTACCACTGTCCTGACCCCTTTCAAGTTTAGCATTCCAAGCATGGATTACTGGACTTGTAACCTCAGGAGCCTGAGGAAACCGAGCACTTTTCACTGTTTCCCCGGAACAGCTTGCGAGTGGCCTTCCCCTCCCTCGCCTTCTGTCACCTCCCTCAAGTTTCTTTTCTGTTGTACTTTGTGTTTTTCTCTTCTTACTACAGCTACAAAACTTTCTCTGTTTTCCCTTCTGGCTTCTAAATACCTCCCTTAGCTTGTCATCTAGACTGGCAGAGCCTTGCGTGTGAGGCTCCCAGAGAGGTGGATCCGTGGCATCCATCAGTGGCCGGCCTCGCTGGCCAGCAGGACAGGAAGAAGCCAGACCCTCGGGCCGGCAGAGGCGGCCACAGGGGTGGTTGCTTGTGTCCTTTGATAACCTAAGGTCCTTGGAGTTCTGATAAGAACTATTAAAACAGCAGGGAGTGTTGCTGTCTCTGTAAGATGACTGATTCTTGCTTAGGCCCACTGAACTTCACGTGGCACGGTGGCGTTAGATCACAGGGGCATTGTCATCTCAAGAGTAGCATCTTTAGTCATCATTCTTCCGACAGCTCATTTTCAAGAGGATTAAGTGGTTTAAGAGACCCACATGGGAGAAAAATTCTCAGCTGGTAAATATGTGGTCTATGTCTCTTTCCTCTTCGATTCCTTAAAGGTCCAAAATTGGAATGAAAAGTTGTTTCAAAACTCGCACGTGAAATCCTGAGAGCAGCAGACCTGTCACACATGGAGATACATTAAGGGAGAATCACACAGATGTGCTTTATGGTGAGGAGGTGTGTGTCGTGTTGTACAGCTGCTGTGGGAGTGGAACTCGGCTGTGATCTTACAAAAGTGAGTTTCACTCACAACAAAGTGTGGCATCTGTGTCGTCCTCAAGCCCTCGTCACAGGGGGCACAAAAGGTGAGCCGCAGCCACATGAGGGCCACAAGAGGCAGGCCCCGTGTGACAGTATTGGGAAGTGACTGTGTCCTGTGGAAGTCTGCTCAGCTGTTGTCCACCCAAAGAGCCTCTGATGCCCTTGAGAGCCGCTGCCATCACACCCAGGGTGAGGACAGAGGGGTGTGGTGACACAGGTGCCGCTGTGGAAGGGGGCAACGTCCCATTTGCTTCCTGGTAAGAGCAAAATGTGATCATCTAAGGTTTCGAAAAGAAAATTCTTGTTGTTTTTAGTCTCATGATGGTAGAGGACACAAAGGAGGAGGACTTGGTGTAGACTTCGAGGGGTTTGTAGTTTTATACAGACTTTCTCACACCTCGAACTATAGACGTCACGGGTTGTACCTTGTGGTGGCAGCTGTCTTGTGTACCATAGAATGTTATGTGGCATCTCTGGCTTCTTCCCCCTGGTTGCTGGTGGGACTGTAACCTCAGCTGTGGCAACGGAAAGCCTCCCCATGTGAAATGTCCCTTGGAGTCATTGGTTTAACAGTGTGTCTTAGTGTAACAACTTAACATCCTGGGCTGTTAGTAGGCATTCACTTAGTCGGGCTTCATTTGGTGTTAGAAGAGCTATTTGAAAGTGCTAGAGGTGATTTTTTTTTTTTTTTTTTTTTTTTGGTACTATGAATTGAACTCAAGACCTTGTACTTGGGAGATTGAGCTAAATCCCCACCCTGGAGATGAAGGACATTGCGACCTTGTGGGGACAAGCAAGCTCTGCTTCCAGTCGCCTCTGTTGAGACCCTGATGGTTTTAGGTTCAGGGTTCACAGACGGTTGAAGCCTGCTGCAGTGGCTCATACCCGAGATGACTGAATATGAGGCACCCGAGCAAGACACAATGCCAAAATAAGTGAATAAATAAACTGTCGAGATCTGAAAGGCAGTGGACGTGAGGTTTGTGTGGACTACTTTTCAGATGGAGCCTTAAAGGAGAGGTTCAAGTTTGGCTAGGGCAAGTGTACCATATGCCTGTCTCCGGAGCCTGAAGGTTGAGACTTGTCTCCTTACAGACTTGGAGACCCTTAGGGGCTTGAGCATACTCGACACCCATGCGGTGAGCCTTGCCAGTGGCCTTCTTTTAAAGCCCCTCACCCTTCTGTGTGTCTCATCCTTGGCCTCAACTCCCTCATAGCCTGCTCCTGCCGTGTTAGTCCCGGCTCATAAAACTCCCTTATTAGGTAAGACCCTAGGCTAAACCAATGGACCTCGACCCTTATCAGCTCTCACCACATCCCCCAAATATTTGCTGTAAAACACCCTGGAGCCTAATAAACTTTGGAATAGTTCCAGAAACTTTCCCAGGGTTGATTTGGTAACTCTGCGTGTGCATATCCTCCCCAGCCAGGAAGCCTCACACGATATTTCACAAAAGCAAGAGCCTGAACAGAAATGCCGTGATTTGGTCCTCTCCCCACCTGTCTGTCCCCTCTTTCCCTCCTTCCTGGCTGGCTTCTCTTCTTGCCCCAGCAGCTTTCTCAGCAGACCTCTTCTTTGCCTCTGTGGTGACTCTGACAAGCTGAAAAGACCCACCTTCCTCCACAGACAGAACTAGCACCTACTGGAAATCACCGTAATTAGTCCAGGGAGCCAGTTTGGGAGTTGAGGGCACAGCCTGCCCGAGTGGCTGTGTCTGGGCGAAGCCACTCACTCCCAGGGCGTTGCTGTTGCTGGAATGCTGTCAGTTCTTCCATGTCTGGTCCCAGACCAGACCTTGCCCTGGAGCATCCTGTGTGTGAGTCTTTTGCATACTTTGTCTTAGTAAGCTTAAGTAGCTCTAGTGTAGCACATATAAAATCAAATTGCTGTTTTGTCCAAATTTAGGAATCATTTTAGACGCTTTTTCTTACTAATTTACACCCACACTCCCTCACCATACAGATGCAGTCCAAATACAGGGATGTCCGTTCGGGCTCAGCTTCCCCTCTCTGTTCCTCTCTGGTTTTGGCCCTCTCTGTCCTGGGGCCTGGACCACGCTAAGCCTCCCCTACTGATCTCTCTCCCTGTACCTCACACCCCTTTAACCAGTGTGCTCTTGAAAGATGCCAGTCTAATCGCGTTCCCTGAGCAGGACTCTTGTCCTTCTGTTATCCAGGTCCTCTTCCTCTGTCCCACCAATTCTGAACCATCCCTCGATCTCCAGGTTTTCAGAGTCTGCTGAGGTCATATCCCGTTTGCTCTCTAAGGTCTGTAATGAGAAGCAAGAACTGATCTGGTGCGCGGAGTCTGCTTTCGGGGGGCTGGGCTCTGCGGCTCCGTGAGTCACGGTGCTCCCGGCCTGGTGTGCTCCTACCCATGGTGAATGTGCCTGCCAGTGTCTGTTGAAGTCCAGACCCTCTTCTGTGAATGCCGTCTTTGCTCATGTGCTCTAAGATCCTCTCAGTTGGACGCAGTTGGCCTTGTGCTCCTAGACCACAGTGGTACTCAGTGCAAAAAGGACACCGAGTGGTGTCTATTGAGTAAAAGGCACCACAAGTACGAGACACTCTAGGGTCCGTGTCCCTCAAATATGTCATGTATCTTCTTTCTTTCTTTGTTTATATTCTCTCCAGACAAGATGCCCCACTTACCATTTGGCTACACATCCATGACCTCAAATGACTCCATGATCTGCCCAGTTTCTCACGGATGCCTCCTGTTGAGCTGTCAGGCACATACGTTAAAAATGAAAAGCAAACAAATTCAAAACCTGCTCAAATAGGTTGAAAGTCAGCTTGTTGGTATAAATGGGTGTAGGTCACTGAGAACAGATTCACCTTGGAACAATGTATAGAAAGTGGGGGAAAGGTAAACTGCTGAGGTAGGCCAGTGACCGGGTGGCCCTGCTGGCCTTCTATGCACCGACCCATAGTGACCATGACGTACTCGGGGGCCTGGCCACGTACTTGCTGTTGTCTGCACCCTGCTAGTGAAATGGGTACTCATTAGCCAGTCACTGTTCCCGTGCTTTTTGAATAAGAAACCTTTACCAAGGAAGTGTCTGCAGTCTCTGGAGGTTTACCTCCTAAACCACGACTTGAGCTAGTGGCGCGGATGGTGCTGTGACCTCAGCACGGCCACTCACATTGCTGCTGGACAAACTATAGCATACACGTATTCCAGGCCTTTTTTTTCTTCACGTAAAAAAATCCACTGACTTAAAAAAGAAAAAAGACCCTAAGATGCGTAATGAACTCTTAACTGATATTTTCGCTTTCCTGTTTCTTTCTGCAGACCTAATTATTTTTCACTAGCTCAGTAGCATTTATTCAGAAAATGCCGAGTATTTGCCCTTTTTCAGAAGTCGAATGAACCAGGCTATAGAGATGCAGTGAGGGAGACACCCTGGATTTTGTTCTCAGGCAGCTTGTAGCCAGGAGAAGTGCAAATCTCATTCACAAACTGTGTTATCGAGTTGCCTGTGTGTTAGTGTTGCGTGTGTGGAATATTTTGTCCTAAGGTATTTGCAAGACTTACTCTTATTTGCTTTGAATCTTAGCTCATCCGCAGGTTCTTCCCAGCCTAAGTCCACCTGATGCAGAAATGCTCTCTGCCTTTTGTTTAGCACTTCCATCACTTACATTCTGTGTATAGTTTTACTTTATCACTTCCCTCATAAGAAGACATATCACAGAACACAAGAGTGTTTTCCTCACAGCCATACCTGTAGAGCCTGCAGCAGTGCCTGCTGCTTGTTTTCACTTGTGTTTTGTAGACACTTGCCGAGCAGAGCCTTGTGCCAGGCAGGCCAGGGTGGCAGGTGCCGAGCAGGGCAGCTGGGCCCTGCCTGAGAGCACAGCCTGTTCAGGATCTCCTTCAGTGTTACATCTCTTGTGCTATGTGTTTGCAGAGTACAGGAATTAACTAGAAAACCTTGCACCAAATACATTTTTCGGATTTAGGAAATCATAATCATCTAAGTGAAATATTTTATGGATCATGGGAAAAGCTTGAGGGAATGAAATTTGTGTTTTAGCCTTTGAAAAAGTTTGCTTGTAAGTCACTCTCTTCATTGCTAATAATAACGCTAGTGGGGGGAACTTGAAGAAAGAGCCATTTGTCACAAATGGTGAGGTAACAGCTTGTCTTGTTATCTGAGTGGAACACACAGTCATGAAGTGGCATTTGGACTAAATCTGATTAGAGTGCTTCTGCTTAGAGACAATCATCTCTTCTACTTTTAAGATGTTACAGATAGAAAATGATAAAAGTCGGTTTTAAAGGAATGCTTTTTTAAGGGTTTGTTGAGTATTGGTGGAAATCCTTCAGAGAAGTGACATCTCTGGAAGAGAAACAGAAAAGCACCTCTAGCTGCCAGGCGGTCCGCACCGTGCCGAGAGGACGGCTGGAGCGGTGTGCAGGTGCTCTGCTGGTGAGGGCCGCTTGGCCCAGGTCTCTGCCTCTCCGCTCTCATCCGTCTTCCTCTCGACTTACCCTTGACTTGAGCCTAACTGAACGTTCAGGTATCTGAGGACCAAGGGTTGGTCTGGCCCACACTGACCTGAACGTGCCTGATCCCATCCGGAGACAAAGTGTGATGGCTTGTTGGTGTTTACAGTTTTTGCAAATGCAAAATAACTTTTGGAGTCTGTGTGTATTTCCAACTAATATTTATTCAAGTAATTTAAATAAAATTGATATCTAATGATAGTATAAAATCTACCTTTAACTAATGTATGTGTAATATTTTAGCATATATAAAGGACTAAATCTTCCTGTGAGCTTCTAGTCACCAGTTTATTATCTTATAATAAACTATAAATTTTCCTTTTCTGAATAAAAACAGAGATAAATAAAGCTGGGCAATAATATTCCCTTTCTATATAACATTACCTCATCAGACTGGTGAGGCCAATAACACTCATTTTGAATATCTGCATTTGTTTAGCCATTTGTATGGCATTTATGCTTGCTGATTTACAGGTTTGAAAGGCTGGAAAGGGAGATCTTGGCCTGGTTCTCTTTTGCTATAGAGTACCGAGGAGGGACGTTGCCTCACTGTCCTGGTGGGTCCTGTGCTGACTCTTGAAGGACTTGCTCCTCTCTGCACTCTTCACACTATACTCAGAGAGGGGCCATGACAGAGTGCAGGCTCGGGGCAGGGCCGTGGGTGAGGGTAATGCTGTGCCACTCGGAGGGGAGTCCTTTCTCTGGCGTGTTCTGTGTCTTTGTTACTTAAGTGGGGACTTTTACAGAACCTAGGCTTTAGGGTGCGGAGGGACTAAATGAGAAAACATACTAAGGCTCAGCCCTGGTTCTTCCATGCCATTGCAAAAAAGGAATTGACATTTTCCACTTGCCATTTCAATGGCAATCTGAAATACTCTCTCTAGGCTTCTGGTCTGTTCAAAGTCAGATGTTCTTGCCCATAAGTCTCAGGCTGCTCTGCTGGGCTGTAAGGCTCTCCAGGTGTGAATAGCTAATCATGAATGTGGCCTGCTAAAGAAGGAGCTGAGGACACCAGAAACTGCCTCTGGAATGCACAGGTGGTGGGAAGGCGGCTGGAGACGCGGGCTCTCTACGTGCGTCTGTTAATAATAATTCCCAGCCCGAACACACAAGCCGATCGCTCTCACTGCTCAGCAGCTTGGCAGACTCTCCTGCTGATTATCTCAGTCTTTTGTCAACTAGGAGATTAAATCTAGGGACAGTATAAGACTTGACTTTTAATTCATAATGTCTTTTAAAACTACCTTCCCAAGGGCTGGGGATTTAGCTCAGTGGTTCTGGCGTCTGTCTGGCAAGTGCAAGGTCCTGAGTTTGATCCTCCAAGCCATATATTACAATAAGCGTGGTGACTCACACATGTATGTTCAGCACTGATAGCCATAGTGACTCACACTTGTTATCCCAGCATTCGGGAGGCAGAGGCAGGAGGATTGCTATGAGTTTGAGGCTGGGCTGGGTTACACAGTGAGTTCAGGGCCAACCTAAACTACAAAAATGAGACCCTGTCTCAAAAAAACTCAAAAAACCAAACAAACTACATTTTTAAGCTTCACTTTCTGTTGTTGGAGCTTCTTCTGTTTTTTTCCTTTATATTCCAGTAACATCTGAGATGCTTTTAATTTCTCAGTGGCTTTTTGAAGATTATAGTATTCTCTTGGCATGAAATTTTAGAAGAAAAATTTTTTTTGCTGTTTTGGATTCATTATGTTCATTCTCTGAGACAAGCATAGCTCTTTTGTTAGCCTTCCTTTAAATAGCTGTATTTTTTTTTCCAGTTTTTTGAGAGAGGGTCTCGCTGATGACTGACCTATCCGTGCAGTCCAGCACTATGAGCTTTGCTAGAAGGACTGGGCAGAGCTGATTCCTCCCAGCGGTATTTATACTGAGCCTGACTAGTGAGTGGAGCATGCTGCTCACCTCCCGACTGCATACATACATATTTGCCTGTTTGAAGTCGTCCTATTAGATGAAGAAACGCAGTGAGGAGGGATGGATGGCCAGGAGGATTTCGGTTACAGCCTGTGCTGCCCCGACGGGGCCATTAGAGGCTCAGCTGAGGGACCTGCGGGTTTGTGGAGCACCTGTCCTGTCTGTTCCTGAAGAAAGATCCCTGATATGCAGTGGTTCTTCCCACAAATTAAAGTCACCAGCCCCAGCGGCAGGTGGGCGTATCAGTGACAAGTGTGTCTGCCTCGAGCTCTTGTCCTCCCGATGATGGCCGAGGTTGTAACCGCCCACCCTTTAGTTGTAAGCTCAGGTGGTGATAAGCGAGGCGGGTGTGCGCACTGTCCTGGGTGCAGCGGCGGGTGGACCCTGAGAAGGCCTTCGGCTGGCCTGCCGCCTCCCTCGCCCGGCCGCTTAATCACTGAGTTTCCCCAAACTGTGTCGTAAGCCTCGGCCCTGGAGCTGACCCTGCGGGGTTCTGTGGTCAGAGAGGTTTAGGGAATGATGCACAATACTTATGTCACTGTGCCCGTCTGTGGCGAGCATTTCAGAGCGAGCTCCAGTGGAGGAGCCTGTTCTCCCGGTGGCACAAGGCTTGTGGAGATTATTACCGTAAAATCACCCAACACCACCAGACACTTCCCTCCCCCCGGGACGGCAAGGGGCACTGACCCCCAGAGGACACTTGCAGGGTTTCGGAGGACCCTGGATTGAACTTGTACAGGAAGTGAGGTATCAGTTAAATTAATGAGGTGATGCTGGTGCCTACGGAGTATGTGAATGTGACTTGGTTTAGACTTCTTTTCTGGGTTGTTTTGCTATAGTCTCTTTGGTTTTAATTCAGTACAGAATATCCATCATGTGGACAACTATGACAACAGGTTTAATTTTTTAAAAAATGTTCTTTCTTAGTTGTTTGAGACAGGGTCTCGCTTTGTAGTTCAGGCTGGTCTAGAACTCAGCAATGAACTCAGAAATGCTCCTGCCTCTGCTGCCTGAGCCCTGGGATTACAGGTGTGAGCCACCATGCCCAGCACTGTGGTATGTGGTGCTGATTGCTGGTGGGCGTGAGTCTCCATGCCGGGCATTGTTGTATGTGGCTACCAGGAATCAAACCCGGGCCCTTGCACTTGTAAGGCAGGAACCGGAACCACTGAGCTAAATCCCCAGGCCCATGACAACAAATTTTTAAAAGTAGACAGCACTTTCCTATTTCTACCTCATTGGTGTGTGTGGAAGCTTAAATATTAAACTCAATCAATTTTTTACAAGGTTTAGATTTACAGAAAAATTGGAAAGATAGTACTGAGTTCCCATTTGCTGTTTGTGTCTCCTCTGTTGTTAGCGTGGTGCTGTTTATGTGGCACATTTCTCACAACTGACTGGGCAGTAACGACACCTTGTTAGTAACTAACGTCCGTCCTGAGCTCCGTGAGGGTCTGCTGCTATTTCCTCTCTCCCTGTTCCTCTGACTCTGTGTGTGTGTGTGTGTGTGTGTGCATGCGTGTGTATGTGGTAGACTACACTCTGACCAACACTGAAGAAGAGAGGTCCTTTTTGTCTGCAGCCTCACCAGCATTTGCTGCTGGCTAATTCTGAAATAGCAGCCATTCTTTGTGGAGTGAGATGAAATCTCAGTGTTGTTTTCACCATCTCTTGAATGACCAGCGATGTTGAGCATTTCTTCATGTACTTCTTAACTGCTCTTACTTCTTCCTCTGAAAAGTGTCTGTTTATTTCTAATGTCCATTTTTGAATTGGGTCTTTAAATTTGGGTGGGCTGATTTTTTAAGCTCCTTATCCCTTTGTCTGAGAAGCAACAGGTAAAGATTCTTTCCCACACTGTTGGTTGCTTTTTCGCTCTGTTGGTGGTTTCCTTTGCTGTACAGAAGCTTTTTAATAGAATGAGATCCCATTTGTTGATTTCTTCTGCCAGTTTTTGTGCTGCAGAGTTTTTGTTCACGAAGTCTTTCCCAAAGCCATTGTCTTCAAGAGTTTTACCTAATCTGTTTTACAGCAGGTTTAATGTTTTTGTTTTAATATTTAGGTCTCTAGTCCACTTTGATTTTAGCTAGGTATATGGTGAAAGAGGGGTCTAGCATTAGTCTTTGGCAGGTTAAAGCTCAGTTTTTCAAGCACCATTTGTTAAAGAGCGTATCTTTCCTCCATTGAGGATTTTTGGCTCCTTTGTCAAAGATGAGGTGACTCAGTGTATCTGGAGTTGTTTCTGTATCTTCTAATCTACTCCATTGATCCTCGGGTCTGTTACTTTACCAGTACCATGCAGTTTTTATCACAGTGGATTTGTAATATAGTTTCAAGTTGGGGATTGTGATACCCCCCACCATGTCCTTGTGACTTTGTTTTCACTATTCTAGGTCTTTTGTGGTTCTAGATGAATTTTTGAATTTTTTTCTGTAGATCTGTGAAGTATGCTGTTGGGATTTCAATCAGGATTGTGTTGAGTCTGTATAGTAGTTAAGGGAGTATAGCCATTTTGATAATATTAGTTCTTCCTACCCAGGAGCAAGGTATGTCTTTCCATTTTTTGATATCATCTTCTATCTCCTTTTTCAGAGTGGTGTGGTTTTCAGAGTAGAGGTCTTTCACCTCCTTTGTTAGATTGATTCCTAGGTATTTCATTTTTTTGGATGCTATTGTGAAAGGGATTGTCTCCCAAATTTCTTTCTCAGTGTGTCTGTTGTTTGTGTGTACAAAGGCTATTGATTTCTGAGCTTTGACCAGCTGCACTACTAAATTTGGCGATTAAGTCTAGCAGTATTTTGGTTGAGTTTTTAGGATCCTCTATACAAAGTATCTTTGTAAACTATAATGATAGTTTAACTTCTTCCTTTCCTATCTTTCTTCCTTTTATTTTGTTCTCTTGCCTAATTGCTATGGCTAATGTTCACAGAACAGAAGTGGTGAGAGTGGACATCTTTGTCTCGTTCCTGACCTAAGGGTGAAAAGTTTCAGGTTTTGACCATTCAGTATGATGCTGGCTATTGGTTTCTCATAGATAGCTTTTATTAGTTTGTGATAGAGTCCATCTATTCCAGTTTTCTGTAGGGTTTTGATCATGAATGGGTATTGTATTTTGTCACATGCCTATTCTGCATCTATTGAGATGATCTTATGATTTTTGTCCTTAAGTCTGTTGATATAGTAGATTACATTTATTGATTTACATATGTTGAACCATCCTTGCATTCCTCAGATGAATCCAATTTGGTCAGGGTATATGATCTTTTTGACGATTCTCTGTATTCTGTCTGCCAGTATCTTATTGAGGATTTTTGCATTAGTGTTCATTAGAGAGACTGGCCTGTAGTTCTCTTTTTTGGTTGGGTTTTCCTCTGCTTTTGGAATCAAGGTAATGGTTCCTTCTAGAAATGAATTTGGGAGTGCTGCTTCCCTCAGTTTCATTAGAGTTTGAGAAGTAGCGGTGCTAACTCTTCTTTAAAAGTTTTGTAGAACTTAACAGTATAGCGATCAGGACCAGGGCTTTTCTTTCATGGTAGGTTTTTTATTACATTTTCAATTTCACATACTGATAGTGGGATGTTTAATATGCGTGTCTCTTCTTCATTCAGCTTTGGAAGTTCATACGTGTCTAAAAATCCTACATTTATTTTTTGTGATTTTTATGCTCCTCACAAATGCTTCTCTTGGCAGACTTACTTTTGTTTTGATGACTTTGACTGTTTTTTCCCCTGATCTCTCAATTTTATTCCATTTATCTCTGTCACGTTGATAGTTTTTCAGTTTCGTTTCTTGTTTTTTGGTTTTTTTGAGATAGGGTCTCACTATGTTGCTGAGGCTGACCTTGGACTCACAGTAATCCTCCTTCCTCAGCTTCCCAAGTGCTGGAATTACAGGCACGTGCCACTAGGCCTGGCTGATCTTGAAAGGTTAGAGGGATACCATTTAGGTATTTTGTAGAACATCCCTCAGGACTTGGCCAGTGTAGTTTGATGATCATCCTAGAGAAAGACCGCAGACATAAAGTATCAGTTTTGTTCTAGAACGGGTGCGTTCCATGAGTCTGACCTACCTCTGGTTGTGGTCCCCTCAATATGACTTTGACCATCTTGCTGAAGTAGTGGCTGCTGGGTTTCTGCAGCCTCTTTCCTTCCTCTTCCCTTACTTCCTTCCTGTGCACACCAGCACGCAGGCAGTGGAGAATTTTGTCCCACTCCCCCTTGGGAGCCGAGTGTCTATATCAGTTGTTTGGAGTTCTCACTTGCACTCTAAGTGTGTGGTTTCTTGGGTGGTAGAATGTGACCATTATCCATTATGGTTACTTACGAGCTTGGTCTGATGGACGTCTCATTTTGAGAGGGAAAAACAGCTAGCTCCCCAGGTGCAGCCTGGCTCAGACTGTTGAGTGTGACTCCTCGCCAAGGTTTCTTCCTAGCAGCATGCCAGCAGTGCCAGATGCAGCCCTCTCTTTTTCAGTGTCAAGATGCAATACTGTTTGTGTGTTTTCTTCTGCTTCAGAGGATTGAGCGGCATGCTTGGAGACCACAGGCCTGCTTGCATCATGTACGTTACTATGGAGTGCAAGTATGGAAAATGCAAGTATGATAAAGTTTGCTACTTCAGTACTAAGGGCATTACTGTCTCTTCAGGTCCATTCGTTGGCTTTTTTAAGTCATGCCCAGAAATAGTATATAATTAAAGATTTTCTGGGTAGTCAACTTTGAAGTTACTATACTTCATATTTAACATCGTGTGTTATGATGCTGTGTGATTTTAGGGGTTGTTTTGCTTCTTGTTTGAAAATACTGGCTTAATTTTTAACAAATTTATTTAAAACCATTTCTTTTACTTTTTTAATGAGTAACACTGTAGGAATTAGAAAAAAAAATTCAAAACATAGAAGCCCTACCTAAGCATTTCTTCCGATCTTTACCAAAGGGTCTGATTGCGTCGGGAGGACTGCCCTTTCGATGTTGCGATGCTTCCGGTGCCTCCCTCAGTGGTCCTGCTACTCGGAAAGAGCGGTGTCTATCTCAGACCAGGGAGAAAAGCTGAGTTGCCTTTGGTGCCTGCTCCCACATGCCTGTTAGTGAGAACTGGTAAAATGGGTGCATTTATAGAGGAGGGAGATGCGAAGAACACAGAGACAGCCAGCTAGCTCAGTGCCTTGTGATTTTTTTGAGAGCGTGAGTTTACGATGTTGCTTTACAGAACACTCATCTACTGCCATTTCTACCTGAACTAAAATTGCCTGGACCCTGAGGAGAAGCAGACTGGTTCCCTGCCGCACATTTTCCCACAGGCAGCAGCGCATCGAGGGGCTTCGTTCTGAGCAGGGCCAACCCGGGCCGGCTGAGCGCGCTGCGGCCGGGGAGCGCAGGGCGTCCCAAGACCGAAAGGCAGTCTTCCGAGTCCTGTGCCATTGTCTGCATCCTCCTGTGGGAAGGAGGCTCAGTTTCCTGCCCTCAAGTGGGGGTAAAACTCCCTTCTACACCAGGCCAGGACCCTGCACTAGACTATGAGGGCAAAGGGGTTGGGGTATAGGCAGAGTCTCGGCGTGACACCAGAGAGCCACTCCTGTGCGGCGCGCGTGTTCCCGGGGTGATGTTCTAGGGTGTTTTTGTAGGAAAAGAAAACGGTGGGTTAATAGCATTGCTTTTTCTAATAACATTGCAAGAGTGGGTGGGTCTGATTTCCAAAGGGGTGTCGGGTTGTCTTTCTTTTTTCATTTTTGTGTGGTTTTTGACACAGGGTCTCCCAAGCTGGTCTCCAACTTGTAAGGTAAGAATTCTCCTGTCTCAGCCTCCCAGCTGGTACAAAAGACATGTAGAACTGCACTTCGTTTATCTAAGCAGTGTGGTGCTGCGGAGAGGCAGGAAGGAGCGCGCAGGGCCCAGCAGGCTCCGATGTGCGCTCAGAACACGCGCACACTGATGCTTTCCGCAGACTGAGGGCCGCGCGCAGGGTGGCAGTGGACCCGGAGGCTGAGCCCCGGAGCTGCTGGGAGCGAGGTCACCGCTGTGCTCCCTGGCGTTGGGGCCGCATCGGCGCAGGAAGTCCTGCTAGTCTTAGGCCGTTCTACTGCTAAGCATCTGAGACTTAGCACGCCCTACATCATGCAGGATATTTGTCTTGGGATTTCAGGATCATGTCAAGTCCTTCACTCAAAATTGTGCCTTGAATTGTTTGAATAAATAAGGTGCATATTTGTTTGTGTTCCAGATTTTTTTTTTGACATGTGTTCTCTTTTTAGAAAGCAGGCCCCTTTGAGAGGGTCCCTTCTCGGACACCGTGGATCTGTTCTACAGGTCTAAGTGGAGTCGAGTCTTCATCAGAGCTGGTGCATATTACAACAGACTGTGTCTTCTTCAGAGAGAGTACTTTACAGTTTGTCTCCTCATCACAGTCACAGTCTTATATAAAAAGCCTGCTGGGGCTTCTAATCACGTTTAAACTAGAGATAAATGAGAGGTGATATAGTAATTTGAAACAGCTTTACGCTCAAGATGAGATCTGTAAGTCTTTGTTCCACAGTGAGGCGTAGCAGTGATTGTTGTGTACAGTGGCACTTGGGGATGAGCAGCTGGTCAGATGTGAGCTGGCAGGGGGAGCGGGCAGAGCGGGCGCTCCCTCCAGAGTGGCTCATGTGAGGCCTCAGTGGGCCCCCGAGAAGTGGCTTTGGGACCCAGAGAGCTATTTGAAATCAAGGTGAGGTTCAGGTTTTTAAAAACACTGCTGAAAAGTTCAAAGAGGCTTGTGTCACCCACTATCTTGTGGCCCTCCGGGAGGGTTGGGGCAAGATGTTTCTTTTTGTAATATAAGGAACTTTCACTTCAGAAAAGACCAAGCCTGGAATGGAATTGAAGTTACACTTGAGAAGCACTTGCTGATGACGAGATCTTGTTAGGACTCAGCCGCACCGTGAGCGCTTTGCCCCTTTTGGGGGAGTTTCTGAGGAGAGCCTGCTAAGCCCTGCTGTCTGGTTGGCGCGGTCTCACCTGAGCAGGTGGCTGCGCATCATGACCTTCTGACCTCATAACCCTGAAAACACTCCGGAAGCATCTAAAAGACATAAACGCTTCTGTCATCACTTGAGTCTTTTAGTCAAACATGAATAATGGGTTTTATGGCGTGAGTCCATCCTTATAGTCTTTTAAAGGAAAAGCAAAGCATTGTTTTCAGTCCAACTCAAGACTTGCTTTTTATTTCTAAAAACTCAATTATTTTCCATTATCAAGATAATGTAAAGTATGTGAATAACTTGGGAAATGTGTCTGATTCTTTCTGCTCTAAATCTCTGGAATACTGTCACCTAGGAAAAAATTTTTTTTTTTTTTTAGGTTTTTTGAGACAGGGTCTCGCTTTGTGGTTCAGGCTGGCCCTGAGCTCAGGCTCCAACTCACATCACAGCAATCCTCCTGCCTCTGCCTCCTGAGTGCTGGGATTACAGGCGTGAGCCACCACGCCCGGCACTGTGGTATGTGGTACTGGTTGCTGCTGGGTGCGAGTCTCCACACCCAGTATTGTTATGTGGTTACCGGGGATCGAACCTGGGTCCTTGTGCTTGCAAGACAGGCGCCGGAACCACTGAGCTAACTCCCCGGCCCGGAAAAATGGTTTTTAAACTGTCTAGTATTTTCATTTCCTGTAAGTTGTATTTTAAACCAAGCATGGTGGTAAATACCTATAACCTCTGTAGTCTGGAGACTGAAGCAGGAGGGTCACACGTTCAAGCCTTGACAGTTTATTCTAACCCTTTTAGGCAGCAAATTAGGTAATTTTATACTAACGGTCTCTGGCAGTATAACAGTCTTTGGCCCACTGTTCCATTTTAACATGTTAGCTCTCAACAAAGCTTTTACCTTATATACCTACTAAATAAAACATTGTAAATGCATGCCTTTAATTAAAACAAAGACTACAGTTTGTTGCCTAGGGTTACAGAGACATTAAGAAATGGGAACTGACTGCTCGTCTTAGACCTTTGGCGTCTAAGATGGCTTCCCAGTACTGTGGGCGAGAAGTGCAAAGCCTGGCCTTGGCGGTGCTGGGGGGCTGGGGCTGAGCTCACTGACTCCCGGACCTGACCTTGGCGGTGCTGGGGGGCTGGGGCTGAGCTCACTGACTCCCGGACCTGACCTTGGCGGTGCTGGCGGGGCTGGGGCTGAGCTCACTGACTCCCGGACCTGGCCTTGGCGGTGCTGGGGGGCTGGGGCTGAGCTCACTGACTCCCGGACCTGGCCTTGGCGGTGCTGGGGGGGCTGGGGCTGAGCTCACTGACTTCCGGACCTGACCTTGGCGGTGCTGGGGGGGCTGGGGCTGAGCTCACTGACTCCCGGACCTGACCTTGGCGGTGCTGGGGGGCTGGGGCTGGGCTCACTGACTTCCGGACCTGACGACGACATAGGCCACGACCCAGCTACGCTGGAGGGTCCTGGCATTTCTGGCTTTGCTTTCTCCTGGGTTAGCGTCATTCTCAGGGAGGGCTTTTCCACATGATTTCATGGTGGACACTAGCAGTCCTGCTGTGTTTTCTGCCAGCTTCATAACTAGAAAGTGAGGGTTTTCGTTCCCAAATGCCGACAAAGAAATCTCAGGTTTGAGTCTCCCTGGACAAGTGTGACCGCTTGCTATTCCCAAACTAGTTGTTGCAGCTAGATCGATGGCACACAGATGCCCCTTGCCCTTGAGGTCCAACACGCTGCCCAAAGCAAGATAAGGGTGCTGGACAGACGCCGTAGGAAGGCTGTGAGCACTCAGCAGAGCCCTGGAGCACCCAGTGGAAGAATCAGTGAAGAGCGAAGGATCCTTCCCACACAGCTGCTAGCTAGTACCATATTGTTTTTCTTTTTTTGTTTCTTAAGTTTACAGGTACATTTTAGGAATACATTACGATCACATTCAGCACTGGGGATTTATACAGGTACATAATATATCATGATTCTTAATCTTTTCATTCTTCCTTCCCTTCAACTTCTCTACCCCCCCAGCTATGTTTCCATTTTTTCTTCTCTTTTCTTTCCCCTCTCTCTTTTCGTAGGTTCCCTTCCCTTTGGAGCACTTTCTTCCCACATTGCAATATCTGTCATACATGCTGGTCCTCATTCACACTTTCAGCTTCTCACACCAGAAAAACAGTTCAGTATTTACACATGTGTGTCCTATTTATTTCACCTAAGAATGTGGCCTCAGTGTTCACCCATTAGGTATAAATGTCTCTACTTTATCTTCCTTTATGGCTGAGTAGCGCTCCCATTTTATTTTAAAAAAAACAATGCACGACATCTTTATGCAGTCACTAATGGAGGGGCATTTGAACCGTTTCCAAGATTTAGCTATTACAGACTGTGCCATTATACACACGGATGTGCATATGTCACTGTGGTATGATGCTTTTAATTCTTTCATGATATGCCAGCAGGGAAATAGTAGGGTCAAATGGGGACCTCTAATACTAGCCTTTTGAGAAATCTCCACACTGATATCCCCAGTGGTTGCACAGGTCTATCTTCCCACCAACAGCAGAGAAGGGTTCCTTTCTCCCCACATCTCTGCCAACATTTGTTGTTGGTTGATTTCATGATAGCAGACATTCTTTTTTTTTAAAATTCAAATCTTTATTGGCACATTATATATACATATCATCATCGCATTCAACATTGTGAGTTTGTACCAGAATATGACACGACTTGATTCTCATTTTTTCCCCTTCCCCTACCTACCCTGCAACCCCAGCCCATTCATACATAAGCTTTGTTTCCTTTTTTTATTACTATCATTTTCTTTTTCCCCTCTTTGTTTACCTCTACACCCTATTTCCTTTTAAATATTTTTTTTATTTCACAATATCAACTATATGTACTAGAACTTATTTACATCTTCCTTTTCTCATACCAGAAAAAAGATACAGTATTTACACATCTGTGACCTATTTATTTCACTTATGAAGATGTTCTCAAGATACATCCATTTGAGTATGAATGACTCAATCTTATAATTTTTAATGGTTGAATAATACTCCAGTCTATAAAAGAACTACATCTTCTTTATCCAGTAGCCAGTTGATGGACATTTTCGTTGTTTCCAAGGTTTAACTATCACAAACCAAGCTGCTATAAACATGGGTGCACATATATTGCCGTGATATGAATCTTTTAATTCTTTTGTGTATATACCTAGCAGAGCAAAGACCTAAATATTAAAACAGACACACTAAATCTGCTGCAAAACAGGGTAGGTAAAACTCATGAAGTCATTGGCTTAGGGAAAAACATCTTGAACAAAACCTCTATAGCAGAAGAATTGGCAGAAGATGTCAACAAATAGGATCTCATTCTATTAAAAATCTGCACAGTAAGGAAGCCACCAACAGAGTGAAAAGTTAACCAGCAATATGGGAAACAATCTTTACCAGCTGCTTCTCAGACAAAGGGCTACTATCTAGAATATATAAAGAGGTTTAAAAAATCAGCCCACCCAAATTTAAAGACTCAATTAAAAAATGGGCATCTGAAATGAACAAACACTTCTCAGAGGAAGAAGTAAGAGCAGCTAAGAAGCATATGAAGAAATGCTCAACATCGTTGGTCATTCAAGAGATGCAGATGAAAACAACACTGAGATTTCATCTCACTCCACAAAGAATGGCTGGTATTTCAGAATTAACCAGCAACAAATGTTGGCGAGGCTGCAGAGAAAAGGGAACCCTTTTCCACTGTTGGAGGGACTGTAGACTCGTACAACCTCTGTGGAGATCAGTGTGGAGATTCCTCAAAAAGCTAGAACTGAGGTCCCATTTGACCCAGCCATTGCTCTACTAGGTATATACACAAAAGAGTTAGAAGATTCATATAGCAGGCATTCTTTCTGGAGTAAAATGGAATCTCATGTTTTCATCTGCATCTCTGGATTGACCAGTGATGTTCAACATTTCTTTGTGTGTTTCTTTTCTGTTTTTCACTGTTCATGTGAAAAATGATTGCTTATTTCAGAAATCCATTTTTGGATTGGGTCTTTAAATTTGGGGGCTGATTTTTTAAAGTTCTTTATATATTCTAGATAGTAGTCCTTGTCTGAGGAACAGCTGGTAAAATTTTTTCCCTGTGGGTTGTCTCTTCACCGTGTTGGTGGTTTCTCTTGCTGTGCAGAAGCTTTTTAATATGATGAGATCCCAGTTGTTGATTCCTTGTGCTAGTTCCCATGTGACTAAGTTTTTGTTCCTAAAGCCTTTTCCTGCGCTGCTAGAGGTTGTAATATTCTGCTGCTCACATTTTCATGTTGAAGCGACAGACATTGTTCTGTTTTCTGTTTTGTTTTTTGTTTTTTTTTTTCCTCGTAGGAGAGGTGAGATTGGAGTGAGATTTAGAGGTTCAGAAGGAGTTGAGTCCTCTCATAATTTAGAGGTGCTATTTGAGCAGCTTGAATGGTAGTTGACTGTATTTCTAGGGTTCTCAATGATGGATAGTCAAAGTTCATGGACGTTGCAGTCTGTAAGGAGGCAAACAGGCTTCGCGCGGGAGAAACAACGTGGCGCCCGCACCGCAGCCACGCCGGGGGAGGGCGGCCGGTGCTGCGTGCCTTCGCGGCTCACTATTGCGTACAGACTTTTCTCAGCACATGTTAAGGCTGGACTTGAATTTGCAGTGAGCGTACAGCGTCACACTGGTTCCGAATGGAAGATCTTGTCTGGCGGGCCTTATCCTTTCTAAGGGACTGTGACGGGGTTTCTGAGTGTCCATGTCTTTCCTAGCAAAGTCATACGTGCATCCTCCTATGCATTTTTCTAGAAAGTGGACCCATAGCTTTCACTGGGTGCTCCAAGAGCAATTCATTATCCACCGGAGGCTCAGACCACTGACAGAAAAATATGCTGACAGGAGTGGTTCCCGACTTCAGGAGGTTAAATAACCCTGCTGTCTGTGGGAGAAGCAAGAGACCTGTGCTGTTTAGCAGCACAAAGGAATTTAGTTTGAGGATGGATTATTAGCTTATGTTAATGAATTCAGTCCATCCGGGGTTCAAACAGAATATATTGTGGATGAGCCTGCAATAAAATGGACTTCCGCGGCCCTGCCAGCCTGGTGGTTCATGACTGGAACCTGCTGCCAGCTGGGTTTGGCTCAGACTCTACAGCTGGTGCTGGCCTCCTCTTTCCATTTGGAAGGAAAGGGAAAGTGATAAAAATGTTGCTTTATTCTCAGAAGAAATTTATGACAACAGTTTAATAAAAGTTCTAAAAGCATCCTTTCCCTCGGAGAGGGGAGAGCAAGGAAGCCGCTGGGACTGGAGTCGTGAGAGTCCGATGTTGACCCTCACGCTGGAGGCTGCACTTCTACAGAGCCAGGGGCAGCAGGCTGGCATTCCCTGTGGCAGTGAAGGCTGCTTGACACCCTCACCGCCCTGGCTGCAGTGTGAGCCTTGGCTCACCTCACACTGCCCAGGGGTGCCAAGCTCAGCCCGAGGCGTGGCTGTGGTCCTCACTGTGACGCCCCCCCCCCTCGTCTGGTTCCTGTGCCAGCGTCAGACACAGGGAGTGGGTGAGAGGATTCCTGGACCGTGAAACACGTAGCTGAAGAAAAAGGTCCCCATGAGCTGCTTGCAGGAGGTCCCATGACAATGAGCTGCGGCGGGGCCAGCCAGGTCCCCGCGTCTCCAGGGCTGTGTGGCTTCACTGCTGTCTGGCCTCTCCCCGGCCTTGTCAGTGCGGATTTTGGTGCCCACTCTCACAGCCAGCATCCTCTCAGCTTTCCGCTCTGCCCTTGTGGCCTTTAACCCTCTGGGCAGTGATCTACAGTAAAACACACTTCATGTCATGGCCCTGTGCTTGTGTGCATAGACGGAATGGAAAGGGCTCATGGAGTAATGCTGTGTTGCTGTGTTGCTGTGTTGCTGTGTTGCTGTGTGAGGCCCACACGGGGCCCTGTTTGTGTGGCACAGCGGAGCCAGGTTTGTGTACTTCTGCAGCTCAGCTTGTGCTCAAGTGCCAGGCTTCAGGAACAAAGGTTGCAGCTGGAGTGCCCCACTCCATCCTGGCTTTGTGGCCTGTGCCTTCTCCACTGTGAGGAAGCCTTCTTCACCTGAGTCAGTTTCCCATTATTAAAAGTAGAGGTGTAGGCCGGGGAGTTAGCTCAGTGGTTCCAGCGCCTGTCTTGCAAGCGCAAGGGCCCAGGTTCGATTCCCTGTTAACCACATAAGAATGCTGGGCATGGAGACTCACTCCCAGCAGCAACCAGTACCACATACCACAGTGCCGGACGTGGTGGCTCACGCCTGTAATCCCAGCACTCGGGAGGCAGAGGCAGGAGAATTGCCGTGATATGAGTTTGAGGCTGAGCTCGGGGCCAGCCTGAACTACAAAGTGAGACCCTGTCTCAAAAAAAAAAAAAAAAAAGTAGAGGTGTTAAGAATACTTACTTTAAAATGTTGTGTGAGTAGAAATATATATATTAGTTTCATATAAATCCAATACTAATATGCAAATATCCTTATTAGTAGTCATAACAGTACTAACAGAAAACATGATAAAATATTACTGCATGCCTTTGCTAAGTCTAGCCAGTGTTTGCTATTGGAATTATAAATAATGTATTTTAAAAAAAATAAATACTATAGGTTCCAACGCCTGTCTTGCAAGTGCGAAGTCCGGGTTCAATCCCCAGTAACCACATACAATATTGGATGTGGAGACTCACGCCCAACAGCAATCAGTACCACATACCACAGTGCCAGGTGTGTTGGCTCATGCCTGTAATCCTAGCACTCAGGAGGCAGGAGGATTGCTGTGATGTGAGTTTGAGGCTGAGCTCAGGGCCAGCCTGAACTACAAAGCGAGACCTTGTCTCAAAAAAATAAAAGAAAATACTATATGGTCATGCTTTCGTCTGTCCCCAGTTGGATTGCATTTGGAGCCCAATAAAAGTAGATGGCTAGGGCTAGGGATTTAGCTTAGTGGTTCTGGCACCTGTCTTGCAGGCGCAAGGTCCCGGGTTTGATTCTCAGTAACTATATACAGTACTGGTCGTGGTAACTCATGCCCACTAGCCATCAGTACCACATACTACAGTGCCGAGTATGGTGGCTCATGCCTGTAATCCTGGTACTCGGGAGGATGAAGCAGGAGGATTGGTGAGTTCAAGGCTGAGTTCAATACCAGCCTGAACTACAAAGCAAGACCTGTCTCAAAAAACTCGAAAAAAAAAAAAAAAGAGTAGATGTAGATGGCTAATGTTAGGGATAAACTCCATGTCCCAAACATTTATACATTGAATTAGTCAAAACATTTTAAGTTAAAACAACAAAAGCTGTAAACAAACTGGCCTGTCCCAAAACAGGAATGTTTTGGTTCCCGTGATGGTAAGCCTCGGCCTTGCTCCTGGCACGCTGCGTCCAGCTGCTGCGATGGTGTTTGAAATCTCTGCTCCTCACTTCCTGCTCTGCCCTTCTCTGTCAGCCTCATCTTCAGGAAGACCTGGCAGAGCCGTGGCAGAAAGAGCTGCACGAGCCGGGCTTATTTCTGTCTCCCTGTCGGAAGGAGGCGGCCTATTCGTCCTGCCTTGGTGGACGCCGACTCAGAAGAGCTGCCAGAGCCTCGGCTGCTGAGCTGAAGGGAGGCCTGGGGCGCCCCACAGATGCCTGCTGCACACCCCGTCGTCTCTTCCCTGAACACAGGGCTTTCTACGTAACCCAGCGGAGGGCAGTGTTAGGATCTGAGAACTTCGTGTCCTGTGCCCCTCTGCATTTCTGCTCTCTTGCTCACAGTCCAGGCTTGTCTGAAGCTGTGTTATTCCTTCTTTGCTGAGCACTGCTAGCGCAGTGCTTTTGCAGCCACCCATCTTTGTGACACCACTTGAAAGTCATCATTTCCTGCCGGTCCACCTTATGCCTCCCTCCGTTATGTGCTTTCTCAAGCTTTTAGTACTTGCTGCCCTCATTGTGAGCAACAGAATTCAAAGACAAGACAGTGCAGCTTCTCAGTGTCACTCCTTCCTGCCAGGGACCCAGGCAGCCCATGGCGCAGAACTGCACTGTGCAGCTCTGTGACCCTGGCTGGGGCTGAGGGGCCCTGCTGCCAGCCAGCCTGGGTCGGTCCCTGGTGACTACAGCCCATGGCTGCCGTTGTGCACATGCACATACACGCAGATGGGCTGTGGATGGTGGACTTGGGTTTTATAGCAACTCCAGATGGTGCAGTGTGTCTGCCAGGGGGTTTCACAGTTAGCTGGGTCTGGAGCCGGCAAAGCTAAGGGCACATCCCAGAGCAGAGCCTTCTGTCTGCAGTACGCAGAAGTCTGTCCTACAAACTAATTACAGGCATAGTAAATATTGCCTTAGTTTAAGCAGGCCAGATATTATGCTCCAATATTTCCTATGTAGGGTGGAGTCTATATAAAGACAAAGGTATGGATTCAGGCACTCAAAAGTATGGGTTGTCTCAGGGGAAAAATAGGAAATTCTCTAAAGACATTAAAAAATTCTGAAGTCTCAATATTCCTATGTATACATATGTGTATGTATCTGCAAGCAGTGGTGGTGAACCCACGGCACATGGGCCCCAGTGGGCACCTAGAGTCGTCTCTGTTGGCAGCGAGCCAAGTGGCCCCCAGCCTGGCACTGAGGAGGTTCGGGGCTGCAGCTCGGGCTTGTCTCTAGCAGTTCTGTGCGGTGGAACCGTGCTGTTGCACCGCACAGGGCAGGAAGTGTTCCGTTACGACAGAGAGAAGTGAATGATAGGAGGCTGTGATGAGTGACACATACAGTAAATGTTGTAAATGAAAGCACAATTTTAAAGCGCCATATTATTTTTTTTCCTTGCTAGAGCAATATACATGGAGACTTAGGTATTTTTCTTGCAGTAACTTGACACTTGCTATGAAATTATACACACCAGGAATATTTTCCCGTAGGTTCTTTTCCCTAAGTCAGTGTCCTCTGACAGACAGATGTCTGCCTGTCTGTCTCTGTTGCCTCAAGTGACCTTTGTTAGTCGTACTTTATTTCCTACAACTTCCACTTATATTTCTTTCATGGAGATCTAGAACTTGGTGATATTGCACACAATCTAAATTGAGGGTCTTCTTGCATTTTCCAGTCTTTGGTAGCCCATTCCATAGCAGATCCCTCTGTGGAATATTAACAGAGCATTTCGCCTTGTTTTTATAGAAACAGCCAGCTTTCGGCATTTGTGTGCCACTTCCTTACATAGCTCTCTGGTGGATAAGTGCGGAGTAAGCACAACTGCACAGAAAGGCCCGAAAGGACTCACTGGGTTCCGCTTGCAGCCCGCTGGGGGGAGCAGTAGGGGATGTCTACATTGGCACCGTGATGCTCACGGACACTGTGTGCTCCCACCGGTCACACACCCTGGCACACTGAGTCCTCAGGGCGCAGTCCCCCTTCTGCAGCGGAGATGGTGTGCAGAGGGCGTGAGGCTGCTCAAGCACAGCCCCGGCTGCCATGGCTCAGCGGCCTTACGGCTGTCCTCTGTTCTGTGGAGAGAATGAGGGCGCTTCACATGGAGGCAGAGTAAGAGAGGGGAAAGGACGAGAGGAGAGAGACTGAATAAAGATAACGACCCCTAAAGCCCATCGTGACTCATAAGGACTTCTCTGACATGCGCCATATTTCCCTAAAATTAGTGTCCGGGTGTTAAGAGGTAGACATCACCCTTTACATCCTGACGGGGGAGTGAGATAATTTGCTTCATAGGGACCCAGTAGTATTGGCATGTGCTCCTTGAGTCTAGTTTCCTGACCTACCCCACAGTTTCTCCTAGCAGTAAATGATGCTCACCACTAATCAGAGTGATGTGCAGGAGATGAGAGGATCTTGTTTTGCTGAGAGTGGACAGGTTGGAGATAAGGGCACAGTGTTAATCGGATCAGCATTTGTCACCTCAAGCTGGAGCAGAGCTTGCATCAAACTGTCCAGGCTGGAGAGAGTCTGTGACGTGGTTATGTCTAGGGAGACGGGGTGACACCAGCTGAGCACCTACGGACATGACATCGCCGCCTCACCCGATCACATTCACCACTGAGAACTGTACCCGTACACAGTACATCTTGGCTCTTACTTTGTCCCCACTTCCCTTCACCCCCTACCCTCTACCCCCCATTTACATAGCCTTTGTTTCTGTTTTTTTTTTCCTTCTTTCTACCCTGTTCCTCTTCCGCTTTGAATATTTTCTTTCTTTTTTTTTGAGACAGAGTCTTACTTTAGTAGTTCAGGATGGCTCTGAACTCACCATGTAGCCCAGGCCAGCATCAAATTCACAGCAATCCTCCTGCCTCTGCCCCTGAATGCTGGGATTACAGGCGTGAGCCACCATGCCTGGCTGCTTTGAATATTTGCTTCCTGTTTCACAACATCTATTATGCCTTTTGGTCCTCATTTATACTTTCAGTTTCTCACACAGAAGAAACTATACAGAGAAACTATTTACATATGTGTGTCTTATTTATTTCACTTAAGAGTATGGCCTCAAGATGCATCCATACTGGAATTTATGGAACACAATGAAAGCAGTCCCATGAGGGAAGTTTATAGCAGTGAATGCCCATATTAGGAAACAGAGCTCAATAAGCAACCTAAGACTGAACATCAAGCTCCTAGAAAAAGAGGGGCAAGACAAACCAAAGATTGTACAAGGGAGGAAATCACAAAGATCAGAGCAGAAATCAATGCAACAGAGACTAAGAGAATGGTACACAAAGCTAAAAAGTGAGTTCTTCAAAAGAATAAATAAAATTGGTAAACTCTTAACCAACCTTATCAAAAAAAGGAAAGAAAAGGCTCAAATCCATGCAATTAGGAATGCACAGGTGTAAATCACAATAGATCCAGTCAAAACCGAGGCTCATCAACACCTACTGTGTGTGTATGTGTGTGTGTGTGTGTGTGTGTGTGTGTGTGTGTGGTCCTAGGGATTGAACTCATGACCTCTTGCCAGGCAGGTGGCAGTGCCACTGAGAGAACCTGTATTCCAATAAGATGGAAAATGCAGAAGAAATGAACAGATTTCCAGACACATGTGAATTACCAAAGCTGAATCAAGAAGACAGAAAATTATAAACAACCCAGTTTCAATCAGTGAAATCAAAATGTAATTAAAAACTTACCAACAAAGAAAAGCCCAGGAGCTGCTGGCTTCACTGTTGATTTCTATAGGAAATTTGGCAAAGAGCTAAGTCACACATCTTAAAAGAAATGGAAGCACTGTCACTAAACCAAGATCCGTGGACCTCATGCCACAGTATGGTTCATACGGTGTCATTATTATTTTTTTTTTTTTATGTTTTTTGAGACAGGGTCTCGCTTTGTGGTTCAGGCTGGCCCTCAGCTCAGCCTCAAACTCACATCACAATCCTCCTGCCTCTGCCTCCCGAGTGCTGGGATTACAGGCGTGAGCCACCACGCCCGGCACTGTGGTATATGGTATTGGTTGCTGCTGGGTGTGGGTCTCCACACCCAGTATTGTTATGTGGTTACCGGGGAATCGAACCCGGGCCCTTGCGCTTGCAAGACAGGCGCCGGAACCACTGAGCTAACTCCCCGGCCCACGGTGTCATTATTTAACAGCAGTTCTCTTGCTCTCTGTCTAAAACAAATCCTAAATACTTCCTGAATTTACATGTGCTTTTATGGTCTGCGTTCGGTGCAAGCAGCAGTGGATCTGCGAGGAAAAGCGGTGTGCAGACTGGCTGTGCAGGCGTCAGTGGTCATGGCCACGGCTGTGTAAAACTGGAAAGCCCTGCTCAGCTCACCCTCACCCTCACGCGTGTTCGCATCTGCTCTGTAGTCTCTCCGAAGACTGTGCTGAGTGGTTTCAGCCCAGGAGCTATGAGACAGGGAAAGAGAGAGCTCATCACTGGCAAATAATCCCACTTTGGCCACAAACACATGTATTATCTTTACAGACAAAACTTTTGCAAAAATGTTTAATATTTGCATGAGTAACTCATGTTTATAACAGAAACTTTAATGGCCAAAGAAAGCTCAAGATGGATTATGAAGCTGAAATATATTACTAGTACTCTAGTACTACCTAATGAATTACCCTTACAGTGTGGCAATTACAACGTGGCAGTTTAAAACACTTAATATTCTCAAGTGGGTGTCAGGAATCTGGGAACGGTTTAACTCCCCTTAGGAAGTCGCAGCTGTGCTGTGAGTTGAGGCTGTGGCGACACTCGTGCTGTCAGAGCCAGTCCCATGAGTGCCTGCAGCAGGCTTTGTCCTCACTACCTCGTTCTCTTCGAAGGGCGGCTTGGCTCCTGGCCTCTCTGGGTGCCGTGTTGCTGAGAGAAACGCGTGCCAGAGAGAAACCGAGCCAGAGCCCAGCTCCTGCATAAGCTAACCTGAGGAGCGGTGATCCACCGCCTCGGCTTTCTGCTATTGGCTGTGCAGCCAGCCAGGTGAGATGTCGTGGGCGGAGACACGAGAGTGCTACCAAGTTGTGAGATCATCTTTGAGGCTGTCTACCACAGGGTATAAATTACATTTTGTTAGGAAGAATTACACAAGCTCTACCCCACAGTTATTTTTCCCTCCCAAGAGTATTGCAAAATATAAAAGATTAGTAGGAAAAGCAAGCCCAGAGAATGCAACGTTGAATGATGTTTGTGCTTCTCACCCTGGACACACTTCCTGACTTTCTTCCAAGTCTGCCATGACAGATGTGTGTAGCGTGGGGAAGAGAGGAGTAATGGCAGTAGACCGTGGGTGAAGGGTCTGGCTGCACCTGGGTCCTGTATGATTTATGCCGTGAGGAGCCCGAGGGCCGTTGCTTCTGAGAGAGGTTAAGGGTTTAGGATCCAGGCCAGGGTACAATTTTGGAAAAACTTACAGCTCCTAGGCCTCCACGTTCTGCCACTTTTTCATGCAGTAGAAGATGCAGCCATGGAAAATATATTCTAATTTTCACCAATAAGTGTTTTAGGGAAAGATTTAAGTACTTCAAACAAAAATGTCTTGAGTGTGTCTTAAATATGAATGGCATTTCTTATGAAAATACAATATATTCAGTAGAAATCTTAACATCTGAATAAACAAAATATAGCCTCACCCTCCACTGTTAAGTTGTACTGTAGGAAACATGGATAGGTAGTAGATAAGAACACACTTTTAGATAGAGAACATTTTCATCATACATACTGAGCTTTAAAAAAACCCAAAAAACCACCTGTATGGTGCTTTGGTGACTGATGATAATATAAAAACAAATTATAATATGAAATAACTTTGAATGAATTTTTTTTATATGTACAGTCACAGGAAATTTATCAGCAAAAAACCAGCACAAAATAAATAGCAAAATGGAATAAATTTGAATAAGTTCATATACAGACAGTCACAGTACATGTTGATAAATATTTCATTTAAGGAGATTCAAAGTATAGCACAAAAAATTAATTTTGAGGGAATTTCTATATCATAGATTTACTGAATAGTGTGTATGTACCAAGCAACGGGGAACAAGCTGAATTTACAGCTGGTGCTTCTGGCTGTGTCTGCTGACAGTGCCGCAGGTTCCAGTCAACACATGGATAGAATCTGAGATGTCAGAGGAGTGGATTCGGCCCGGCCAGCTGTTGAGCAGCCCTTGGTGTCTGCTGCTTCCCATTTGATGGACCTTTAAATAAGGTGTCTAGAAGGCCATGGCCTCCAGCCCCACCTCCCAGAGATGTCTGTTTCCTAGGCCAGGCATATTGTTGGCCATGGGTGGGTTGAAGATAGGGGTGCAGCGGAGATGCTCCTGTTTTGAGCGGTATAGTACCTTGAAAGGTAGAGTCTGAAGTTACTTGCAGTCACACTTGACCTTTAGAGTGCCTTACACACACTTCTGGGCCTGGAGCTTGTGGCCAGGGAACAGTCCATTTTCTCGCTGGATCCAGGTGCTGGTCCCTGTGCACCCAGGTCAGGAACTCACGCCTTCTCATGGGTGTTTGCCCCTGGTGGACTGATGCAGGGAAAGTTGTGCCAGGCGGTGACGCGACCCAGCCTCACAGGACTGGTGGCCTGATCTGGCACCAGGCAGAGCCACTCGCAAATAGCCACAGAGCACTCTTGTCTCGCTAGCTGCAGAAACCCAGCCAGCCAAACGCGGAGCACAGGAGAAGGTGAAAGGCCGCCTCGTGCTTGGGAGCAGCATCTCTCAAGACAGTGCCACAGAGGAAAATCAAGGGCTTGGTTTGGATCTTGGCCGTGCATGGCAGCTCACGTTCAAGATGCCTGATGTCTCAGGGCTCAGCGTTCACAGCTGGAAGTGCAGTGAGGTGATTAACCCAGAGAGAAGTTGTGCAACTTCACTGAGATAATACAGGTAAAGTGCTTCAGGAGGCCAGTCCCACTGCGAAGACTCAAATCAAAATTTTGTATCATTTTTTTTAAAGCATCCACCAGTTCTTGCCATTTTATATTGTCTAGAAACAGTTGTATTCATTTTCAAATCCTAAATCAGATCGTACCAGATAGCAGAGAAAGCCTCCAGTTTGTGTGATCTGTGAGAGCACCTGGGTGGGTTGGACGAGCGTTAGACAGGCGGAGCTGTCTAGCAGGCTGGTGAAAATGCAGCCCTCATTGTGATCGGGCAGCCGGCCTGTGGTAAGCAATGCTTCATGGAAGGAGTCCTGCCTCTGTGTGTGCCTCTGTGTGTGGAGGGGCCGGGTTACATCACAGTGGCTGAGGGGCCTTGAAGGTTTAGAGCGGAGGGTCGGTACCAGCTGCTGGCTTCCGGGTCTTGATCCTGCTTTCCCACTAGCAAGCTGTGTGACGTGAGGTGAGATTTTCCCCCAATTCTTGCCTCAGGTGTTAAGCATACTAAGTATACTTCTCTCCCAGGGCAGTTGTGAAGAGTGAATGGTTGAAGCAGAGGCACAGAAAGGGGCTTGAGGGTCCTCACATGTGTCCATCTTCAGCTCAGGAGTGAGCTCCAGCTCTTGTGCATGCTTTCATGCAGTTGTTGGTAGTCAGCATAGCTGGTCAGCACACAGGAAACATCTCTCATTTCAGCAGTGATTAGATCTGACACTCATCAGCGCAGATTTTAGTAACTGGTGGATCTGTTCAAATGAGTGAGAGTCATCCTGTGGCAGCTCCTCGTAATTGGGTGGCTTTGGGTTAAGTATGAGGTGTAATTATCCCAATCTGGCCCCTGGATTTTTGCTGGTTTGTTCAACATACTTATATAAACAGGTGTGCTCTATGTAAACATTTGTGAAAGTCAAAATACCGAAACAGATTAAATATGGGACCGGGCTGGATGCCACATCAGTGTTGTAGTGACAGCAAAAACCATCATCTGTTACTTTTAATGTTTGTGGCTAGTTTGAATTTTTTTGGCTTGATGGTGTTTTTTGTAGTTGATTCAGAAATCCATTTGGGACTTTATACCAGTTTTCTGTTTCTTCACATTTAAGGAGTCTTTCCATAAAAATAGGCTGGCATAAAGTTTCTCCCCTGGTTAAGTGGAGCCGCATTTAGTTGGAAACCCCTGAACAGGTCACTCAGGGCACAGGCAGGGAGGTTCAGAGCCTCGTGCAGCTGCTTTTCTGATTTGCTGGTGCCAGGGCACCTCCGACTGTGCCGCTGTCTCATCCTGGACACAAGAGTACCCGGTTCTTTGGCTGTCGGGCAGTCAGTTTATCTGGGGATGTGGCGGAGCTCTTTGATTCTTGCAAAGGTTGACTTTAGCAGAAAGGGGACGATTTCCTTACATTGCTCAGTACCTGGAAATCCTGTAATCTATTTGTCAGAAATAGTTACTTTCAGATTCGTATATTCTCCTCTCTGAATTAGACATATGGGTGTTTTACATTTCTGTATTAGAAAGCCAGCTGTCGGGGTGCTCTCAGCTGCTGGTCAGGGCAACCTGCTTCCAGGGGCCCTGTACCCTGCGCAGCCTGCCCACACCTCAGAGGACCCGGGCAGCACACAGAGGGCTTCAGGACCGAGTCACGTGTCTCTTTCAGGTCAGCGTTTCTGCCTCAGGCGGCCTTCCACATTTGCACCTATTTTTATATTTTCTTCAAAGCATTTTGCAAGTGATAAGAGTCATTAACTTCACTGCTGCTGAATGAAGTAAGAGGATGTTAATATTTCTACTGAAAAGCAAAAACCTTTGCTGAAGACATGTTGGGTTGTTAAGAAGTTTTAATTTTCAGTTTTGGTATAATTTTTGCCTGGATTTGGGGAGTATTAAAATTGATCTTATACTCTGAGGTTGATCCACAGAAACTCTTCTAATAATATAGTTGTCTAATGCCTACTCACTTTAGTGCTTTGAAGGTGCAAAATTAATATTCCTAAAATCCTCCTTGAACATTTCATGATTTTATTTTGCCTCTTTTTTAGGCGTTATAAGCTTTGCACTGAAAGACCTGCTTCACACCCTGGACTGGTTGTGCTCTCTGAGTCTCTCCTTCTGTGTGATGGAGACAGTGATACTCACCTGAAAGTGACCGATCAATAAACAAAATCATGTGTGTGAGGTGCCAGGCGAGGCAGGAGTCTGTAAAACTTAAAAGGTAAAAAACCAAAAACTTTTTTGTTCCTATAAGATCAAACCCAAATTCTATTTTCTAGCCAGATAGATCATTTTATTCTTCATTTCCCACAAAACAAACTTTTTGGCTAGAACTTTCAATAGAAAAATAGTTTTACAGGTGAAACAAAGCCCCTTGAAATAGTACTTCATCTTGCCACACGCGGCCACCTTCTCTCCCACTCACTGAGGATGACTTGCTGGTCCTGGGCCATCAAACAGATGTCAATCAGGTTGTGACCTGCTGCTTGAGAAGTGGTGGCCCAGAAGGCGCCCATCCTCCTCCTTGACCTTCTACCCTCCCTTGGGAACTAACCCCTCATGAAGTCTTCCCTCACCCTGGATCTGATGACCTTCTTTGAACTTGTCGCTTTTTTCTCAGTCTCATTTATGGCACTAAAGCAAATTGGTTTTTATGTTAATTATTGATTCGTGACCTGTCTTTGTGGCTAGCCGATGAGCAGCGTCAGGGTGTGAACTCTGTGTTGCTCTCACTTACTAACCTGTGCCTGTAGTAGGGCATGGAGCACCCAGAACCCCCCAGGGCACCAGGAAACTAAATGGCTCCCTGCCTTTGTGCTGGCATTTGAAAGCCGTAAAACAAGTATGCGTGGGTACCTTTGAGAGCAGGTGGCTTCTTGACTGCACGACTGCAGCCTGGGTCGCACGTTTGCATCTGCTGGATGCACTGCATTCTTCTGAAAAAGGCTGATATCAGGTGGGAATTGGATTGTCGGCTTCTGAGTGCACATTCTCAGTTTCTGGTTCTCTGACAGGACTTTCTGGATCTCAGGGGCTTCCATCCACTGACAGTGTCTGAGCAAACACCAGCTTCCTCTCTGCCTCATCCTTTAAACTTTGGACCTTTGCAGCATGTGAAAGATGATGACAGTAGCTTTGCGGACCTGCATTTCTTAGCATAGACACTTCTAGCCATTTCTGCTTTGTGCACACGGGTCCAGGGAGGTTTTGTATACACAGTGGCACACTTATTCAGCTGGAACCTTTCACCTACTTATTCAGCTGGAAGCTTTCACCTACCATGAAAAGAAGAGTATAGGGGCTAGAATAGAATATTTATGTTGATTACCCACCATTCCTGTCATGTGGAGCCCAGTTGTGTGAGTCTAATGATGCGATTTAGAGAAGAGCAGGACCCATTTTGTGTTTATGCAAATTATCTACCCAAGGCCCACCTCATTTAAAGGAACTGAATTAATTTAGGGAAGTTTTTTCCTTTCCCTTTTTAATCTAATTCAGTCAGCCCGACTGACATAGTAATAGATACCAAGGCGCTGCCTGTGCAGCTGTGTAAACTAACAGATCTAGCTGTAGCAACATCTGTCTCCAGACAGTGCATTGCTGAAAATATATCCCAGAAGTATCTAGGAAATTATAGAGACAGCTTCTCAAACAGTTAAGGAGGCACCTAGTTCAAGGGTTAAGAAGCACCCTGATAACTTCAGAGGAAAATCTGGAGCAAGTTTTTGCCGTGACTTGTTCCGGACTGATGGCCTCTAGTTCATGTAACAAATCTGTTCAACCATAGGCAAATTTTTCTCTTTTGAGTGTCAGACTTCTAGAGGGACATTGAAATGAGTTTGGCTTAATTCAGCACTCAGAGAACTCCAGACAGACTTCCTTATTTAGATTCTTTCCCATCCTGCCTGCCATTTACTAGAACTAAAATGTGTGTCAGAGGAAACAGGGCTTGTCTTAAAGGAGATTTTGAGAAAAATCTCCCTTCAGCAGTCGTGTTCACATGAAAGTCACTTTTAAATGAGGAAGTGTAAATCAGGTAGCTTATTTGCATGGCTGGCAGAAAGCCCATCTGACGGGTTGATGGGAAGCACTAATTAATCACCCAGGGTCTCCTGGTTCACTAACCACACTGCACACGCCTTCCCTGTGGCTGAGGCTCACGGGCAGACTGTGAGCTTGCGGCCGGCTTGTTTCTCTCAGCACTGTGCTGCCACTGTAAATCAATAGGGACCTAAGTATCCTGCCAGTGTCCCCTTTCCCATGGAGACCCTCTCTGGTTAAAAAGCTTTAAATGAAATCTTACACTGGAAATGAAAAGAAGTTTCTAGCAGGAGTGAAAACAAAGAATTAAAATTCTTTGTAATCTTTTCTCCCCCAACAGGTTAAACTCGGGATTCTGGCAAAAACCAGATAGGTTAATTGAATAAGATGCAGATGACATGATAGTTTTTAATTGAAATAGTGGTGTGTTGATTAAGTGGCTCCTTAGACACAACATATACCTGAACTCAGCAATTCTCACCTCTGTTCTGTGTGAATACTTTACTGTCTCCATTTGCCAGTAAGAGGACTGAGTCTGTCAGCTTGCCCAGGGTCATTTGGAGCCCAGTTATGTGATTACATAGGAATCATGTAGGAAATGCAGGGGCGAGATTTGAACCCAGATTTTTCACTCAAGGTCACACTTACTTGACTATGTTGCTGTCTATAATTGATACAGTCCCCACGTTCTCTCTTTATTTGAGGATCTGCCCCCGGTCTGTATCTTCAGTGTAATTCCTATTTCCATGTAGATGCTCCACGTTACTGTGCGCTGATAAATCATTTCAGAAGCTGCTGACCTCTCGTAAGGTGCTTCCCTCTCCAAACCTCGTTATCACGCTGAGCAGAAAAAGCTGTGGGCATCTGTGTGGCAGAGGGGGTCAGTGCGGCTTCGTATCCCTCATGCTTTTCTTCATCGTGAGACTCTTTCAAGTAATTCTGACCAAAAAGGAGAACTCCGGAGTGACACCCAGGGAGAGATTCCAGGCCGTCCTGCTTAGAACTCAGCTTTCTGTGTGGCTTCCGCTTATCCTAGGTGCCAGTCAACTTCTAAGAGTCTGCATGATAAACTCCTATATAGAAGAACGTATGAAAGCCTGTTTTGTCATGTCCGAACCGACTTCCCATGCCTCGCTGGAGGGAGCGGGCTGGTGCTTGGTGTCTTACGTGGGCTGCGTTAGCCAGTACTCCACTGCTTAGTATGCACTGCTGATGTGCTCTGCTGAAAGGAATCTATTCCACCTCTTTTTACAGTGGCATAGAAGTTGGAAAGAGGAAAAACCGAGCTGAACACACAGAATAAGTAACTAAATGGGGCCGTCAGGCTGCCCTTTTGTTTTCAACATCTCCTCCCTCCTCCTTTGTGAGTCACTGAGCTAGGAGGAGTGATCAAAGATGCCTCCATGTGTGGAGGTTATTTGTCATCCACAACAAAGGGCTAATTGCGGCTGGGCTTCTTTCACATGATAATCAACGAATTTGGGTCTTTTGGGTGTGCTTCATGTGTCCTGCATTCGTCTCTCAAGACTTTCCAGGTTTCAATTGGATATAAAGGATCAGAGAGATGACATCAGCCCAGTAAAAAATTAAGGAGATTTTAACCATGAATATAGAAATGTGAAAAAAAAAAAGAGCTTGAGGGAGCGCTTGCCAGCATTCCTTTTGTGGTGCTGGATTTCACCAAGATTATAACTGGTGATAGCTATTAAGAAGGCTACTTGGCATTTCTGGGGTACAGCACATTTTCTCTCAAGATTTGGCATTTCAAAAGTCCCAGTGGAGGAAACGCAGGCCCTGTTTTCATGTGAGCTTCAAGTCCTCAAAGGTGATTTCTTAGATGTCTTCATTACTAATGTTATCAATAAGTGCTCATTGTAAAGTAGTGCTCTGAATTCTAATCAGAAGTCAGTGTTTTGGATCTGAACATGGGGTGTGTGTACTGAGAGGTGATAGAAACACATGTGTTGGACACTCAGCTCATTCTGTGTAGTGTTTGAAGAGTTGGAGATTATGCTCTTTTGATATTTTTTAACATTTATTTCTAAGTAAGGGGAAAGTATTGAAATTTACCTGCAGGATACAATTATTTCTTGAGACTATTTCATATTTACAGTTAAATGAAAATGTTTTAAAATGAAATAATCAAAGATAGACTACAGCACATATACCTGTTTCATAAGTCACTTTTTATTCTATAAAAATGCTTGTGTATTTTAGAAAAGGAATGGGTTAGGGTTGTAGCTCAGTAGTAGTGTTTGCAAGTACACACAAAGACCTGAGCTTGACCCCAGCACTGAAAAATGAAAGGAGAAAAAGAAAATAGATTCATCAGCAAAACAAGTTGAAAGGAAACACACACACACACACACACACACACACACACACACACACACACACAATGAAAAAGACATATAGTCAAAAAAAGCATTTACATTAGTTTTTTTAGTACTACAAACAGCTCAGCTGTGCCAGCTTTCACTGCGCTGACGTGCAGTACAGGTCACCCTGCGCACAGTAAAACCAGAGTAAACCACGCAGCCCTCCTCTGTAAAGTCGTGTCAGAAAGAGCCTAGAACAGGAAGAGCGCTATGCCTTTGTGCCCCTGGTTACTCTGGCAGTGTCGTGGGGTGCTGGTAGATGACGCTATGCCTAGGGCAGAGACATAGGACTTTATCAATCACTGAATGTGGGACACCACGGCGTGAGTATGTCGGACACCTTTCCTCCACCCGAATTCTTACAGAGTGCTGCAGGGGGACCTGCTGGCTGCTCTGTGTCTGGTAGGTCGCATTAAAGAAGAAGAACCCTGAGGGACCTTGATTCCTGTAGTAGGCAGTGAGCCTGCCTGACCGTCCGCCACCTCTGGACACTTTGTAAAAGGTCTTAAAAAGAATCCATAGCAAAGTGCTCATCAGTCCAACCTGGATCTCATTGGTAAGTACTAGTATGTGAGGGAATTCTCTCCCAATTTCCATATTCTGGAAACAGTCCCTAGACAGACACCAATTATGTGAATAACCTGCCCAAGTTTTGGGGGCAGCATGGTTCACGTGACAGGACAGTAGTATGTTTCTCTGTTTTTTTAACAGATGGATAAAATGTCCCTCAAAACTCTCATGTGTTCTGGGGTGGGGTCCAGCCAGGAGAGATGGGTGACGGGGTGTGGCTGGAGGGTGTATCCTGTCTCCAGCTCCTCCCTCCCTTGTCCACTTCCTGGCTGCCCTGGACTTAGGGCTTGTGTTTAGATGTCCCCCAAGTCCTCATGCGGAGGAGATGAGGCTTTCTTGCACAGAGGTGGCTGCACTGGGACATGGGCTGCTGGGATTAAGGACATGTGATTTCTAAACCATTGCAAGTGAATGATTGGTTTGGAACAGAAAGATGTTGTTTAAAGTCCCTTGTTGCTTTTGCTACCTTGTGGGTGCCATGAACTGGGTCTCCACTATGTGCCACCCTAACTTGCAGCCACCCAGTTATGGGCAGAAACCTCTCTGATCTCTAAGCCAAGTAAACTCTTCCCCTTTAACTTTGGGTGTCAGGTGTCTTGTCTCTGCAATGAGAGAAAGTAACTAAGACACACGGGGCGAGCGGCTGTCCTCTCTCAGGCCGTCCACTCTGCCATTTCTGCTTTGGGGCCTTGGTCATGGGCTGGACTCACTGAAGTCGGTCTAACGGCCTTGCCTCCTTTGAGTGGTGTTAGGTGTTGTGACTCAGCAACAAGAAAGATGAGTAATCTGTGTATCCTGCACATGGCATATCCTTTTCAAAATGTCTTTTCTGTGCTTGATAACCACCATCCTGTGCAGCTGGAGCATGTGCTGTTTTGCCCATGTGGACCTGAAGGGACTCAGTGATCTGACCGCGCAGCCAGTTAATGTTCAGCTTGGCACAAGACCCACGTCCCTTGAATGCGCTGTGCAACTGTTCCCTGCTTATCATATACATAAGGTGAAGAGTATTACCATCTGGGTCCTATCCTCAGCCTCATCTTTGGTGTTGTCATTTCTCTAGTCTTAGTTCTTGCCCAGGAGGAGGATTGGTTGTCACTTCCAGGGTCAGGAACTAATTCTAATTAGGGAAGATTATTCTTTAAAGCTTTCTTAACGCTCTATGTTTTAGTTTCAGCTTAATGGGACACAGAGTCTCTGCTATCTCAACCCCTTTGCTCACCACATCCAGCATTTCCTCCCCTTAGCTCAGCGTGTCTGGGCTGTGTGGCAACCCTCTTCCAGGCCCCTTTTATTTATTTCCCCACAGCCTGTCCTTCAGGCTCCCTCTGCGTACTGCTTTATGAACCTGTGTTCTCCAGAATCATGCCTTGATCTTACTCACTATAGACTCATGTTGCCATTACAGAAGCCATGATAGGAATTATTTATGAAGCTCTGTCTCTGTGCCAGGTCCTTTGGTAAGCACATTAGAGGAATCTCATTCAGTCTTCTCAATCACTTGGTACTATATTAGTCAGCATTGCAATGCTACAACAAAATACCTGAGGCCATTAGCTTACAAAAGAGAAGGCTTACTTCAGCTCATAGTCTGGAGGCTTTCATCCGAAATGTAGTGGCCCGGTGGCTGGGCCTGTACAGCCTGTTATGGTGGGAGCATGTGGCAAACAAACACCCCATGAGCCAGGAAGCAGAACGCAGAGAAGACTTGGGGGTCTCCTGGTCCCGTTTGAGGGAATACCCCCAACAACTTGACTTTCTATAACCCTGTCTCCGAAGTCTACAGCTCCCAGGGGGATCACCCTGGGGCCAACCCTTTAACATGTGGACATTTGGAGGACACTACCCACATTCAAACTATAGCAGATCTCATGACATAGATACTGCTGTTCTCCAGTTTACAGGAGAAGAAATGGAGGACCAACAGATTTAATTATTTGTCCTTGATTATACAGCTAGTATATACTGACACCTGAATTTTCTAAGCTGAGCTTGACTCTGCAGGCACCTGGCTGTCCAGCCTTCCTGGCTCCTACATGCTTGTACCAGGACATTTCCATGTCAGTGTGACATTCATCTGTTGGTAACATTGATGTGGGGCACCAAGTAATCAAAAAATGGTATTCAGATAAGCAAAAGTAATCCAGACAATGAAAATATTATAACTCCTAACCAGCTAGATATCTGAAACTGGAGTTTGTGTTTTCCAAAATCAAAGAATCTATTCTAAGAATGACAGACATTAAGAATAGGAAAAATTACTGAAAGAAAGATAGTCTCTGTCTGAGAGGGACAGAAAGGGGAGCAGAAAGTGGGTTGCCCGCCCACCTACCTTTCATGAGGTGAAGTGGATTCAAGGTGAGACAAAACCACAAGACTCAATGGGAAATTACAAACTCCCTGACCAACCTATAAGATCGTAACTACAGTCACCCAGGTAATATTAATTAAATGGGGAAACAAGTTGTGTTTGAGGCGTTTCTGGAAAGGAAATGGGCTAGGGAGATTGATGTCTATTTAGAATATCAATCACTGGCATCCTTCCATGGGGAAGTAGTGCTTCTTTTTTGTCTATAGTGTCAGCCAGTGAATGTGTCTGAATTGTTTTTGTATGCTGAGGGCTGAGCTTTGTCTAACTGTCTTATAGTCTTTTCGAACTAACTTAGCTATCTGCAATCACATGTCTAAAACTAATCTTTTAATCTCCAGCACCCCCAAAATAAAAGTAAAACAGGGTTTGTTTCCCCCTACAGTACCTTTATTTCCAGTATTCTGACTGTGCATGTGACCTCCCGAGCCTCTCAAATTGCCTAAGCTGAAACCTCAGGGAAGGCTGAGGCGTGGGGCTCGCTGGTAAAAACTCAGAGCTTTGCACAAGTGGAGCCCTGGATTCCCACTATAGCCGTGCACAGATATCCCTGAAGCTGGCAAATTTTCTTATATTCTTCTCTCTCCATTCCGCACAATTTTCCTTAAACGTAATTACTTAGGATCCAAGATGAACTGTGAATAAACTAAACGAAGAAAAATTCCTGCTTCTGTGGAGCTTGAGTTTTTGTAGAAATTCAAATCCCCTTCTTAGAGATTTGGGAATTGAGGAAGCGCGCAGTCAGGTGCCTTGCTGCAGCACACTAGCGTGGGATTCCATTCCAGGCGTGCTGGAAAGGCCGCGATTGTAAGCGCCCATTCTTCTGCTTCCTGCCACGAAGTTCACAGCGTGTCCTTGACCCTGTCTGCACCACGTCTCCCCTTCTGGGGTGAGCCCTGGGTTGCCGCAGCAGCCCCCTCCTGCCCCACTCTCGCAGCCAGAGTCCTCTCAGTTCAACATGTGCACTATGCTGAAATGATTCTTTTAAAATGCAATCTGAGTGTTACAAGAAGTAAGACTGGAGATGGTATGCGAACAGTTATATCTCCAACCCGTTACCTGTGCGGTACACCGAGTTCTTGTTCTCTAGAAACCGAAGAATAAGCCCCAGGAACAACAGACGTTACTGAGATGAAAGCTCCTGTGCCAGACGTGGTGGCTCACACCTGTCATCCTAGCACTCTGGAGGCAGAGGCAGGAGGACTGCTGTGAGTTCCAGGCTGGCTCAGGCTACATAGTGAGTTCAGGGCCAGTCTGAACGACAAAGCGAGACTCTGTTTCAGAAAACTAAAGAAGAAAAAAAAGAAAGCTCCTGAGGGGCAGGGGGGGGCCTGAGGGGTAGCCAGGACCCCACCTTACAGAGGAGTTTTATAGGGTGCAACCTACATGGCTACAATGTGGGCCACAGCCACAGACAGCCAATGAGGTTTCCAGGACGGTTACTTAGGTGGGAAGGGGGGGTCCAGTTGGGACACAAGTCACATAGCAAGTGTGGGTAGAAAGAATAGAGATTGTCCTGGGAAGGGGGGCCCAGGCGTCCCTGGTCACTGCTGGGGTGTCCGGTGCCTGTCCAGGCCTCACAGGCCCGGGGTGCTGTCTGGAGCAGTATGTCAGCCTGGAGGCCTGGTTTCCAGCCCTTATGTCCAGTCACACTTCAGTATGCTTTCCGACACAGCTCTATCTAATTGCCTGAAATATTTCAGCATAACTCATCTGTCTCTATCATTGTTTTGCTTAAAATCTTCACTTGGTGTCCCAGGACTTGGTGGCTTTTTGATAGCCACAGTACTGTGAGTGGCCCCAGGCCCTGCTTAGCTGTCTGGGCCGGAGTAAGGTGTATTAATAGGACAGTCTGCAGGGCCCAAGGTCTGGAGCTGCCTGGGACTTGCGTCTACCCAGGCCCCCGGTGTTGCGGCTGGTGAGGACCTGCATTGTGAGAATCCGCACCTGCTGAGAGCCTTGAGGAGCTCTTGCCGGTTCCGGAGGGACCAGCTGGTTCAAGCTTTGATCCTTTGGCATGTGTGGCTGCCTCTGCAGGGTCAAGTCTTCTTGCTTCCTTAAAACACAGTGCAAGTATTGCGTCCCAGGAATCCACCCTCAGAGCGCTGCACTGACCCTGCTGTGCTTCTGTAGCAGTTCATCGGTGTCCCTGGGAGGCTCCGGTCCCTGCACTTGAGCTGTGATTTTTAGCTCTTTAAGAAAAGAGCTTGGCTTGTGTCTTACCTTACCATCCGTGGCGGTAGACATGATGCCCTATACACCCTAAAGATACTCATTAAATAAGTTGAATGATATAATCCTATGCATGCTTTCTAAAAGAGTAATCCTATTTTAATTTTTATTGGTATTAACTCTTAAATTATGTTTAATTTTTTTAAAATCAAGATATTTCAGCATAACAGCTGTACAACTGAGAACATTAAACTTTCAAGGGCTAGGGTTTTAGCTCAAGTAGTATTGCACCTACCTTGGAAACGCAGGTTCGATCTCTGGTACTGTCAAAAAAACCTAGAACAAGATAAACAAAAAAACTTTCAAAGCTGCCCCTGGCAACTGACGTACCTGTCAGCTGTTTAACACACAGAACCGGAGCTTATTCCCACAAACTCTGAAGTTTTGTAGCGATAACTTACTTCTTTGCTTGTAGTCTGAGATACTCAGGTTAGCCTTCCGTCGTCCTCAGCCTGTGGAACGTCTGTCTGCTGTGTTTTCAGGCCTGGCTTTGTCTGATGACGATGGTGTGGCCAGGCAAGTGCAGCCTTTTTTCAGTGAGACAAGCAAAGATAAGTGGGCTGTAAATGCGAAGCACCCGTGTTTCTCCCCAAAGTGGCAGCTCATCCCTCACTTTTCTTCTGCATGTCTGCACGGGCCGGGTGATTTCCAAGAATATATGTTTTATTGTTTGCCCAGCCCTTGCTTTTCTCTCTGTACACATCTCAGATTACTGGTTCTGGCCAAAATATCAAGCTTCAAACTCTAATAAAGGAATTTGCAGACAGGACTGTCCCTGGACAGTAGACATTTCTGTGAGGAGCACTGTACCCTGGCCATGGTGCTGCATGTCCAAAGCACAGAGGCTTTCTCTGCTCTCTGGGGAAATGGAGGAGTACACACGTGTCCCCAGGGCTCCCCTGCATCATGGGGAGCGTAACTTGTTGCTTCGAGATTCAAGCTGTAGCATTCTGTCTCTGCAGTGCAGCAGGCGGGCCAGGGTGGAGGTGTGTGCGTGGAATTTCTGTCAGGTGGGCATGCGGCTGAATTGTGTGTTCTCTTACAGACCGGGTAGCGACAGCTGGCCCAGGGGTTCAGAACAACTTGCATTTCCACCCAGTTGTTTGGAAAAGAACAACGCCGTCTGCCAGAGGATTCTTATTCCCTGAGCACCATTCTTGGGGCTACTTTCTGTTTTGTAATTCACTGTGAGCTTTCACAGAAGAAAAGCATGACAGAAATTAATCTAGTCTCTTATTTATGTCTTAGTATTCATTGGTTGCAACTAGCAGAAAGTTCCCAAAGAGCTTACTTGT
The DNA here is from genome assembly GCA_004026965.1 of Petromus typicus. NCBI lineage: Eukaryota > Metazoa > Chordata > Mammalia > Rodentia > Petromuridae > Petromus > Petromus typicus. Next base: position 43,840 of record PVIR01000248.1, read on the forward strand.
AATAGAAGCCTAGGGGTATTGTGTGGAACCCCAAGTCACGAGTGCCACTGGGCCCCAGCCAAAAGGAACCTGAGGCACTCTTGATCTTTCCTCCCCACATATGTGAGCTCTCTCTGTAGCTGGTTCCAGGATCTTCTGGTGATAGGGAAGCAAGGCTACCAGAAGAAATTGCACCTAAAACCAAACCCCTGGGAAGGCGAGACCCTCATTGTTATGGTTGTGTTGGGGCGGGGGGATCCCTCTAAGCCTCATGTGGACACAGAGGGGCTTTTCAGAGCTGGCTGGATCTAGGGTGTGCACTAGATCAGGGGTGTGTGGTTACTGAGTCAGTCCCCTGAGGGCTCTGGCTAGGATGAGGGTGTGAGTGTCCCCCCCGCCCCCCGGGGAGCCTCATAAGATAGGAGGGATAGAGTGGGTGTGCTTTCCCTGTCTGCCGGCCGTGGACCATTTCTTCTCGGCGATGCTGCTATACCATGCCACCCTACCTCACAGCCAGCTCATTACGGAGTGAAACTTCTACAAATTGAGCAAAATATATCTTTTCTCCTTTAACTTAGGATGTTGAGTACTTTGTTGCAGCAACTAGAAAAGTAGTATAGTAAGACAGTGGTGTTCAGAGCAATGGCTCTTCCTGATCGTGTGTCCAACCTCAGTCGACTAAGTGTGAGGTCAAGTAAGCCTTTCTGAACAGACTCCAGGGTACATTATGAGCTGTGCTATAATTGATAGCCCACATTTCCCCAGAATGAGTGTAATGAAACCAATCCATTCACATAGGATATTGTACAAAATTAATAAGAGTGATAAAGTTAGGGAGAAAACATCAAGATGCCCCCGGGAGGAGCAACATGACATGAAAATTCAAAATAAATGGATTTCAAGATAGGAGAGCCATCCACCCGGGAGCGTGGGCCAGGATGCTCTGAATGGAAACAGAGGACTCAAAAGCGGTAACACTCGTGTGCACTGTTCACAGAGAGTTCTCCTAGCTCAAGTCGGAAGAGAGAGCTAAGGGGCGGCACTGCCAGTGCCGATTTGTTAGGGCATGTGCTCTCTGGTTGATGCTGCCAGTGAGCCGCCCCTTGGCACTGCTGGGTGTAGAGATCAGATGAGGCTCCCCAGGGAGTGCCAGGGAGCTGCCGGGGTGCGTCTGACCACCGCACACCAGGGTGCTTTCACCCAAGAGGGGGAGCAAGACTCGGAGCTGGGTTTCACCGTGACCAATTGTGGGCGGCAGGAGTGGAGGGCAGAGAGGAGAAAGAGGAGAGGGGCTCCTCGAACTCACTCTGTCCTCACGTGATCGTGGGGGCCCTGCAGTTGCCTAGTGCAGTTCTCTGGGTGCCCCTGTTGTCTCCACTGACACAGCAGCCCCCAGCGCCTTTGTAGGTTCTTTCTGTCCAGGGGAAACACAACAGCCCCTGTGACCTGTGAGCATGAGACAGCCAGGCCTGTCACCACCACCCTGCACATCCCAGCCCCTGGCACTTCGCCCCAGCGTAGTGCCTCTCCCCACGCTGCCCACTTTGCCTGGACGCTGTTCCCTGAAGCCCCTGGACAGCCATCATGAGTTTGGCTTGTCCAGGGTCTTCTCACTGGACTCGGACTCTGCCACCTGGTTCGCATCGCAACAGCTCCTCCAGCTTCCTCCACTCCGGCCCTCTTACACTGCTCCTGGCAGTGGTGCTTCTGTCTCCAGGCGGCTGCAGTCTACTCATCTGTTTCCTCTTACTGTCTCTCTTTCCTTGCATAAACCAGCTAGTATGTCATCCCCACCCAGCTGACATCTTTGTTAATGTCCTGACTTAGCCAGAGTCCTCAGAGGATTACTGTGTTCATAATAGATGCTCAGTAAATATTTGGCACATGAGTAAAGTAAGAGCCTTTCCCAAGATCGAGGAGCCACAAAGTGCTGCTGTCAGAACAGAGGCAGGGAGTGCTCAGACACACGGAAGCAGCAGGTCAGACAAAGTAGAGGGAGGGCCGTGGCCCTGGCCTCGATGGGCAGTGCCCTGTTTACAGATCTGAATGGCATCCATCATGCCATCTTGCCATGAGGTTTACAGACTGTCTGCGTGAACTGGGACACTGGCACCCACTGGCAAAACTGGGATTGACTTTCTGTGTATTGAATTTTCCGCACTTCTCTTTATTCCTGATCCAAGTGCCTTCTCCACAAGACATGTATTTCACTGGCCCGAGTACTCGGCACACGTGTGCGCTTGGCTGCAGCGCCTGCTGTCCACTAATATGTACGTTTTGGACAGGAGCGGACAGGAAGTACATGGTCTGCAGCTGCAGGAGACATGCCTTTCTGCCGGCACTTGGCTGTTTCTTCCCTTCTGAGCCAAATGTTTACTCAGAAAAGATTTTAAAAATTAACCGGGTGTGGGGCCGGGGATATAGCTCAGTGGTTCCGGCGCCTGTCTTGCAAGCGCAAGGACCCGGGTTCAATCCCCGGTAACCACATAACAATACTGGGTGTGGAGACTCACCCCAGCAGCAACCAGTACCACATACGACAGTGCCAGGCGTGGTGGCTCACACCTGTAATCCCAGCACTCGGGAGGCAGAGGCAGGATTGCTGTGATGTGAGTTGGAGGCTGAGCTCAGGGCCAGCCTGAACCACAAAGCGAGACCCTATCTCAAAAAAAAAAAAAATTAGCCGGGTGTGGTAGCTCATGCCTGTGATCCCAGCACTCAAGAGGCAGAGACAGGAGGATTGCTGTGAGTTTGAGGGTAGCCTGGGCTATATAGTGAGTTCAGGGCCAGCCTGAACTAAAGAGCTGGACCCCGTCTCAAAAAAAAACTAAAAAAAGAAAAGGGACTCATTAAAATGAAAAAGAGACTTCATTAGAAAGCTAGTTTTTTCCTACAATTCTCTTTTTTGAGGCTTCAGTTTAGGTAAGGAGATGGGCCAGATTTTCTCGTTCCTCTGCTGTGTTGACCCTGTGCACTGTTGTTTTGCACCTGTTCACAGATGCTGGGCTACTGCCCCCGAGGCAGCCTTTAAACAGAGGACTGAGGGGTCACTTCAGGAGCCACCGGTGAACTTTGCTGTGCAGTGTTCTTTTTATGAATAAAGTAGCAGGGAGCAGCAGAAATACAGAGAGAATTTTAAATAGCCTTTAAAAGCACACAAGCAGAAATTTTCTTTAAAGAGAATTCAAACAGCATCCATAATACTCGTAAAAACAAACTGTCCTTCAGTCACGCCACTAGTTAAGCTACACCTCTCAGATGACAGGGCGTTTGGATTTGGAGAGCCATGGGATCCACGTTGGAGAGTGGGAAGCCAAGGCGCCCGCGGCCCTTCACACCCTCCTCCTGCCTGAGCCACCTGCTGTCTCGCCCAGAGCTTCGCCTTGGCCTCTCAGTGGCTCTCAACCCCTCCCACTTGCCACACTTCCGCCAGGACCAAGTCTTGCTGACATGACCAAACCCCCCTCCCTCTGGCCCCTGTGCGTCTATTCTGGACTCCAGGTGTTGGTAGCCCACACTGTAACTTTTCCAAAGCCAGGATCTGAAAAGGCACTGAGGACTCGCAGTGGCACCGCTCCGACCCTGGCCTGTGTCGGCGTCCCTGGCTGTGTCGCCTTTCCTGCCCACTCCTCCATGCTGTGTGCCCCCCACACACCAGTGCTCATCGTTCTGCCTGTCTGTTCCTCTCACCATGGGGCCTTTACATGCTCACGTACCTCTGCCCAAACCACCCTTCTGTCCTTTCTTTGCCAGCTCATTCCTTATCCCCGGACCCCGGTGTGTGCATCCCTCACTTGGAGGAGCCTTCCCAGGTCTTCTGGGTCAGCACCCCATGTGCTTGCTTCTAACACCATGGGGGCGATTGTACAGTCATAACCCCGCTTACAGGACCGTAAACTCTTTGCTGGCAGGAACTACTTCCATTTTCTTATCTCCATTTTGGCTCAAGGGAAAGTAGTGTATAGCACAAAACAGGAACTCAGAAAGACTTGTTGAAGATTATAGATGAATGTATGATGGCTTTCAATAGGATCTACTCTTGTGCTAGTTAGAATGGGACATGGCTGCACTTCCAAGGTAGTGGAGCATCTACTGGGATGAAAACAGCCAGACGGGGAAGAATAGACCAGATCTGCCGCTGCAGGCCTTGGAGCGTGGGGGCAGGTGTGTCCTTGTCCTGTGGCCTCCTCAGGCTGTGTTCCTCTGCTGTGGCAGGTCCCATCAGCCTCAGCTGCTCTCTGTCTCCACCAAGGGCCAGTCTCACTCCTGCCAGGAAAGCACACCTGTACCGGTGCCTGTACAGTAAAGGGGTTCGGTCACGGGACATGAGTTTCGTTACACTTCTCGGTCCCTGAGCTGATTCTGTGAATCACCATCTGTGATTCCACATCAGGGAAATTACAGGTTGAACACAAGTAATCTGAAGTTTTTGGAGCACCCACACAATCCTCAGAAAGTTTGAATTTTTGAATTCAAAAATTGAAAGTTTTTGAATTTATTAAAGATGTTCAGCTAGTAAAGTCTGTGCAAATATTTAAAAATGTGGAAAATTCTGGCATCTGAAATACTTCCAGTCCCAAGCATTTTGGATAAAGAATCCTCAGCCTTCACAGTGGTGGGATGTGGAGTCAGACTCAGGCTCCACCCTTGTGATGTGGGAGATACGGTGTTCCTAGCCTGTGTGCAGTGTGGGGGATGGTACTGTGGGACTGCTGTGGGGCACTTGGAGACCAGCATTTGCCATAGAAGTCTGATGCAAGCCATAATGTAGTTTACATTTTCCAGTAGTTCTGTTTGAAAGGAAAATTGAAACCAGTGAAAACAATGATATCATCCCATAGACCCAAATATCCCCTTCCTACATGTAATAATAAAAGAATTACTGAGGTACTTTACATTGTTCTAATATTGCATTACTTGTCCCCATATCTCAATTTGAACTAGCCACATATCAGGCGCCCAGTAGTTGGCGGCTACCACCCTGGATCGTATTGTGCAGTTCTAGGTAATTCACATGGAAAAACACAAACAGCAACAGAAACCACCCCCCGCTGGGCGTGTGCACCTGTCTGGCAGGGCCTTGAGTTCAATCTCTGGTGTCCTGGGGATTAACGTCCAGCAAGTGTTGGCAAAATTATTGTTATTTGTTTTAAAACAGCAAAAACTGACGGTCAAACATTTGCATTGCATATCGGCACACGCGGCCCCGTGGGAAGATGTCTCAGATTCGCTTTTGACTCTGTCTGGAAGTGGTTTCCTTGCAGAGGGCTCAGCTGGCCCTGGAGGTGCCTCGCTGAGTTGCAGTCTTTCCTTGAGGGTGGGAAGGGAAACAGCGAGCGCAGCTGCTGCTGCGTCTCTGGTTCTTGGCTCTTCTCTCTTTAATTGTTTGGAGCTGGAACAACTTGATTTTAAAACAAAACACATGGGCTGAGAGTGACTGGGAGGGCATTTGTGGTGATGTAGCCCCGAAGCTATGCGCGAAGTTGGGGCTTTGGCCCTAACCTTGCTAGGTACTGTTTTCCGTCGCTTCGAGTTGTGTGCTTGGTCCAAATGCTGAAACTTTTGTTTGAAAGCCACAGTCAAGCAGAAGATACCGAAGCAAGACTGTAAATCTTAATTTCTTTCTCTTCTTTTTTAGAAAACCATTGGCTTCTAAGCTACTTAAGGGATTCATGAAAGAGAAGAGTGTTTTATTTCGAAGAACCAAGAGGAGAACTTTAGAGAGGAAAAGGCAGACGCCCCCCACACCCCCTGTATTTCTCTTCTTCCCTCTGAATCTGACCCCTGTGTGGAAAATTTCACGCTATACCAGATCTTGCCTCAGACTAGACTTCTGACTTTTTACCTCTTAACGCTTTCCTTGCTTGATAGGACGACTCAGTGCCCTGGTCCTGTCCCCTGTGGGTCTGCCCTGAGTGCTGCAGCTTTCCTTCCCAAAGAGGACGATGGGCCAGGTGCAGGTCTTCTCAAAGCTCTGCTCTCCACTGAGAAGCAGTGTGCTTCTAAGTGCTTACACGGACCCTCTCAGCCGCATTTCCCCCTTCTTGGAGAAAGGATAATATAGTGCCTATTTCAAAGTACAGTTGCTGTGAGCGTGAGAGACTTTGTTGTTTACAAAGGACTGAACACAGAGCTGGCGGGTGGCAGGGACCCAGCCACTTGCATGCCACCGGCCACAGTGTCCTCTGCCACAGCAGCCCCCGCAATGCTGCCCCCAGTGACATGTGGCTGGATGCTGTCCGGTGTCGTTACTGGGGAGCCGCCGTGGGGCGGGTGGGTGAGCTCGGCCTCATGCTGTCCAGGCAGCTGTGGTTCTCTGGACTCAGGGCCCATGGTTACTCTGCCCAACACCTATAAACAAGACTGGAATATGATGAGTTGTTCATGTTTTGCTATTTTCGATCTGAAGAGTGAAACGAACTAACACTCCGAGGAGGGCAGTAGAGACTGACCACAGTTTTTCTTCTAGAGTGCTGGACGCGGAAAGCTATGTAAACGCTCTTCCACAGCCCCTCCCCCTGCCCGGGGGCGACCGTAGGAAGAGCGGCGTCTTCAGGTTTTGCCGCATCAAACAGAGGCTCAGACTCTTCTGTGGAGGGTCAGAAGCATTGCGCGACCCGGTGTTGTGTGGGACAGCTGGGGGCTCAGTTCCACTTCCAAATACACCCCCATCGCAGAGGTTGCAGTTGTCCTTCAGTCTCCTCCCCCCTCCTGCTCCTGCGCGCTCCCAGCCCGCTTTGAATTTATCACCTTGGCCTCCAGAGTCAAACTCTCTCTGTAAACAGCTGAGACCACCAGGCCAGGTGCACAGTTCTCAGATTTCCCAAAACTGTGCAGGACAACCACTCTCACTCGCTTTCTCCGTGCATTCTCTCTGGACAGCTCTCCTGACATTTCACTTAATCAAGATGTTAATAAAGTAAACAGTGAGCTGGGCTGCCATCAGACTGAGGCTGCTTGTTAGCCTGCCCGCTCTTCGCTCAGTGTGTGGAGAGAAAATCAGAGCTGCTGTGGACAGAGAAGCTGAGGAATCAGCTGTAGCTTCCCTCAGAGCAGTGCCCCCACCCCCAGATCATTGCACTTAGCAGACAGACAGCCGGTACAGTGCGTGTCTCCTAACCTGTGGCCCCCCATTTATAAGGCACTGTTATTTCAAGTATGGTGAAGCAAAAAGAGACAAATAGGAATTCCATCAATTCTAAGATACATTCACAGTTCCGAAATGTTAAAATGTAAAGGCAAAGTATGTAAGTGGGCTGAGATTTAGCTCAGTGGTTGTGGCACCTGCCTTGAAAGTGCAAGGACCTGGGTTCCATCCCCGGTAACCACATCCTCCGATACCGGGTGTGGAGACTCACGCCCACTAGCAATCAGTACCACACTCCACAGTGCTGGGCATGGTATGTCGCTCACGCCTGTAATCCCAGCATTTGGGAGGCAGAGGCTAGAGGGTTGCTGAGTTCAAGGCTGAGTTCAGGAGCAGCCTGAACTACAGAGGGAGACCTTGTCTCAAATGAAAAAAGAAAAGTGTATAAGTATCTCAGTGGATGCGTTGCAGTGAGAACACGTGGAAAGTCCCCCCGGTATCTGTGCGCCCCTCTCCTCCCCGCTTGATGCAGCTGTGGGACAGAATCCCCAGCTCTGTGTGGACTGCGCCCTACCTCAGTGCTCTCGCGCCGTGGGCACCAAAGGACTGACGCTGCCACGCGCGGTGCCTGGAAGGTCTGCCTGCTCCGTACCCACACCCTGTGGGACGCTCACTTCCACACCTTCCCCTTTAAAGGGCAACATTCTTACTAGCAATTATTCTTCATAATTTGAATGACTTCCAAGTACCTGTGAGTCTCCAGCCCTTCTTAATGTTATAGTAATTTTAAGCATAAAAATAGTTACTTACAGTTTAGAGAAAGCTGTTTCTTGGGTAAAGTGACAAAATTTTCTTATTTGTATTAGTGAAAACATGGTGTTTGCCATATATTTACATTCTTTTTTCTTTTAGTTTTTAGGAATAGCGTTCCTTGGAATTGGACTGTGGGCATGGAATGAAAAGGTAAGTTGGCTGTCATGAAAATGCATGTATTCAGATTGGGAGATATTTATGTCTGCTTTTTGTCCTTGATCTTTACTGAAAGAGACATATATGGTACATTCTCAGAGACTCTTGAGGAATGGACCCTAAAATGACCATGGCATCAAAATAATTAACAAAAGTAACAGCGGCAAGGCACCGCAGGAGGATGTGTTTAGATCGGTCGGTCAGTCTGAGAGCCACGTTTCCAGGCCTTTGCTCACTCAAGGATTTCAGCGCTGCTCATAAATACCACTGAACCCTCTGGAACAGCCTCTGTTCCTCTATCTGTCTCTGTCTTTCATTTTTAAATTCTTTGGAATATGACTCAGACCACTAAACAAGGTACCGTATTTTTAGTGTGTTGTGTTATAAACCGTTGTCTTGTGGTAGGAAGAAAGCCAGACAAAAATTCATGTTTGAATGTCAAATAAACTCATGTCTAATGATAAATAGTGTGATTAGGTGACTTCTGGTTGTATTAAGAAATATAGTCCACGAGAGCACCATAAAGGACACCGGGGCGCAGTGTGGCGCACTCCGCGTGACAGCGAAGATGCAGTGTGCATGAGAAGGGCACCATGCTAACACCTCAGGCCTTACTTCGCACCTTTTTTCTGCGCAGCTCTCCCTCCCGAGGGCTCCCCTGGGGTTCAGGTGAAGTTGAACCCTTCCTTGTTCCTGTTTGAGGGAGATGCGCAGTCTTGGCCGCAGTGGGGCTGCCCGTCTCTTTCCTTGTGAGAGTGGAGGGTACTCGGATTGCTTAGCACTTTGTAAACTAAGGTCAGCTCAAGTTTCCCGAAAAACCATTCTGTTATCTCTGGGGTCCTCATTCTTTGAGGCTGACCACTGTTTGAAGGAGAAATTCTTTTGAAGTGACAAATGCATTAGGGCCATTATCAGTAAATAGAAATAGAAAAAAAAAAAAAAGAAATAGAAATAGAAAGAAAAGCTGAAAAGTTCAAGCAAACCAAAGACTTTCAGATGCCAGTGGGAATTTCCACCATCGAAACAATGTTTAGGGAGACTACATCAAAAACCTCAGAGGAAAACTTGAGTTTGAAAATGTGCCATTTGCCAAGGGACAGCTCAGTGGCAGAGGCCTTGGCTCAGTGGCCCTGTCTGCCTCAAAAAGTATACTACCCTGTTTATTTACAAAATTCCTTTATAGCATATGGAAAATAAACATTTCCCCCTCCAGCAAATAACTGTTTGAAGCAAGGCCATGATTATATATGAAGTATACAAATTAAGTTCTCAAAACAAAGAAAACTTTATCCTCAGAAACTTTTGTATGGAATATTACTCTTCTGTTGGATTACAATTAGCTTCTGCTTTATCCTGGTTAAGCTTAGGAATTTGTATTGGTGGAATCTCAGAAGTTCTCCTTTTAAAGCCCTCTAGTTGGTTAAATAGGAGATAACCTAGCCTTTTATGACTCCTTTGATAAGAATGCATTTCTGTGTACTTTGAAAAGAATGCTAGAAGGAATTAAATAAGCCAATTGTCTAATCCAGTAATAAACAGACCTTGGTCTTTTTGAAGAGGTTTTTTTTTTTATCTTTGTGAAATATCTTTTTATTTCATTGATTGCTTTAAATGTCTCTTCTCTGATGACAGCTCAAACTCCTAAAGTTCGAGGTATCTCACAATAAGGGTGAGGGGTGACAGTGTTAAGAAGGGTGAAATAGCTGCCCTTTATCAAGGCTCCCGTCAGTAAACAGGAAGTTTCCGAGAGCAGTGAGCTGGCTGAGGTCATGCAGGTACAGCATGGCTGCAAAGGTGGCTCAATTGCGGAGGAAGGCGCAGGGTGTTCAGCCTGGCAGCAGGGTGGTACGGTGAGCACCAGGAATGTGTCTGGTCTTGGCATGGAGGCGCTGCTCGCAGAGCAGGGTGGGCCGGGAACTGGCCGAGAATGTGTGTCCAGACACTGGTGAGTGCCGGCAAGAAGCACCTGGTGTAGTTTAGGGACTGCGTACAGAGTGGGAGGAGACACCTCGGCGATGCAATCTGCAACAGCCTGTCTGAGCAGTGGCCGGCAGCACAGCCCAGGAGGAAGTGACAGAGCTGTGCAGAGTGATGACGTGAGAGGCGCCCCAGGAGGGAGGAGCCAGGGCTGGGCGATCCCCCTGACAGCCCGGCTGGAAGGAGGGCCGGCAGAGCTGTGTGGGAGAGAGCACACCGGAAGTGGGGGACCAGGCAGGTTGGGCAGGCTCCCGGAGCAGTCTGGGTGTATTCTGGGAAGGAGAATACCACTGGACACTGTAGCAAACAGGTTCCCGGTCTGACTTTGTTTTAAGATTGCTCAATTCCTTTGTGGACAGAGACAGCTTTGGGGCTGGCTGTAGACTATCCATGTCCTAGTGAGTTGGTGTTCTCAGGAGTAATCCCTGATGGGCTATTGGGAGGGAAGGCTTCGGGGAGGTAATCAGACCATGAGGGTAGAGAGCTTACGAACAAGATTGCTCTGCACTGGAAGGACCTGGAACTGGATGGCCCAGCTGTCCACCACGAGAGGAGCCCTCCCTGGGCACCAGGTATGCTGGCTTCTGTGCTTTGCATCTGTCCACTCCAAAGCCGTGTGCAGCCTAAACTAAGATGGGGCCTAACACATATGAGTTCACAGTCGGGTGACTCCATCTCAGACGTCATCACGTGGGGGCTGGGTGGAGAGGGCACTCGGTCTGCCACACGGCCCCCACATCTGGGCCTGTGCACAGGGTACCTTGCCCAGGATAGAAGGACGTAGGCATGCTGTACATCTTAGGGTATGCGCATGACATCAGCTGGCAAGTGGCCAGGAGCCAGAGCACCTCTGCAAGGTGGCACGAAGGCTTCCAGGGTGGGCACTGAGTATGCTTGACCCCTGTGAGCAGTACCCGCTGCTGCTCTGAGGCGTGGGCTGCACAGTGGCTGCTTGCTGTTCCGGGGGCCTCTTTAAAAGATGACCCCCAGGCCGTGCCAGTTGTTGATGATCTTCCCTGGCCTGGTAACTTGAGAGGGAGCCAGCGGCCTTTGTGGGCTCGCCTCTGCCAGGCCCTAGCGAGGCTGCCTTGCTCCCCTATGTCCTGGGCCTGTTTGGCTGTGACGCTCTCCTCCACACCCTGGTCTTCTCTCCGGCTTCTGCAGTTCCTAGGTGCAGGGAGGTCACAGCAGGGCCTTATCGTGTGCTTCCCTTGAGGGTCATGGATGAGTTTTTAGTGGCAGGTTTCTCCGTGGCCCTCTGGCTGCCACTGAGTCCTCCTGTGGACAGTGGAGCCACGTTCCAGGCTCCAGGACCACTCTGCTCTGGAACGTCCCACCCCGTCACCCCATCTGTCCCTCTTCCTCAGTCTCACCCCGTGGAGCCACTCCAGAGGGCGGTTGCGTCAGGACCGTCTGGCCCGGGCTTGCAGACACACTTCGCATGCCTTTCCCGGCCTCATCTGGTGTGTGCTGTGCACGCACAAGCAGCGAAGCCTGTGCCTCGGGTCCTCACGCTGTTGCTGTGTTTCTTTTCTGTGTGGGTTGATGGAGTCGGAGTGCAGCTTGCCAGGAGGCGCACAGAGGCTGCTCTGTGCTGGCGCTGAGAGGGAAAAAAGCAAACCCACAGACACCTTGAAGTGCGGTGGTTTGGGACCCTCTGCAACTTTGCCATTGTGTGTCTGTAAGTGTCTAAGAACCTCTTAGAAAGAAATCGCTGCAGAGAATGTGTTCCGCTCTCACTGAACCCTGAGGAGACGCTGCCTAGATTCCAGAGCACAGAAGAGGCAGCTAGTGAGAGGCGCACAGCCCGCCTCAGGGCGAGGGTGCTGGTCCTGCGCAGTCCTGCCTTCCCGCCTCCTGCCGTACCACTCCGCGCACCTTGCCTTCCACCAACGCCTGCCCTTTGCCTACTGAGGCCTTTCCCTCCTGCCTTTCTTCTGGGAGTCTTAGGTTGTCCCCAGTTCCCCTCGAAGATGATTAGCATACCCCAGTCACTCCCATCTCCATCAGGCATGGCCACAGCCTTCCCAAGAAAGTGCTCAGAGCACTACAGTCCTCAGCACAGCTGGATTACTGTCTTCTCTGGGTTTCAGTAGCATTTAGCGACTTCCTCTTATTCTCATGAGCAGTGTTGATAATGGGGATAGTGATGGGTTTTTATTGACTTCTTAATATAGTGTTTGCATTTGCTTGGCCCACTTCTTCATCTCTGTAAAACCTGATGACTTATGGATCACTTCCCTGAAGTGAAAATCAAGTGTTAGGCAGCTAGGGCAACTTGGCCAAAGTCACATACACAGGAAGTGAGCAGAGGGCCTGGAATTCAGCTCCAGGCAGTCAAAGGGTAACAAGTGCTGAGGAGGACAGAGAACTCCAGAAATTAAGAATACAACTTCCATATGGCCTGGCAGCCCTACTGCCGGCTGTGCATCCAAAGGAAATGAAGTCAGTGTATCAAAGAGACGTCTGCACTATTCACAATAGCCAAGAAATGGAAACAATCTAAGTGTCCACCGGCTGATGAATGGGCAGAGAAAATGTCCATACACAGAGCAATACTATTCCGTCTCAGAGTGAATGGAATTCTGTCGTCTGTGACAGTATGGGTTGAACTGGAGATCATTATGTTCCATGAAAGAAGTCAGGCTCAGAAATAAGCCCTGCATGATCTCATTTGTAGGTTGGATGTAAGAAAAGTTAATCTCATAGCAGTTGGAGCCCAGTAGTGGTGACCAGAGGTTGGGGCCAGGGAAGAAAGCTGGTCAGTGGCGGCCACGCTACTGTTAGGGAGGAGCAAAAGTTCTGGCTTCTGTCACACACAGGGTAGTAGAAAGCCAGTGGGAAGGATTTTAAGTGTTTTATTCTAAAGAAATGCTGTCTAACAGATTTGTTTGCCCTGAGTTAAACACTACACAATTTATACATGTCTCAAAACACTGAATTGTTCTCCCTAAGTATGTACAATTTTATATTTATAAGTATTAGTTTAAAAATAAAGTTAAAAAGTAGTAGTCACTCTGGTAGTGTGCTGTACACCTCACGAGTGTCCTGAACTCCCCGCTTGCAACACATAGGATCCCCTGGGAAAGCGTGAGTGAGCCACGCAGGCTCTCAAGCTGTGCGGCGTGGGTCGTGCTGCAGGCGGGGGTGGAAGGCTCCCTCTGCCTGCTGAGAGTGGAGCAGGCGCTTTGCCGTGAGGACACACGTGGCCGTTTTTGTCTGTTGGCTCTTGGACCTGTTCTGATACTGTGCCAGGCATGTTCAATCGCTTGTCGTTGTTTGTTTCAGAGACGCGCTGGCTGCTCTCAGTTCTGAGAGCTGCTGCCTGATATCATGGATCATGCACATTCTCCACTGCCCCGAGCATCGCTTCTTTAAGTTCCGAGGTGGCGCCCAAGAGCTCGCATTCCAGAGCTAACCCGAGGAGCAGCCTGTCCGTGGAGGGGGCTTGTTTCCGTCCTTCGGGCCAACAGCTCGCTGTGTGTCTGCCAGGCAGAGCTTTATGCTGCGGTCCGCTTGTTTCTGCCTGAACCTCTCAGAGGCAGGAGGAGAGAGCACGGGACCCAGAACAGTGGCAGGAGGGGCGCAGCGCGGTGTGAGGGGTGTGTGTGGATATGCGCCTTTATATACAGGTAGCCTTGATACTTATTGTCATAATACATGTTTTGGAATTCCTCTTAAATTCTGAGACTGCATCTTTTGAGTGTATTTTTGTATTACTTTTTCCCTTGTTCTGCTGCTACTGTTCAGCATCCCAGTTCCCTATCAGCCCAAACAAGTGCTTAAAGGAGGTACTTTGGCCACAGCTCTGCCTCTTACTTGTTTATCCTCATTCTGCTGAATGGTCAGCTCTATGAAATGGTGTTTTCTGACATCCCCTGCCCAGCCAGTGCCCTTGACCTTCTGTCTCCTAGGGCTTAGCATCCTACAGGATTCAGACAAAAGAAAAATAAGAGCGTTATACCATGGCATCCCCGTGCCCGGGCACTCTGTGTACCCTTCTAGGTCAGCAGCAGGTCTGGGTAGAGCAGAGACTGACATTTAGTACAGTTGCAGCATTAAAAGTGAATATTTACACGGTGCACATTCTGGTTTCTGTGGAGAAGAGAGGCTGAAAGCGTAACAGACAGAGCGCCCGGAGGTTGCGTCAGCGCCTGTCCTCTATCCTCCACGGAAGGGAGGTGATTGTGAGCTCACTTCACATGGTTAACTGCTGGGTTGATTCACGGTATTGGCCCCCAGGGTAAAGGGACCATTTTAGAACCAGCACTCCCCTCTGCCCACCACCACCACCACACTTAGAAAGTGAGCTGTAGGCATTGCCACATGTGTGCCATCCCTGCCCACAGGCACATTTGCAGGGAATGCTGCAGCCAGCTTGACCCAAGACAACCCACTTAGGCAACTCAAAGGTGTCCTCTGAGAGTCCCGGGGGGTGATGGACAGGCTGAGCCTCTGGGGCCAGGGCGTGGGACGCTGCCGGAACCCGCCTCCTGCTGCCGGGCTGTGTTTGTGCTGAGCCCCAGCCCTGCTGATGCAAACTGGCTTCTCCACGAGGTGCAGCCTGGGCTCTGCTCAGGCCCATGCGTGGGCAGGAGCCTCCAGGAGGGGGCCCTTCTGTAGAGTGGGTCCGGACTGAACTGAGGGAGAAGGAAGCCACATGAAGGGGGGTGTCGCCGGCAGCAGGGACGTGCCAGCTGCTGCAGTCCTGTACGCCTGAGGAGACACTCAGAGCTGAGGGCTGCTTCGCGTCGCTGGCAGACGGAGTTGTAATCTTAGATTTTTTTCTTCCAGGTTCCTGTTAACCATATGCTTTAATTATGATTATTCTTCAGACTTCTATTAGACTTCCTTATTTGTCAAACTTAGCCCAAAGCTGCAAAGTCCAGCAAGAGGCCCCTCTAGGAGACCCCGAAGGCGGGTGTCATGCTCCATCAGTGACCGGTGCGGGGCCACGCTGGCCCGGGCGTCGGTCTCCCTGCTCTCGGGGACAGTAGAGCCGCGCGGCACGGATGAGCCTGTCTCTTCTCCTCTGTCTAGGTGAAGTCGGACCCACGGAAAGGAACTGCTGCTCAGGCACTGACTTCCACACCTGGGGCCTCAAATTTGAGTTTCTGACTATAGTCAATAAGATATCGTTAACTGTGAAGGTTTTATTTTGTTTGTTTGTTTGTACCTGGCACTGGGGATTGGATTCAGGGTGCTGAGCTGCGTTTGCGGCCCCTGTTGTTTCGACACAGTGTCACTAAGTTTCCCAGGTGGGGCCCGAATTTGTGCACGGCCCGACCTGGCAGCAGTGTAGGTGTTTTTGAAGAGTGCTGAGAGGGGATGTCGTGTGTTCTCACCATACAACAGGGGGCTGTGTGAGATAATAGTAACTACATCAGCTACGTTTAATCAGTTCCCCAGTGTATGTGACTTTAAAACACATTGTGCAGGGTCACTACATACAACTTTACTCATTGCAGATTTTAGTAAATAAAATAAAGGATGCGTATTTTTCATTCAGATCCAAAAGAAAAGATTTGATGAGTTTATAGTTGGTGACTAGCTGGATGTATGATGGGTCCATTAGAACTGGAATTCTCGGTGGTCTTCCCTGTGCTTTACAGAACGTTGCTCTGCCCTCCCCAGTTCCCTGTAGTATCTGTCTCCACCCTTGTCTCTTACTAGAATTTAGAAATAGATGAGTAAAGTCTGCAGTCCAGCGAGGCCCCCAAATGATTATTTTCCATAGAAACCATTGGAGGTCTCTTAATGAACACTTCAGGTTAGACACAGCAAGTATTGAGAGGAGTTTGCAAAGCCCGGCGCTCAGCCCAGTTAACGCAGGAAGGTCAGATGGCCTAGGAGTCTGGAGCCTGGCGTCATGATTCTTTGCCTTTTGGAGACCAGTTTCATCTTGACATTTCAGACACAGGAAGTTTGCTTGCTGGCTTTGCAGAGCTGGCCCGTCACCCACCAAGGCGAAGCACTGCGCAGCGGTGGATTGGGAAAGGCTGCGGCAACCTGAACACGCCCAGAGTTGAGCGCGAGTCCACGGCTTTCGTGTCCCGCGTCTCAGGGCATCTCGTGTGTCCTTTTCTGTTCCAGGGAGTCCTGTCCAACATCTCTTCCATAACCGACCTCGGCGGCTTCGACCCAGTGTGGCTCTTCCTGGTGGTGGGAGGAGTGATGTTCATCCTGGGCTTTGCAGGGTGCATCGGCGCGCTGCGGGAAAACACTTTCCTCCTGAAGTTTGTAAGTATCGCCCTGCTCTCTTGGGTGGAGTGAGGAGGTGAGGGGCAGTGTACCACAGCCACGACAGGAGCAGGGCCCAGGTCCTGTGTGTCTTGCAGGAGGCCCTGTGCGCCGTGCGCCCTCGACCTCCACCCTGCACATGCCTCCTTCATAGTGGCAGTGCCCCACCCGTGCCACTCATGGAGGGTTGGTACACGCACGTTGTCCTCCTCTTCCTCGGGGTCTCCTCCCTGCTTCACACGTGCAGTGAATACAAAGCTGTGCAGGTGCTCGCTGGAGAGAAGCCTCACGTGAGCACGTGGACTCAGGCCTGGCCACTTAACCCGGTGGTAGGCAGTAGGTTTTAGTAACGTGGAGAGCAGTAAGAGTGAATCTCCGGCCAGTACAAAGTTCTCCTTCAGAGGACTGAGCACACATGATGGTTAGTACCTTTCTCTGCTGTAAATATGCTATTTGCAGGAAGACAGTGGTGCCTCGGTTCGCGGACTCAGTTCTCCCGTGATTCTGGTCATAGACTAAACGGGCGAACTCCTCATATGATCAGCACTGAACTTACCGTTGAATTTGATTCGTTCTTGTCCAACTCAGTTTGTGACCAGGAACATGGAGAGAATCAAATCCATGAAGTGGGGTGCCGCTTCCATTTGTAGAGAGGGGTGTTTCAGTGGGGGTGCGTGAGTATTACAAGTTAAAGTAGAGAATGAGAAGGAAAGCCTGCCCTTTGGAGACCCGCTCCAAGAACTCTTGGCTTGCGCCGCATTTCTGACCTGTAGTAGGACAGTAGCTGTAGTTAAGAGCTGGCGGAGTGTGCAGCGTGGCACTGTGGCTGCTCCACTGCCCTCGTCCAGGGCAGAGAAAGGGTCAGAAGGACCTTGGCTGCGAGGTGAGGGAGATGCCGGGCATTTCCGGGCCGCAGTCTTTCTGTAACATTGCCCATGACTGGGATTACTCACAGCCCTTACCGACGCCGTTCCATCCAGGGCAGCGATGGCAAAGCTTCGGCTCATGTGTTGCTTTTCTTTAAGACCAAAGATGCTAATGCACAGGTTGTTCTTTCTAACCTGAAGCCTCAGCCCTCAGGTCTCACTCAGAGCTGGCACTTCGCCATGAATACTGGGCCTTTGGGTTGCTCACCTCTAAAGGGTTCGCCATCACCGACCCGGGGTCTTTTTCATTTCCAGCCGGAGCCTGCTCTAGTCCTCAAGGCCATTTGGTGTGTGACCCCCCTCCCATCACCTTCTGACACCCCCCCTTGAAAACCTTGAGGAGGCGGGGTGTGTCTGCGCTGGGTGCTGAGTCACACACAGAGCCTGTCGCTCTGAACTTCACGTGGCTTGTGTGGCGGGGACCCTCGAGGTGCTTGCGCTGGTCTCAGGTGCAGCTGAATGACAGCTAGTTCCCGACTCCATGTTTGTGGCCCTGCTGGGAGTGGGCAGTCTCCAGGCACTGGCCGATGAGAGGCTCACCCTTCACAGACACTTCATCTTCCACTGCTCAGCAACCCGGGAGCGCAGGGGCACTCAGTCACTGCCCACACGGCGACCAGCCCGCCCGTCTTCATGGCACGAGGGAGCTCTGCATGCTGACTCAGCCCGCTCTGCTTCGAGCCCCAGCGTGTGGGTCCCTGTAACAGACTCACTGGTGTAGTTCGATTTAAATCGCAGTCCCTCTAGAGAAACCCACTGTTGGAAATGGGTTGTGTTGTTTCTTGGCTTTGGTAAGTCTTTAAGAAGCCTGTAAATGGACTCTCTGTATAAAGCCTGGGCCGGAGTATTTGGGGGCCATGAGAAACAAGTGAGTGTCTCTGTGCCTCCGAACAGCCACGAAGATCTGATGCCACAAGCGTGCAGGGCTGCGGAGGGAAACCCAGGGGCGAAGAGACGGACACAGGGCCGAGCCTCCTGGTGCAGCCCCCAAGCCGGTTTCTGAGCCCTGGAAAGTGGATTCACTCGCAGGGTGTGCAGTTTGGGGTGTGAACTGGAGTAGAAGTCAGTGTTGGATATATATGTTGTTACCGAAGAGCTCTGCCCGGGAGCTGGAGGATGAACTTGCTGGCCTTTGTGGAGGCAGAGCCAGGGTCCTCTTACGCACTCGGCACAGCTGCTGCCCTGCCTGCGTGTGGGCACAGATGCACGTGGGCTGTGACCCACGTCATTTCTGCCCTGGGATTGCTGGCATGTTTGCAGGCTTAGGATGGTCCTCAGAAAAGGGAAGGGGGTTCTTTCACGCTCAGGGGGACACTGATCAAAGGTGGTGTGATGTTTTCTGATCTTTTTTCTCTCCTAAGTAAAGATTAATTTAAAGCCTTTCATACCACTGAGTGATAATTAAGAGCTATTTGTTTCATTACTATAAACTCACTGAGGACAGATAATGAAGATCCCCACAGAGCCGAGCTGGGGGGCTAGCACTGGGGCTCGGCCTTGGGGCCCCTGCCTTCGCCAGGCACTGATTTCCCTGGCCCTCCTCGTGTGTCCCACCTCGTGGACCAGCGCTGTGCCCTGTGATGAGTAGCCTGGCCCGTGCCGGTCCCCTCCTGCCTGTGTGCGGCACCACCGACTAGGTGGGACTGCTCGTATTTACTGTGCTCCCACAGAGCACATGGCACCGCAGGGCCAGGCCAGTGTGGGATGTGCAGGCGATGTCTGCTGAATAAACAAATGTCTTGGCCGTTTTTCCTTTTGCTGAGTAATCACATAGTTTCCTTTGCACCTCTCGCACTGTGCGTTGGTTTCTTGGCCGGCTGCTTGTGTTGCCTGCTGAGTCCCCTCTGTCCCCTCTGCCCCCTCTGCCACTCACTGCCCTGTGACCACAGAGTTCCGCGCAGCTAGTGTGACCCAGGTCAGCTCCCACTGTCGCCACCTCCGAAGAGTCTGCCTGTGAGGTCTCTACTGTCACGGCCCTGTTGCTCTGCTCATCTGAGCCTGAAAATGGGAGGGGCTCGGGGTGTGGGGGCACAGGGCAGGAAGGAGCCAGGGCACGAGTGTGAGTCAGTGTGACCGAGACCAGGCTCTTCCAAGGCTTCCGCATGGAAGAGAAATTTTTCCAGAGTACAAGTAGTCACCACTGTGCACAGGGCTCTAGCTTCAAGTTGTGTCATGTGCATTAGCCAGAAGTCTCCTGAGTGTTGATGCTGGAAATGCTGGAAATTAGAGCGTGGTGCTCTAAGAGAAAGGCAGGTGTGGCTGGCACCCCCAGGACACCTTCAGCTCCACTTTGCTTTGTGGTTGGATATTATGTGCGTGTCAGGGTCACATGCCCCACACACCTCCTCTCTGACCTCCTCATCCAAGGTGAGCAGATCCGCCACTTCACAGCGGAGAGCAGGTTCGAGGGAAAAAGAGTGGTGGCTTAATCCATAAAAGGGGTAAACTGCGTACAGACCAAGGCCTGTGACAGATGACAGGCGGCTGTAACACACTGGGGTAATTTGTCTTTCCAGTTAGGACAAAGCCTAATAAAGCAGGAGCAGGTCACTGCTGGAGTGTCTGGCAGTGTATACCTCATGAGAAACTCATTAGGCCTTGATGTGGGTCTACTGAGCATTGCCTATCATTTGCGTTGCTTATGGGCTTTGTTGGTTAATGATCAAATCAAACACTAGAGACTCTAGAATGTGATTATGAAATGATTTTTAATTTTTAAAATCCTTTCTTGGAATGTAATATTCTATTAACAAATCTTGAGAAACTGAAGATTATCTGCTTTGGAGATATGTAACGATTGAATGTAATTACCGACCTTTTCAGAGGGGAACCATTTAACTGCATATGATCAAAGCAGCCCTTATAACCACTCTGTGTATGTGTCTTTTGTCTTAGTTTTCTGTGTTCCTGGGAATTATTTTCTTCCTGGAGCTCACTGCTGGGGTTTTGGCATTTGTTTTCAAAGACTGGATCAAAGACCAGCTGTATTTCTTTATAAACAACAACATCAGAGCATACAGGGATGACATTGATTTGCAAAACCTCATAGACTTCACCCAGGAATATGTAAGTTTAAATTTGGTTTATTCTCAAGTTGATAATCTTCTCAAAAGGATGACCTCTCTAATATTCTTTTGGCTGTGCATCTCTGCTAGCTGGAAACCACCTCTGACTTTTCTGTATGGCTTTTTGTTCATTTATTATTTCTTGCTTGCTGTATGACTTACGGGATTTGTATCCTATGTGGCAATATGTTCTGTTTTTACTTGTTTCAATTTGTGTTCAGCGAGAGGAACGATGGAACAGCTCTTGAGTGAGAGGTGATAATCACAGCTGCCCCCGCCTGTCCGCCTTTGAAGACAGCTGCTGTTCAGCAGCTTAACGTTCTGACCAGTTATTAAAAGGGTGCCTGTTCCTGACCCCCTTTTTTGTAACCTTCCATATTCACAGGACATACTGACATACTTACTAGAGTATTTGTTCAAAAACTTCCTAAGAGAAGCCTCCTCAGTGCTTTGGCAGTGCAGTTAGAGCCCAGTTAGATACTCGCGAGCCTGGAGAGGCCCTCACCAGGGCAGCACCGGCAGGATCCCTGCCACCCCCTCGCCTGTTTGAACCTGACCGTTGACGGCCCTGCCATGCAAGAGAGTGGTGGAGCCCGTCTCACTCAGAATCAAAAGGGTGAAATTGAGGAGCTCGAGCTCACAGAACCTCAGTGGTAAAGTGGAAAGAAATCAGAATAGCTGTCTGACTCACAGGGAGTCACGATGCTCTCCTGACATGTACGTGGTCTTCTCTTAGGCCTGGGTGTGTGGACAGGTCTCCAGAATGCACAGGACCACCTTGGACAAGGAGGACACCCTTCCTCATGTGCACCCAGCGCCAGGCTGAGCTGTGTTAGTTTTATTTGGCAGTGGCAGCAGTGGCCTGAGGCAGCCTGGGCCTCCGTGTGAGACAGGCCTCGGTCATAGGTTCAGGCCTGCACCTTCCAGGCAGCTGTGCACACTGTTTGCTTACGGTCTGATGGACTCTGTACGGAGCAGGCAGATGCCCATTCGCTGTGCCCAGACCCAGAACCAGTGAACATCAGGAACACACGTCTGTCTACCTGTTCTGAAACGCTGTCTCCTCTGCTCCAAAATACTACTGTTTTTCATGATTATATTTGTCTAGCACGGAGTTTAGTGCTTTGAAGTAGTGATTAGTCCTGAAAGACTTAAAAGAGTCAAGGCTTGGTATTTATTTCACCCAGAACTAAAGATGATTACCCTCAGGGGAATGAGGAAGGGGCCAGTGAAGTAACATTTAAATCTGGCCCCAGTTACAACCCACTGAATTTAACAGCTCATTTATTGTTTTTTAATTAAGTAATTTCTTAAAGTTGAAAATGTGAAGACATGTTTTTATTTTTCCTAATTCAAGATAGAAACAAAATGTAATGAAAAGTAACCCTCAGCCCAAGGGTGCGCTATGTCCCCTCTTTTGTTTTAGTGTGCTGGGGGTGAACCCAGGGCCCTGTTCATGCCAGGCAAAAGTGCTCTGCTGCTAACTCCACCCCGAGCCAGGTGGCTTCTGTCTTGATGTTGATAATGGTTTCACAGTGTAAGTGTGTCAGAACTTACCATGTTGCACATTTTGAAAATGTACAGGGCACTGTAGGTCAATTATACTTCAATACAATGGGTTTTTTTTTTTTTTAAAGTATGGTGGTCAAAACTTTAACCCCACTACAACCCCACTTCTTTGGTCAGTTCCACTGTTGTTGGTATGTTGCACACACTTCTAGAATGTTCTTACTTATCCTTCTAGAATGTTCTGAGCCCAGGCTACACAGTGCTTCCTCTTTCCCTCTCCCTCTTAGGCTTGGGGCTCATTGTCTGAATCCTATGCCGACAAACCTTTGGGAACCTTCAGCCTTGCTTTGGAAGCTTCACATAGGAGCTGTTTAGGTTCAGTGTGGCTTAAAAACGATTTTGAGGCAGAAGAGAGCCCTGGAGCTGGCAGGGCTGGGGCTGCTCCGGCGGTGTGTGGGTGTGAACGTAGGCGCCTGGCTGCCCCGAGTGGAGATGTTCTAACTCTCTCCTGTTTGCTCTAGTGGCAGTGCTGTGGGGCTTTTGGAGCTGATGATTGGAACCTAAATATTTACTTCAATTGCACAGATTCCAATGCAAGTCGAGAGCGCTGCGGTGTGCCGTTCTCCTGCTGCACTAAAGACCCCGCGGTAAGCAGCGCCGGACTGCCGGCCTCCGAGCAGCACGCTGCCCGTGTGCAGACTGCTCTTCTCGTGAGACTGTTTCTTACTTGCATGTGCCTAATTATAGCTCCCCCAGCAAGGGGAGCTCCTCTTGGGAGCTATCTCACTGTGGCCTCTCCAAGCCTGTTGCACGGGCGCTTCTGAGTTCAGGAAGTCACACCAGAGCCACAGGACATATCAGGCTCACGCGTCAGCCCAGGCCTCCTCCTTTGTCACTTGGTTTGGGATTTGTTAACCCTTTTCTTCTGGGTGAAGGGGCGTCAGGAGCAGGAGGAGAGCTGAAGACAGGAGTGGGCTGGACTCCTTCTTAGCTAGACCACGGCTGCCCAGGCTTGAGACTTATACTTACTACTGTTTGTTTTGTTTTTTAAAAAGAACTTGTAAAACCCACTCGTAAGCCACGCTTCACCCCAGGCTGGTTACAGATGGGCCAGACTGTTTCTGTGTGCCGAGTGACTTGACCTGCCCCCGTGGGAGTAGTGGCCGCGGCCTGTCTGGACTCTCACCTCTGTTCGGCGCCCTCGGTCCCCTGCGTCCTCCCGCAGGCCGCCCTTGCCCTGGATGCAGATCTGAGTGGCGCGGATGAGAGCCTGGTCTCAGCCCGCAGACCTTCCTGCAGCCTGCAGGTTGAGGTCGCTCTGCTGAGTCCTCTCGGGCTGATGGGGACTAGGAATCCTCTGAGCTCCCGGCCCAACTCCTCCCCCAGCTTACTCCTCCAAGGAAGCTGGCCGGCCGCTCAGCATCCACCGGAGTCTGAGGTGCCCACAGACACTGTCCCCACTGCGTGGTGCCCCTGCCTGGCGCGCCGTCCCCTTGACCACAGGCCTCTCCCCTCGACCACAGCATCTCGGCTGAGCATCTCATTTCATGAGCTCAGTGCTGATAAAATCCACTTTGTCCCCAAGGAGGAAAGAAGGAAGTAACTGAAAAGCCGAGCCCACATCTCTGACCAGATGCAGGTGTCGGGCTGCCCTGAGACGTGTGACAAGTTACTGACGTGATGTGTCCTTGTTGAAAGCAGTTTACAGCAGATAGGGATGCACGGACTACAAGTGTTGTTATATGCTTGGCACACACAAAGGCTGGTTTGTCCCAGTGTGTTTTTTTCTTTCAATTTTTGGAGACAGCTTTATAGTTCAGGCTGGCCCTGAGCTCACTCTGTTGCCCAGGCGAGCTTGGAACTTACAGCAATCCTCCTGCCTCTATCTCCTGAGTGCTGGGATTGCAGGAGTGAGCCATTACGCCCGGCATTGCTGTATGTAGTTACCGGGATCAAGCCCAGGCCCTTGCACTTGCAGGGCAAGCCCCGAACCAGTAAGCTAAATCCCCGGCCCTGGAGCCTTCTTTCTTCCTAAAAGAAGTTGCTGTTCCTTTCTGTGCTTCCTGAGCCTCAGTGCATCTCCTAGTAAAATAGGGCAGAAACGCCATTGTGAGGATCGTTACAACAGCAAGCGAAATATCTTGTGGTTGCTCTTACATGAGAAAGCCAAAATACAAGTGAAGAGGAAAATAAAGGCTGGATGATGACAAGTAGAGGACAGACACTTCCGTGTGGGCAGGGAGGGGCATGTGTACATGCCAATGCCCACAAGGAGTGCTCTGTGGTCACTATGTACTGGAAACACTTACTGAGAAAAGGTGAGAAGTGATAAAATTATGTGCACAACATGTGTAGAGTTTTTAACACAAAGCCATGGTCTGTGACCCAATGTGTGTCATACCAACGGAACCTGACAGGTCTTGGTGTGTTGTTTGCAGAGCTTCCAGTTCACTGGGACTGAGTGTCATTGTTGTCCCTGTTTCTCCCCCAGGAAGACGTCATCAACACTCAGTGTGGCTATGACGCCAGGCAGAAACCAGTAAGTGGACTCTTAGCACGCAGGGTGTAAGCAGCGCCTTGCGCATGCACGGGCTGTCCGGTGACCTCTGCTGTCCTCTTCCCTTCTGAAGGAAGTCGACCAGCAGATCGTGATCTACACGAAAGGGTGTGTGCCCCAGTTTGAGAAGTGGCTGCAGGACAATTTGACCATCGTGGCTGGCGTCTTCATAGGCATTGCGCTGCTGCAGGTGAGGCAGGGCCTGAGGGAGCCAGGGCACGGTGTCAGCAGCCTTTGCTCACTGGGACAGCAGCTCTGCTGGGCACCTGAATGTCACTACTTGTCAGTACACTGGACGGTGGCAGGACAGACCTAAAAGCATTGCTCCCAGTGCATGAAGGGTCTGATAAGACCCTGAAAACTGCTGCGGAGCATTTCCTTTTCAAGGTGGTCTGGGTCACCATGTCCCTGATGCTGTTCCATCAGTCGTGTCAGTAAGGCGGGGGCCTTGGGGGTTTTGGAGATGCATGCCCGTGTCTCCCCAGACTTGCATGAGAGGGAGGCCCGTGTGTCCTTCTGGGTGGCTCACAGTGGGGCTGTTCATGCTGATATGATGCTTCTCTGGGAGGATCACAGACAGGGTGTGTAAAGGGGCCCAGGGCAGCAGGCTCACACATGCCCCCATCACCAACGGACAGGCTCTCCTCATAATCATCGGGAAATCTAGGAACCTGGATTTGTCGTCAGACAAACTTGAAGGAGAAGAGCAAAGTTGGAGAGGTCCCGCCTCCCAATCAGAACTTCCTGCAAAGCTGTAGCCATCATGGAGCTGTGCGCTTGTGTAACCCCAGCCGCCTGGAAGGCCCGTGCCTGGGACCAAGTGTCCAGACAGAGCTGCGTGTCTGTCAGTTGGTTTTTGACGAGGGAATCAGTACTATTCATGAGGGAAAATGGGCTTCTCAACAAATAGTGCTAGAAGTACTGGATATTCACATGCAGAAGAATGAATTTAGACCCTTCCTCATATCATGTATAAGTATTACATTAAAACAGATCAAATACAGACTCATACAGATGGTGGGAATATCTGCACTCTGGCTGATCGGGGGAGTTGCTTAGTCTATAAATTTGAGGCCAATCTGAGCAACATCGTGAGACCCTATCTTTCAGAAAACAAGTCTAAATATAAGACTTAAATCTGTGAAATTCTAGAGAGAAGCAGGCAGCACACGTGTAAGCTCTGTGATCTGAGAAATGGAAGCGATGGACTTTGCCAGAGTTTCAGCACCCTCGAGAAGGCGAAGCGCCAGCCAAATTGTTTACAACCCAGCAACAAAAAGGCGAATGAGTTTTAAATGGACCAAGGATCCAGTGTACATCTCCTTAAAGAAGATCAAAATGGCCGATGTGCAAGGACGCGATGCCATCATGGTGACCCATTCGAAACACCAGCCGGGCCACAGTGCCGCTCTGCCCCACCCACGATGGCTTTTCAACAGAGACGGACAGGACGAGCGCTGCACAGGCCGGTGGCATGCTGTGCTCTCGGATGTTGCCAGAAGGAATACAGATGGTGTGTCCTGTGTGAAAACTGTCAGCCCCTCAGAAAATTGAACGTACTTACTGGACCTAGCACTTCCAGGGACTGAAAAGGTGCATTCACAAAGAAAAAAAAAACTTGTGCATAGATATTCATAGCAGCATTACTCATAATAGCAAAAAATGGAAACAATACAAATATCCATTATCTGATGAATGGATAATCAAAATGTAGGGTATACATCCGGTGCAGTATTATCCATTCGTCAGAAAGGAACAGGCCGGCCAGTCATTCTTTTCAAGAATCATCATGCCTTTCTGCTTCTGCAGTGCCCAGAGAGAGCATGGCAGCATCTCCCTTGCGAGCAGGCTCTCAGAGCCGGGCCTGGCACCACCGCGCACCCACTATCCTTCCACTGCACTGGTGTCTCTCTCCGCCACCGGCATCCTCACGCACGTCGCCCTGGAGCGCGGTGCTTCTGTGTCTGCCAGTGCACATTGTGGCTTTCCTGGTGATGGGGTTGAATGGTGGGAGTTATATGCCACCAGATGCCAGCCTGTGCATGACAGGGCTCACTGCCGATGGGCTGGGGTCCCTCCCAGCACAGCACACACCGGCCACTGGCAAAGGAGACCCGCTGTGTGCCTCACCCACATGCGCAGGGAGAGTCTGTCAGAGACTCGAGGGACCAGGTGGCAGAGGTGTGCCGGTCGGAGCCCTGAGCCTATCCGCCAGGTCACCCTGGGGCTGACATCACTGGTCACCAGAAGTGTCAGGCTTCTTCAGCTTTCCTCCTGGACATTCACCTAAGTTGGTTTGTCTGTCTGTTTTTCTTTCTTTCTTTTTTTTTTTTTTTTGAGAGAGGGTCTCGATTTTATAGTTCAGGCTGGCCCTGAACTCAGCCTCGAACTCAGCAATCCTCCTGCCTCTGCCTCCCAAGCGCTGGGATTACAGGCGTGAGCCACCACGCCTGGCTCTATGGTATGGGTTCTGATTGCTGGTGGGCGTGAGTCTCCACACCCAGCACTGTTGTATGTGGTTACTGGGATGGACCCTGGGCCCTTACGCTTGTAAGGCAGGCACCAGAACCACTGAGCTAAATCCCGGCCCTTGTTTGTTTGTTTGTTTTTGAAACAGGGTCTCATTTTGTAGTTCAGGCTGGTCTTGAACTCTCCATGAATCCCAGTGAGGCCTGGAACTCAGAGACCCTCTTGCCTCAGGCCTCCGTGTCCGAGCGTTGGGAATACAGGTGTGCACCACCACACGGGGCTCTTTTGTCCAAAGTCTTCAATTTGTGCTCTGCACAAGAAAAAAGAAATCTGGGGCTGCGAGTGGTAGCACATGCCGATAACCCTGCACACCGGGAAGTTGAGACGGGAGGGTGGCGACCGAGCCCACCCTGGGCAATTGAGACCCCATCTCAAAATAAAAAGGGTAAGAAGTGGGGGTTAGCTCAGGGTGGAGCCCCTGAGTTTAATCCCCAGTAGAGCAAAAAGAAAAAAATCCAAAGAAGGAGTGAAATCTGCTCTGTGTGGATGAGCCTTGAGAGCTCTCTCAGGAGCTGGCGGGGGTCCTTCTGGGCCTCTTGTTGTGACCCTGTTGGCTGTGATGTCCCGAGTGGGTGAGTCGGAGAGCCCCCAGGTGAGCGGTGGCCAGGGCTGTGGATGGGGAAGAGTGTCCATGGGCACAGATTGGTGAGGGGCAGTGGACCCACGCACAGCCAGATGTGATTGCTGCACAGCTTCGAAGCCCCTGGGTCCTGCTGAGAGGCGCGTTTGTGGCATAGCAGCTGTCTGCCGGGTTTTGGAGTCAGGCTGCAGAGCCACGGGACGCAGCAGCCAGAGAGAAGCTATGCTGAGGGCCTCACTGTCTGACATGCTGCTTTCTCCTTTCTCAGATTTTTGGGATATGCCTGGCTCAGAACCTGGTCAGTGACATCGAAGCCGTCCGGGCCAGCTGGTAGCGCCCGGCCACAGCCACTGCAAGACACTGGACTGCCCAGCCCACGCCTCCTTGTGCCCACTGACACCCAGGCCGTGGGACCCACAGTCACACAGGACCCTGCGCCCACCCAACGCAGCTGCCAAAACTTGTTTTTTGTGGGGGGTAGAACTGGGAAATGCTGCTCTCACAGAATTTTTTTTAAACTCCAGAATGAAAGCTGTTGTGCTATGAATCTCTACTGTAGCCATGAATTTATGGGTGGATGGGAGGTTCCAGAAAGGAAAAAGAGGGGGGGCGGGGCGTTCACACTGACTCGAATCTGTGGAGGACCAGTCGTGGCCTCCACCGCAGTGGCTTGAGGGCCGGCAGTCTGTGGGCGGCCTGTGTCCCGTGACCACCCGGCCCTGTCCTGGGAGCACAGTGGTGCTATTGGGTCTTCCCTGTGCCTCTGAGAGCCTGTCAGCCACAGCTGTCAGCCGGAGGAGGACACTTGCCTGGGCCAGACCTTGCTGTCCTGTAGGCTGAGTGACTTTGGCGGGGGTTGTGTTCTGTCCCAGAGCACCCTTCTCAGAGCTGTGTATCCGTGTCCACCAGACGGCATGGGGGACGCTGGGGCCCACATTCTAGCAGGACTAGTCTTTTTTCTAGTAGGCCTGAGCTTTATTTATCACCGAGATCCAAGGAAAACAAGGTCAATGAGAAGTACTACACATGCTCTCATCCCCACCCCTGCAAAGTGGAGGTTGGATTCTTTGAAATACTCCAGATTGTGTTGTTTTGTTATGTTTGTGGGGTTTTTGTTTGTTTTTGTTTCCCGAAGGTGAAGGGTATGATATGGTCTCTCCTACATTTTGCGAGTGTTCTTACTGGGCCCAATTTTCTTTTACGAGTTTAACCTGCATGATGTGCGAGTCTGACCCCGACCCTGTCCTGCTGCCTTCTACGGACGTGTACGAACGTGGGTACATTCATGCTGGGGTTTGCCATCTGGCAGGTTGTGGCCTGTGGCCCCGCTTGGCTGGGGAGGGACCCGCTGTGCCCCTCAGGAGTCCCACAGCCCCAGGGGCTCCCCATTCTCCTCTGGGTCGCCCTCAGTGGCCTCCTACACTTCTCCGTTCTTCCTCTTTGAGTGGAATCACCGGTCTCAAAGAGCGCTGACACAAGCAGATGTTTCTAATAGGCTTTCCTCTTTCCATACCGGAGCTTCCCTGTCGTGCAGCCGGCCTTGGGGTGGGAGCAAGGCACAAACTCTGGGGAGCTGGCAGCAGCTGGCAGGCTCTTCGGCCCTCCCGGGAAGCCCTGCGTGCTGCCAGCCCCACCCTGCTCTGGGAGGAGGCCCTGGTTGCCCCAGGTTTTGCTCCAGCTCACGTCCCCACGTCCTGCTGCGGGACAGATGGCAGTTGTGGGGCACTGGGGAAAACACAGCACACTGCACACTGGTGCCAGCTTTACCAGCACATAACTGGGCAGCCAGGTGGCACACTTGGTGGAAATTTAGCAGATTCATCTCCATGGCTGACGAATGAGAAGCAACGGAATTTCCTGCGAAGCCTCCTCGCCGCGGTTTGGGTTTGTATGTGACTGCACTTGTGCCGTGCTTCTGTGTGGGTAGAGATGTCCGTTTCCCGTTCCGATGTGAGAGTGTCTTATTTCGCCCTCGCCCACAGCACAGTTGGCATACTGTTTGTCCTTCCAACACGGAGGAGATGTGAGCTCTCTAGTTGGCACTTGTGTCTTTGCTGTCCCTCATTCTGCGGTGCACAGCTGTCCCCCCACCCAGCGCAGCTGACACAATCGGGCAGTCCCCACGGTGACATATCCAGCGAGGCCAAACAGCAAGTCCAAGAGAGTTTTAAACTTTAATTAATCACCTTTTATTTTTTACATTGAGAGTGATTGTAATAAAGGCGGTCATTAATAAACTTGATTCTACCTTACACGGAGTTCTGTCTTCATTACTTTTTCTTGAAGTTGGAAATTCTCTACTTCGGTGGTTCAGAGTCAGCCGGCAGAGTCAGCAGTGCTTGTGAAGGCGCAGAGTGCCCAGCCTGGCTCAGAGCGATGCACGTGCCAGCCGAGCGCGCACAGGCCCTGGGTTCAGTCCCTGTCCCAGCGAGGCCACTGCTGGAGCTTCTGGCAGAGAAGTTCTCCAGCCGTGCTGTAGTCAGGGAGCCGCACTTGATTCTGACCCAGTTCTCTGACCGGCTCAGGGTTGTGGAGGGAAAAGTCCTTTTGTGATAGGACAAGGAATCACCGGTCTCATTTTTGCCAAATGCAGGCTGCTGAGAGAAGGTGGAGATGTTCGTTGAAGAGCTCTCTGCGCCTGGTCGGTGGTCTGTTCGGTACCGTTGCTGAGGTGCGCCAAGAGCTGGGCTGCAGGCCCCACGCATGCCAACGCCTGGGCCCCGGGGGCTGGGCATGGAGCCCAGGGAGACCTTAGCTTTCCGAAGAAAGTAGTTGCTTGTGGTGCCACCCTCAGCCCCTCCTCTGCGTATTTAAGGCAAAAGTGTTACTTTGAGCTTAAAGAAAATAATCAGCAATGATTGGAGATAACTAACCTTGGTCCCTGGAGCTTTCAGTTATCGGCGTGAGGTCATCGACTCTCCTTGTCTTAGATTCTGCCTGGAAAAGGAGGAAGGTCAAGCGCAGAAATTCAAGGGTGCTCCGAATGTGCGCAGTGAAATTTCTTAAATGCGTAGATGATGGTAGACTTTAAGAGGAGGTTTTCTCAATTTCCCTTTATTTCTATTGTTTGGTTACCACAAACATTATTGCTTCCACAATATAAAAATTATAAGTTACTTTTAAAGATGAAGATTTAAAAGTAGAGGTTTTCGTTGCAAAGCTCCTGGAAGCACTCGTTCTCCCAAGATCCAACTTAGAGTCGCCGGCACTTGCTTCCTGCGGGGGTCGCGGCCTCGTCCCCGGGAGGGGACTCTCCAGCATCTCGGCTCCTGTCATGCAGAACATGTGAGCCCTGTGCTTGTGCGGCAGGAGTGGATTAATTCTGCCATTTCCTGGCGCTTCTCTCAGCAACTTTCCGGCTCCCTGGACGAGGGTCGTGGGAAGCTGGTGGGCTGCACAGTGAGGAGCCCGGCCGTGACCCCGCAGCCTCCCGCGGCGCAACCTGGCCCTCTGCGGAGACCCTGCTGGCTCGGACTGCGCCGGACCGGGCTGGACCGACCGCCAAGGAAGAACCGGAACCTCCACAGCGCTGGCTGGCGGGGCTGCAGCCACATCCTGGACCCGGCCCATTCCAGGCGCCGCCCTGAGCGAAGGGGAGCCTGGTGCTTGAGAAGGAAACGTCCACGCTGGTTTTCTAAGCTGTGGGAAAGGTATACATGGCCACAATCAGAGGTCAGTTGTTCCTGGCGGAAGGAGCAGGGATTTGCTACACAGGTAGAGCTTATCAAGCTAGTTTTCAGGATACTTTAATTTAGGGGATTAAGGAGCGCCTCCCTGGGAGAGCGGACACTTGCGAAGCTGCAGTCACCCCCGAGCCCAGGAGCGTCCTCCTGGGAGTGAGCTCCGGAAGGCCGAGGAAGAGCTTCATTCTGAGCAAAGAACCCTGGAAGCAACAGCAGCTGCAAACGACATGGCCCCTGGCAGGTGTCCTGTGCCGCGGCCGGCTTGCACTGTACAGCGGAGAAGCCCTTTCAGTCTTTGCCCCACTGCTGGCGACACGAACCTTTTAGTGGCGTGCCCTCTAGTGCCCACCACGTAGAACTGCAGCTCCCTGGGGTTGGCCCATCCTGCATACAACACACGTTGGAAACACCTCAGGGTTTGGGGCTTCTGCTTTGTCCTTAGGAAGGGGAAGTGTTTTAGCCCTTTCTGTTTAGGGCAGGCAGGTTTTTTATTTTTTGTCACACTCCCAAAATCAGCACGGCTGGTTGTGGAAAGCTGGGGTGTGGGGCGTCAAATCTGTGTCCTGACTCGAGGCTGAGGGGTACGGGCTATGCCGGCCAGGCTGACGGGGGCCCTTCCTTCCTACCCCAGGAGGGCAGCCTGATAAACGGCTGTGCACATGAGGAGGCCACAGGTGGAGGCCACAGGCTCATCCAAAAGGTTAGGACTGCCAAGGTCACTACCACCCACCCAAACCTCCAGCTCCCTTCTGCTCTGAAACAAACCAGCCCTAGCTTCTGGGTTTGGGAAGCAACTTGAGCCACGCGCCTGATGGTGCCCTTTGCTCCGGCACCTTGGGCTGGAGGAGCCGCCACAGGGACTCGGGCCTTTGCTGGGGGGGCAGCCGGAGGGTATGTGCTGCTCGGGCGGAGAAGATGCCAGACGGCCTGAAGTCTCGCCATGCTGTGTAGGACATGAAACACATTTTGCTTTATTGCATTATTTGAAGCTAGTGCTGTATTCTGTGTTTATTTGAAGATGTGCACCTTGCTGGAGTGATCAGAGTTTTATAAATAAAATTGTTTCCATAATTTATGCTTCTTTTATTTATTTTTATTTAATTCAAATCTTTATTGGTACATTATATATACACGATGATCGCATTCAACACTGAGAATTTGTACCAGTCTATGACACGACTTGAATCTCATTTTTTCCCATTCCCCTACCCACCCTACAACCTCCTGCCCCCTGTGTACATAAGCTTTGTGCTTTTCTTAATCTTCTCTGCTGATGGAATCAGCCCACTGGTTCATGGGCAAATAATTCCTCTCACCTTGGAAATGTCAGGGGTCCCCTGTGTTGGGGTGCTGGGCTGAGCACACAGCGTAAGCTTCGGAGGAGATGTAACTGAGCCTGCAGAGCAGGAGCCCCACAGGTAGACATTTAGACCATGAGAAGCTACACTGCCACCCTCTGAAGGGTGCTGCTGAGAAGTAGGATTGAAGGAGGCAGAGCCGGGGCCCCGGGGCGGGGTGCTTCTGGGGCTGCAGCCTGAGGAACCTGAGCTGCAGGGCCCAGTGTGGACAGCCAGGGACAGCGGCCCGGGACAGGGGACTGGGCCACTCAGAACCTCACTGAGCTGCAGGCCCCGGAAGTGCTGTGATCGGTAACGCCTCATCTGGAAAGCCGATCAGACAGTAGAGTTTTTG
The DNA here is from genome assembly GCA_004026965.1 of Petromus typicus. Taxonomy (NCBI): domain Eukaryota; kingdom Metazoa; phylum Chordata; class Mammalia; order Rodentia; family Petromuridae; genus Petromus; species Petromus typicus. Next base: position 76,633 of record PVIR01000248.1, read on the forward strand.
GTGAAATTGGGTAGTGCAGGTACAAAAACTCATTTCACAGGAATGTCTATGGGAAATATTTTCAAACTTGCCCGGAAGTGTCATAGTATCTTATGGTAGGCACATAAACCAACCTCTGTCTCAGCCTCTCACCCACTCCTTGCAAAAAGTCACTGAAATGCTACAAACTTGCAGTCAGATGGCCTCAGGTCTCTTTGGACAACAAAAAGTCATCTTTTCTTCTTCAGATTCTTGAAGGACATGAGAGACCCCAGGTGGTGCAGACTGAATGTTGTGTCCCCTGAACACCTCCGTGGAGATCTCGTCCCCTGTGACAGCACGGGGAGGGGTCGGGGCGAGAGGGCCGAGTTTCCAGGAAGGGGCCAGTGTCCTCACTGAAGGCCTCAGGGCACTTTTCCTCTCCGCCTAGCAGGACACTGTCCTCGAAGACCGTGCCAGGCCCCGATCCGGGCCTCAGAGCCCGAGCGACACTCCGTCGTCAGCGATGGCGGGCTGCGGGCTTTAGGGTAGAGCTCTGCGTGTTGCTGGGGGAGAGCTGCAGGCCAGCCCCTTGCCAGAAAGTGGCATTTTCTGGGCTGGATGCACACAGAGACCCCCGCGGGCATCACCAGGCAGCACTGAGGCTCCCACAGCAGTCAGAACCCCGGTCGCTCTTCTGTGCTGCTGGCGTCTCCAGCCTGCTGAGCACCCGAGTCTTGGCGCAAGGTCTGAGTCAGGAGGCCTGGGGGTGGCCCATTCCAGCGGGCACCAAAAGAAACAGGGCCAGGGGCCAGCTCAGCCCCCCAAGACTGTGAGGACCTGAGCCGGTCGGCAGGGGCTGCTCGGGGAGCACTTGTACGTACCGAAGCAAGAACACCCGTGCCATCTCTGATACTCCGATGATATCTTTTCCAAAGCTACTAAGCTGAAATTCTCAAATCTGGGAAAGAAGACAAGTGACTATAAATAGGAAACAGATAATGTGTTTATATTTGTTAAATATGCTTCATTCTGATTACAAAAGAAAAAAATGTGCAAACCAAATGAAAAACATTTTACCATATGTAGATATATTAGAATTTTTTTTCTACTTGAATTCTATGATAATTCCCGTCTGTTTATGATCTGCTTTTTTCCTTTTCTTTTTTAAAGTTGTTTAAAACATGGTCTCACAGTACAGAACACGCTGGACTTGAGTAGCCCAGGCTGGTCTCAAACTTACAGCAATCCTCCTACCTCTACCTCTTTCTTTAGAGTATTTTCTGTGTCTGTGAATATTTTATAGGGTTAAAGCCCCGTACCCACCCCCCCTTTTTTCTGAGACATGGTCTCGCCTGGTAGCTCAGGCTGACCCTGAGCTCAGCCCCTAACTCACAGCCATCCTCCTGCCTCTGCCTCCCGAGTGCTGGGATTATAGGCCTGAGCTCCCACGCCTGGCACTGTGGTATGTGGCACTGATTGCTGGTGGGCACGCCCGGCATTGTTGTACGTGGTTACTGGGGATCGAACCGTGGCCCTTGTGCTTGTAAGGCAGGCGCTGGAACTACTGAGCTAAATCTCCAGCCCCAAGGTCAAAACTTGATTACTTAATGTTGAAGTATTCTCAAACTTTTGTCCTTTTTTTTTTTTTTTTTTTTTAGTTCCTAAGATGCCAAAAGTTCACGTGGTGTAAAGCATTTCAAACCCCTAAGCCATCTCCCCGGCCCTGGGTGTTCAGTGCGCGCCTCCCCGGCGTGGTGGCGTCACCAAGAGCGCGGTGCGGCTGTGATTACGGAGCGCGGCTGTGGGTTCTCACTTGCGACAGTTCTTCCTGCTCAAGTGGACGCAGCTGAGAACGGTAATGCTAAGTGACCGGACTCACAAGCTGAACTGCCATGCGGCTCCCTGAGATGGGGAACCCAAAGTATAAATACAGAGCACATCAAGGGACAGCTGACAGGGAGCAGTGAGATGGATACTTTGTGTGGGAAGGAGATCAGGAGCTGGACGGGCACGAGGGGGGCGAGAGAGAATTTTATTTTAAAAAATAAATTTAGTTTATTGGTATATTTTAGGCGTTACGATCACATTCCTCACTGCGAATCTGTACCTGTGTATGATGTATCCTGATTCTCATTTTTCCCTGCCCTGCCTTCAACCTCCCACTCCCCATATACATAAGCTTTGTTTCCATTTTTCCCTTTTTACCATCAAATTTTTTCTTTCCCTTCTTTTTCTTTCTACTGCCCCACCCAGTTCTTTCCCTTTGAGCATTTTCTTCACAATACCTATTCTGGACCTCATTTAAACCTTCAGTTTCTCACACTAGAGAAATGATGTGGCATTTACACATCCGCATTCTATTTACTTGAGTATGCCCTCAAGGGGCATCCATTTAGCTAATAATGTCTCTCATTTATTATTCTTTATGGCTGAGTCATACTCCATTTTATAAAAAACCAAAAAAAGACCACATCTTCTTTATTCATGGCTTCTTTATGATGGCTATTTGAACTGATTCCAAAATTTAGCTATTACAAAATGTGCCACTATAAACATGGGTGCACATATGTGGCTGTGGTATGATGCTTTTGAGAATATATCCAGCAGGAAATAGCAGGGTCGAGTAGGGCCTCTAATCCTAGCTTTTCTGAGGAATCTCCACATCAGTCTCTTCAGAGGTTGCACCAGTGTATATTTACACCAACAGTGAAGAGGGGTTCCTCCCCCCCCCCCGCAGCGTCATCAGCATTTGTTGATTGATTTCATGATAGCCACCATTCTCTGTGGAGTGAGATGAAATCTCAGTGTTGTTTTCATCTGCATCTCTTGAATGACCAATGTTCAACATTTTTTCATGTTTCTTTACTGCTTTTCATTCTTTATCTGGAAAATATCTATTCATTTCAGATGCCCACCTTTGAATTGGGGAGGATCTGTATTTTTAAGTTCTTTACACATTCTAGACAGTAGTCCTTTGCGAAACAGTTGGTAAAAATTTTTTTTTCCACATGAGAGGTTCTTTTTACTCTACTGGTGGTTTCTTTTACTGTGAAGAGTCTTTTTAACAGGATGAGATCCCAATTTTTAAAAAATTTTTTTAATCTTTATTGGTACATTACATATACACATCATGATTGTACTCCATAATGGGGATTTGTACCAGTATAAGACACAACCTAATTCTCATTTTTTTCCCATAGCCCTACCCACCCTACTGCCCCCCCATATACATAAAATTTGTTTCCTTACTTTTTTGTTACAATCTCAACATTTCCCCCCGTCTTCCTATTTTACATTGAGCATTTTCTATTTCACAATATATAACATACAATTCTAGGACTCATTTACCTGTTTATTTTCTCATACCAGAGAAAAGATGCGATATGTACCTATCTGTGCCCTATTTATTTCACTTATGAAGATATCCTCAAGGTATGTCCATTTAAGTATAAATGATTCAAATGTATCATTTTTTATGGCAGAGTAATACTCCATTTTGTAGAAGAACCACAGCCTTTTTATCCAGTCTCCAGTTAATGGACACTTGGGTTGTTTCCAAGATGTAGCAATCACAAATTGGGCTGCTATAAACATGGGTGCACATATGTCACTGTGATATGAGTCGTTTAATTCTTGTGTGTATATACCTAGCAGGGCAATGGCCGGGTCAAATGGGACCTCCAATCCTAGCTTTTTGAGGAATCTCCAAACTGATTTCTACAGGGGTTGTACGAGTCTACAGTCCCACCAACAGTGGAGAAGGGTTTCTTCTTTTTTTTTTTTTTGGTTTTTTGAGACAGGGTCTCGCTTTGTGGTTCAGGCTGGCCCTAAGCTCAGCCTCCAACTCATATCACAGCAATCCTCCTGCCTCTGCCTCCCAAGTGCTGGGATTACAGGCATGAGCCACCACGCCCGGCACTGTGGTGTGTGGCACTGGTTGCTGCTGGGTGTGGGTCTCCACGCCCAGTGTGGTATGTGGTTACCGGGGATTGAACCCAGGTCCTTGCGCTTGCAAGACAGGTGCCGGAACCACTGAGCTAACTCCCCGGCCCCAGAAGGGTTCCTTCTTCTCCGCAGCCTCATCAACATTTGCCGTTGGCTGAATCTGAAATGGCAGCCATTCTATGTAGAGTGAGATGAAATCTCAACGTTGTTTTCATCTGCATCTCTCGAATGACTAATGATGTTGAGCATTTCTTCATATGCTTCTTAGCTGTGGTCTACTTCCTCTGAAGTAGGAATTTTCCTACCCAGGAGCAAGGGTACTTCTTCCTCTGAAAAATATCTGTTCATTTCAGATGCCCATTTTTGAATTGGGTCATTAAATTTGGGTGGGCTGATTTTTTTGAGCTCTTTATATATTCTAGATAGTAGCCTTTTGTCTGAGGGACAGCTGGTAAAGATTTTTTCCCCACATTGTTGGTTGCCTTTTTGCTCTGTTGGTGGTTTCCTTTGCTGTGCAGAAGCTTTTTAAAAGAATGAGGTCTCATTTGTTGATTTCTTCAGCCAATTCCTATGCTATAGAGGTTTTGTTCATGAAGTCTTTCTGTGAGCCAATGCCAATGTCACCACTTCTGTTCAATATAGTTCTGGAAATATTAGCCATAGCAGTTAGGCAAGAGAAAGAAATAAAAGGAATAAAGATTGGAAAAGAAGAAGTTAAATTGTCATTATTTGCTGATGACATGATACTCTACCTAGAGGATCCTAAAAACTCAGTTAAAAAACTGCTGGACCTAATCGCCAATTTTAGCAGCATAGCTGGTTACAAGGTCAACATTCAAAAATCAATAGCCTTCATATACACAAACAGTAAACCCACTGAGATAGAAATTGGAGAGTCAGTCCTTTTCACAATAGCACCCCCCCAAAAATAAAATATCTAGGAATCAATCTAACAAAGGAGGTAAAAGACCTTTACTCTGAAAACTATAGCACTCTGAAAAAGGAGATAGATGATATCAAAAAATGGAAAGACATACCTTGCTACTGGGTAGAAAGAACCAATATTGTCAAAATGGCTATACTCCCAAAACTACTCTACACATTCAACGCAATCCCGATTGAAATCCCAACAGCATATTTCACAGATCTAGAGAAAAAGATCCAAACTTTCATCTGGACAAAAGACCTGGAATAGCCAAAGCAATTCTAAGCAACAGGGACTTGGTGGGGGGTTTTCAACTCCAAACCTGAAACTATGCTATAAAGCCACCATTGTAAAAACTGTGTGGTACTGGCAAAGTAACAGACCCGAGGAACAATGGAGTAGACTAGAAGATCCAGAAACTACTCCAGATGCACTGAGCCACCTCATCTTTGACAAAGGAGCCAAAAATCCTCAATGGAGGAAAGATAGCCTCTTTAACAAATGGTGCTGAAAAACCTGGGCTTTAACTTGCCAGAGACTAAAACTAGATCTAACTCTTTCACCGTGTACCAAGCTAAAATCAAAGTGGATAAGAGACCTAAATATTTAAAACAGACACTCTAAACCTGTTGCAAAACAGGTTGGGTCAGCTTTCTCTTCTACCTTCATTTACCCCTTTTCTAAGGGAAAACGTTAGTCCCAGGTTCTTGTTAATCTGTTAATGTAAGAAAAGGTCAGTTGGAGCAAAACAAAGCATTTCTGAAGTTGAATCAACCAGCACAGTGGAGAGCACAGGACGTGATCCTTGTGTTTTTGCAATTTGAGGCCTTCAGAGGTGTCCCTGCCAAGCAAGAGGCTCTGGAAAGGAAGGAGCTCTGCAGGTGAGCAATGCAAACTTCTGTGCAGCTGCTGTCTTTACATCCTGGCGGACCCTGCGTTCCGGGATCTGCGCAGGAGCCACCGGGGTGCCACTGTCACTCTGTTCAGCTAGTGCCAGCTCCTCCTGACCCTGCAGTGCACAGGCGGGGATGGTGGTTGCCAGTGTCAGCAGCATCTGTGCGTTCTGCCTCGCGCAGTCACGTGAGTCCTCCCTTCCCCTCAGCTCATGCTGACTTCATGTTTCCCAATCAAGAGCGTGTGAGCCTCCCTCCATGAGTCGAGAGGGGCCTCGCCGCAGGCTCAGGTGCCCTGCGAAGGTGTCGGTGAGGAGCGCGACAGTCACACATTTTCCTGTGGAGGCTTTGTGGACCTTTGACGGTGGATGGCAAAGCTTTCCCCCTTCACAAATGGGACTGGAAATCTCGGGGGATCACTTGTTGCTCATAGCGATGGATCTCATCTTAAAATTGAAGCTGATTAAATAAGTAGGGTTTTTGTGCTCAAGATTCTTTATCTTGTTACTACTCAGCTGAAATAGATGCTGAGAAGTGTTGAGTGAGGGAAGCGGAAGGGGTCTGTGTGGCACAGACCCCTGGCAGTGATGTGCTCTGTGGAAGGTGCATCCAGGACCTGAGAGTCCAGCACGGAAATGCTCAGAGCCTGGTGCAGCAGGGGCAGTGGCTTTTACCTTCATTTCACTTGTTAGGAAATTGGAGTGATTTCATTAAAGAGAACAAGTTTGCCTTGATTTTATTTAAAATGACTTCTGCTCAGCACACAGAAGATAAAATTGACATATATTTTATAATATAAGCATATTATTTTGCATGTTGTATTCATTCTTGAATTCAATGAATTTAGTATTGGCTTGTAGATGTTAAAAAGAAAGTACTAAGATTCAATACATGTTTCCTTTTAAAAAAAAGGGACAGATGTCTTTTTCTGTCTCTGCACTAGTCAGCCTATCGTTGCATTTCAATGGGGGGACCCCCATCATGGACATAAAAAAGGAGCTCGTAGGGACCAGACCTCCCCCAAGAATTAAAAACTTTCCTACAGTCTTGGAGAGGCATGACTATTGATCTCAAAGCTTTCGTCACAGCAGGGGACAACTGCATCCTGCTACAGTATACAGATGATCTCCTTTTAGCAGCCTTAGCTGCGCAGTGCAGACTAGATACCTGACTTCTTGTTGCAAATCAAGGCTTCCCAGTGGCCTGAGGCATAGACTGGAAGAGGATGTCTGGTCCCTCCAAATCCCAGCCACTCAGTACCACATAAGATGGTTTCCGGGGCACAGAATTCTGCCTATCTGGACTCCCAATTTTTCACTTTTGGATAAGCCCCTATATAAAGACAAAAAGGAGAAAAGGAGCCAGTCCTCTGAAAAAGTTAATGAAGAAGGATTTAAACAAATCAAAGACTTTTCTCAGGCCCCACCCTTAGGACTGCCAGGTATATCCAAGCCTTTCTTCTTGTATGTTCACAAACAGAAGGGAATGGCCATAGAAGTCTTTGTTGTATGTGGTCACCGGGGATCGAACCCAGACCCTTGTGCTTGCAAGGCAGGCACCGGGACCACGGAGCTAAATATCCCTGGCCCTGGCCATGGGATCCCGGGATCATCCAGTGGCATATTTGTCACAACACTTCGACTGCGTGGCCCTAGAATGGCTTCTATGCTTCAGGGCACTTGCTGCCACTGTCCTAACACAGGAGGCTGAGGAGGTGACCTTGGGACAACTGACCATTTGAGTACTACACTTACAGCCTTCATGGACCAGACAGGGCACGACTGGCTATCAAACCTGAGGACGACTTTCAATCAAGGGCTCCTATGTGAAAATCCCCTTGTAACCAAGAGACAGTGAACACTCTCAACCCAGATTCCTTGCTCTCAGTCAAACCAGAAGCTCCCTTCATGACTGAAGACGTTGTGGATGAAGTATTCTCAGCCTGGGAAACCTTACAAACCCACCTCCGAGACCCAGATGGTGGATATTTCACAGATGGAAGCAGTTTTGTGCTGGAGGGGCCCGAGAGACAGGATATGCAGTGATGACATTGGCTCACGGCAGAGGCCAGATTGTGCAGAGGTAATGGCCTTGACAAGGGTTCTTTTGCTAGCAAAGGACAAGAAAGCTAACATCTCAACGGATTCCAAATGTCTTTGCAACCCTGCATGTACATGGGGCTATATATAAGGAAAAAGTGCTCCTGACTGCTGAAAAAATATAAAGAAAAAAGTCTCACAACTTCTACACTCTGTATGGGCCCTGAAGAAAGTGGCTATAGTGGGTTGCATGGGCACCCATGGAGCACCATCGCAACATGGAAAGCCAAAAACAAAAAACACACAGGAAAACAAAAGGGCAGACAGGGAAGCAGAACAGGATGCTATGACAGTCTTGTGACTCAAACGTGGGTCCTGGACATGCCCCATCTCAGAGCCTCCTCTTTCAGAGACCCCAGGTTATCCTTCAGATGAACACACTTCGTTTGCCTGAGAACCTAATGATGATACAGGCAGGGGAGTGGGAATTCTCAGTGGGACAATGGCCATCCCCGAATGGATGCCCCCAGCTTTGTCACACAGTTCCATCAGGAAAAACAGCTCCAGAGAGACGGTGAGGCCACCATTTCCATGTGCCATGGCCCACTGCCATCACCCAAGCTGTCTGCGAACCTGGGTCAAAAACAACCCAAGACAAGTGGCCGCCAGTCCCTGGGTATCCAGGACGTGGGTGCTGCCCCACACGGAGTTCACTGAACCGCATCCAGCAGGAGGCTGTTGATCTCTGTTGTACTCTCTGTACTTCTCAGGTAGGTTGAGCCCTTCCCTCACCAAACAAAAAAGGCACAAAAGATGGCCAAGGTGCTATTGAGAGATATCACCTCCACATTTGGACTGGCTTTGATCCTGATGTCAGACACTGGACCAGGACTCATGGCTGAAAGCGTCCAGGGACTCAGCAGATGTTAAAGATAGGATGGAAACTGCACATAGCCTAGCAGCCACACAGAGCAGGAAAAGTACAGTACATAAACCAGACACTCAAACAATTACTTAAAAATATCACCAAAAAATACACTTGAGATGGGGTCAAGTCCTGCCCCAGGTCCTCCTCTGAGTCAGGTACCCCTTCCAACAAATAAACTGGGTATTTGGCTTATAAAATTTGGATTGACCAGCCACTCCCAACTATAACTAAATCAAGAGTTATCTTTGTGAACAAGAGGAACTGACAATAAAAACAAGAGGAAAAAGAAAATCCAAGCTTTAAAAATAGCCATACATGGCATCGATGGCTACGTAATGGCGTCCATGGCTACAAAATGCCCAGTCCTTACAAACCCAATACACTTCTTCAAGCCTAGGGCATTTGTTTGGGAAAAGGAATGGAAGCCTACCACCCTAGGGCCCTTATGGGATGGCCCCACACCATTATCCTGCCCATCTCCACTGCTGTCAAATAGCAGGAACTGTGCCTCGGACCCACCAGTCAGCTAAGCCAGGGGCTCACGCCAAGTGAAGCAGCCAGCAGGACTGAGACAACCCAAACCAGACGATCCTGGGATGAGATCCGGCCGCCACTGGGAAGGAGAGCCCTGCCCTACCCCCCACAGAAGCTGAGGAGTCTAGGCATGGCTGAAGCTTGAGGATCAACAGTTACAATGACAATGTGAGTCTTTTCTCCTCTCTGCTCTCTCTCTTGCTTCTTACCCTTACTTGTCAGAACATTTAGTTGGACATAGAGACCCTGATAAAGATACACCACACACTCAGCTAATAGCTCTAATTCTGCTCAGCAAGAACCCACTTCCTTCTGACAAGAAAATTGATAGTAATGATGATAATGTTATTAAAAACTTGTCACAGAAAATATCAAGGGGGGGATGAAGTAAGGTGGAACACAAGTTCTTCCCAGCCTTGGGGAGTCCCCCTCAATACATACTTCTGATCACCCCACCTCCCCTGTAGCTGTAAGTCCTTATACAAATAAAACTGGCAACTACAACCAATGAACAAAGTTTCTGATACTGTTCTCACAGTATTCACAAAGTTCTGTCTTCTTTCAAGGCTATTAATTAATTCCTTTTATTTGCTTTATGTCTCTGTAACCTTGCTTCTTACCCTCAGTTCCTTGCCATTAGGAAGATCCTATCACCACCAAATGTGGTGAAGACCTTCTCTCTCTTTTTTGAGACAGGGTCTTGCTTTTAAGGTTAAGCAGTTTGGCCCTGAGCTCAGCCTTGAACTCACGGAAATCTTCTGCCTCTGACTCCCAAGTGCTGGGATTACAGATATGAACTACCACGCCCGGCACTGTGGTATATGGTGCTGATTGCTGCTGGGCGTGACTCTCCACACCCAGTATTGCTATATGTGGTTACCGGGATCAAACCCAGGCCCTTGAGCTTGCAAGATAGTGCCAGAACCACTGAGCTAAATCCCCAGTCTACAAGTGGAGATTTTATAGATGAGAAAATATGTCCTTGGGGTTGGCTCAAGGGAGGAAACTGGTTTGCTCAGGTTACCCTGGGAGGCTGGCAGGTGCAGTGTAGGGTAGGAATTTTCCAAAGGGAGATGTAAAACAGCAGAGTGCAGTAGTGTGGGCTTGCAGGATGGGCAGTTTCTGACTCCTGGGACACAGAGGACGCTGAGTTTGTCTTCTGTCCTGCAGTCACCGCAGGACGCTGCCAGTCTTACGAGGAGCTGTAGGCTCAGCACCAGAGCCTCCCTGCGACAGGATGGAGTGGGCACAGGTGTGGGGTGGCTTGGAGCTGTCTGTGTGTTTATGTTCCTGCCAGTGGTCAGGCTGCGGCTGTCACCAGACCTCAGGATGACTAATCTAGGGATAAAAACGACGCCGTGCAATGTCTTAGGTCAAAGGTTTCGGCCCCTCTTAGACACGCCCTTTCTCAGTCTTGTCTCTTTGCTCCTAAACACCCATTCCCTTTACTCCTGCTCTAAAAGCAGACGCTGCACACGAGTCTACAGTCCCCATTTGCAGGCTTCCTGGGACACGGGGCTAAGGTGAGTGCAAGGTGTGGACTGAGTGCAGAGGGCCGCGGCCACGCTCGGGCGCACCCGCTTCCTTCCCGATGTGAGGACTGAGCCCGGGGCTTCCCACATACTAAGTATATGCTTACTCCGGAGGTCCAAGTCCAGAACTTAGATTGTCTTCAGGCCTTTGCTCTGAGCAACATCCCTAGGTGCTGTCAGCATCTGCACTGTCATTGTCATCGCCTTCGTCCTCACCCGCATCATCGTGATCACATCGTCAGCAGAGTCTATGGCCATTCCACCCCAAGGCGCCTGATGTCGTCTCATCACCCCTGTCTGGAGCAGGTTCTTGCTAAGTCATTAAATTACCTGGGCTGGGATCAAACTTGCAACCTGTCTAGGCCTCCCAGAGTACTGTGATTACAGAGTTGTGCCATCATGATTAGCTAGATTTTTCTAGTTAAAAGTCAGATAAGTAGATTTGTATGCAAAGTCATTTAAACTTTAAATGTTTACAGCTGTGCTTCCCCTCTTCCCCCCAATTCTTCCCTTCCTCTTCCTCCTCTGTAGGAAACAGGGAGAGGGGTGCTACCAGAGCCCCTGCAGTGGGGCCCGGCCTCATGGGAGCCACGGCAACATGTTTAATTAAGGAATAAAGACAGGAAACAAGACGTAGAGAAGAAGCTGGGTTCTGCGCCTGACCAGTGCTGCTCTGGGCGTCAGAGGTGAAGGCATCCTGAGCCGGCCACTGTTTGCGGGGTTCAGAGGGAGGAGCACACGACCCAGAGGGCAGCAGGAATCCTAGGATGAGGGGTCTTACCATTGGGGGAAGTCCCAGGTGTCCGGGAGGGTGGCGGTAACCCTGAATGACAAGGATCTCATGCTGATGAGGATCTTGTGTTGACTAGGAGTATGAGCGAAGATGCTCTTCTCACAGTGGGTGGGATGAGTTAAGCTGACAAGGAGTTTGTCCCCCAGGTGTAGCCTTCCTCTCACCCTCAGTTCTCCAGGAACCAGGCTGTCTTCAGCTGATGCCATCCTGCCTCTGAGTGTCACAGCATCACAGGACCGAAGGGCAAAGTGCACCTGTGTCACCATGTGATAGCCGGCCTCCAGGCAAGAACAGTGGGCTTGATTACAACTTGTGAAATGATTTTTCCCAAACATGATATGGGAGGGCTCCTGTCACTTCTCCTCCTTCCCTTCTCCCCTTTTAAAAATACCTGTGACATACACGGCACCTCTGTGTTATAGACAGGCAAGTGCACTGAACGGTGACCTTGTGAGAGAGAAGACCCGCTTCCTACTCTTGTTCCCTCTCTACATCAGCAGGGCCTATAGACAGTTGACTGGCAACGACCACAGCCTTGGTGAGAGCTGACGACAGCGCCGAAGCACTTCTACCCAGGCGTCTCCCGGCTCTGCGGGTGCTGTGGAGCTCTCCGCTTCCTTCTTTTGGGGGGACTCACTCTGATACCCGTGTAGAGTGGCTAAGTGATGGGATGGGATCCCCAGAGGCCCAGGAGGAAGAGGGGAGGGCCAGACAGCAGCAGGGCCCAGAGATCTACACGAGGCCCGTCCAGGAAGGGAGTAAACAGGCCGGGGGAATCTGGCAGGGGTCTCTGAGGATGTGGGGAGCTTCTAGGGTAGGCTGGAGGCTGAATGTACAAGGACAGAAAGGTCAGCCAGGTTTAATTTATGGAACTGCTCTAGCACCTGAAAATGCTAACTTAGCCTTGAGGTTTGGTTTGAAAAACCACACTGTATCTCACATTTCCAGATGTGTGGTAGAAAGTAAGTTACGGTACACTCATGTAACCGAAGAATATATAGCTATTAAAATGAGGTGCACAATGAGCTCAGTCACGTGAACAGTGTTTGATGTGGGAAGAGGGAAGAAGGATGTATCTACACATGGTGTAATACTTCAAATATGACATGGTGTAATATTTCAAATATGTAAAAAGGACAGCCAAGCGCCGTGGGTCAGCAGCCAGCCTGTGGGCGTGCACTCCGCGTCAGAGCTCAGCCAGTCCTCACAGAGCATGCTTTCTGTGGACTATGACGTCAGGGACAAGACAAACAAATGCTTCGTCAACCTTCCTCGTGCAGTGGCGGGACAGCACTTCTGTTCGATGCTTTTGATGACCAGTGCTTGGCTTGCTTGGACTTCTTGCTGCTCAAAGGAGGCACAATTGTATTTCCCAATTATCTGATAGGGGAACACGAAAGCAGGAAGTGGGAGAAAAAGAGCAGGATTTTTTTTCTTTTTTAAAATTTTTACTTATTTTTTATTTTTTTGAGACAGGGTCTCGCTTTGTAGTTCAGGCTGGTCCTGAACTCAGCCTTGAACTCAGCAATCCTCCTGCCTCTGCCTCCCGAGTGCTGGGATTATAGCCGTGAGCCACCACGCCCAGGACTGTGATATGTGCTAGATTGCGGGTGGGCATAAGTCACAGTGCCCAGCATTGTTGTTATGTGGTTACTGGGGACCAAACCAGGACCTTACACTTGAAAGGCAGGCTCCAGAACCACTGAGCTCAATTCCTGGACCTTTTTCTTTTATTGTTGAAAGACAGGATCTTGCTACGCAGCTCAGGCTGGCCTTGAACTCACCACCGACCTGGGCTGGCCTCGAACTCCTGACAACCCTCCTGCCTCTGCCTCAAAAGTTCAGGGATTCCAGGTGTGCACCGCCATGTCTGCCAAACAGGCTTTAACAGTGACTACTGCGGGACGGCGTGACGCTGCACGGCCACGCTGCTGCCCCTTCCTCTGCCTTCTGCAGGGCACCAGGGATGAGATGTGTGGGTGGGGAAGCACAGTGTGACTCAGAGCAACTCCCCCTTATTTTTCTTAACTACATAAAAAAAGAAGTAATTGCAGCAGAGGCTCGGCGGGTGGGTGACATTCTAGCAGCGTGCAGAAGGAAAGGTGGGCAAAGGCACCTGTCTCCTGCTCTCCCTTCCTGGCCCCGCTGAAATCAGGCGCGGAGACGAGTTTGCAGTCGGCGCTCGGGCTCGTGTCACCCCTGCTGCTCTCCACGCTGGAGCTGTGTCTACGCCTCCGGCGGCCAGTCAACGTCTTTTCACCCGCTTCGAGGACTGTTCCCCTCCCAAGTTCAAAATCACCTCAGGTATCTGCTTGCCATTCTTACGCTAGAAATGGAGGAGCTAAGCAAAGGGGCTAAGTTGGGTCTCCTGGAAGGGGTTCAGGACAGTGGCAGGAAGCAGCCTGAGGGTCGGTGGGCCTTCCCACTCCCAAGGCCCGGCTCTCTCCACAGGAGACGCCTTCCAAGGAGAGAGGAGGGGAGGCGCTGGCTGAAGGGAGGCCTACGTGAAGGAAGATTTCATTTTAAAATTCAGAGTAAAAAGCCCTGCTGGTAAGCCCGGACTGCACAGGCTGTCTTCTCTCCAGGACTCTCCAGTGTCTCTAGGTATCAACACATGACAATTTAATCTGCTGTTATATAAAAAGTAATATACACTGAGTCTGGGTCAAGGCTTTGACATCTGATAAGATAAACTCCAGTAAAAACCTTTAAAATTCTATCATTAAAAAATCCCAAACCTGGGGGCTGGGGAGTTAGCTCAGTGGTTCCAACGCCTGTCTTGCAAGCGCAAGGGCCCGGGTTCGATTCCCCGGTAACCACATAACAATACTGGGTGTGGAGACCCACACCCAGCAGCAACCAGCACCACATACCACAGTGCCGGGCGTGGTGGCTCACGCCTGTAATCCCAGCACTCGGGAGGCAGAGGCAGGATTGCTGTGATGTGAGTTGGAGGCTGAGCTCAGGGCCAGCCTGAACCACAAAGGCGAGACCCTGTCTCAAAAAACCTAAAAAAAAAAAAAAAAAAAAATCCCAAACCTGAAACTAAAAGACTTCAAAGTATGATAGAATTAGGCGTTACATTTTCTTAAAGATTCATATCTAGCCAGTTCATTTTCACCTAACCCTAAAACAGGAAATTGTCTTTCCAGGTGGCCAACACTCCACACTACGAAGTTTTGCACAGATTGTGCCTGGTTTTAGTTGTGTGGTGAAGTCGATTCAAATAAGATGGCACAAGCCTCTGGGGAAAGTCACCCGCCTCAGAGCCAAGGGTGAATGCCAAGAATGTGCCCCAAGCTGAGGACGAAGGGCAAAGTGCAGAGTGCTTTGCAGATGTAAAAGGAGCCTTCATTTCCTACCTGCGCTGGACCTTACTGCCTCCGCACCCTACTTGCTTCCTGAAGGCGGCGACGGTCAGCCGGAGAAGCAGGAAACCACGCGGTCGCCTGCGGGACAATGGTGCCACTCACATCAGCAGCTGACGCTTCTTGCGGAGGCAGTGGGAACTCAACATTCCTCTTGCTAAGCAGGGCAATGTCAGCCTACAGGAAAAGCCAGGGACAGAGCAGTATGAGTTAGAGGCATGCTGGCATTGGACCTACTTGGCTTCAGCTGGGTGTAATTACAGCTCTGAATATAGTATATTATAAAATGAATTGTGACAACATTAAGTTCCTACCTGTTATGAGCAGCAGGTAGATGGATACTGGCCATTTTTGGAGTGTCAGATTATAATCTCTGAGGTCACAGTTACAAGCTCAATTTTGTAGATGTTCTGTTCTATGTTGACAACCTGAGTATCACAGCTTTATTTACACTTAGTAATAAATAATGTTAATGAAAGGACCACAGAGCTACTTTCACAGGCTCTTTTCAGAGACAGTGCTGTGCTGAGGACCTACACTCGGCTGCCCTGAAATGGGCTCCGCAGGGAGGAAAGCAAGGGTAAGGAGGTGTCTGAGAACTGCCAGCGCTCCTCAGCCCGGTGAGAAGGTGCACTGCTTCCAATTCAGTGGCCTTTTCAATTCTTGTAGGTAGGAATCCTGCAGGAGGGACAGGAAATAGACATCGCAATTTTATGCAGCCTTACCTTGGATCTTTGAGAGTCTTGCCACAAAAAGCCTGGGAAATAGGGATCATCTAGCTCGTGGCACTGGTGGAAACCCCTGAGCACCTTGGCCGTGCCCCGGGCAGCTCATGTCAGAACTAAGAGGTGACTGCTACTCGGCGTCCGAAGATCACACTTCCCAAGTAGCGTCACCACTGTTCAACCAGATACACCTACAAAACGTATGTTTATGAAGCTACATGGCAGTTCTGTGGATTCGTGAAGAGAACCCATTTGCATATGAAAACTGCCTTAACTTTCTCAATCATTAAGTGCTTTCGGATAGGTACTTATGCAGTTCAAATGCTTTGATTCCCCAGAGCTGAGTGGCTTTTAAAGCTTACTAATTCTGATAATGGCTGAACAAAAAGGTAATGGTCACCTTAAATGTCTTCACTTGTAGACATCTTCACCTTGTATGTGGCAAAAGCGATGTAATGGTATCGAGGAGCATCTCTTTTCAAATTCCTCACATGCAGGATGCTTCAAGTCTCTTCACACGAGTCTGCACACAGAGCAGCGATCTACTTCATCCATGAGTAAATCTCTGTAGACTGAAGTCTTTTTCCACATCTCCATTTTGCAACAGCATGCTCAGATCCTGTCTCATCATGGAAAACACTGAATTCTGGGCGAGTGCTGGGCCACTTTCCCACAGAGCAAGTGCAGCGGTGACAGTCAGGGCAGCGGTTGGCAAGGCTCTGAGGTGCCAGTGGAACCCAGGGCTGTTATGCCTCATGGGGCATCTTCCTGCCAACTCAGGGACAGGGAAAGCCTCGCTCTGCCGCCTGCCCCTCCCGTTCTCTCTCAGAACAGGCTCACCATGGGGAGCAGATTGACTTCACTGTGCCTTCTTCAACTAAGAAGTGGCCGCAGCAGAAGGGGATGGTAATGAGCAGTGTGTCTGCATATTCCCACCGGCGGCCATGCTCAGCAGTGCCCACCTCATCTGGCGGCCCTGGCATCTTCAAGACACTGCCCTCTGACCCTCCTGCAGACTGCACATGGCTATACTGGAGCTGGGCGCTCCTAGGGTATCAATGAACGGACCCTGGCAGCTGGCCAGGTGACCACTTTTCTTCCAGTCTGTGATTTTAGGATATTTTGGTTGTAAGGATTTTTATTTAATATGTTTTAGAAAATATAGACCCTACTAGTAAGCAAGTATTTATCTGAAGCCATGGACTGTAAATCTCAATTTCTCATCAGTCTATCTGGAACCTGTTTAGGGAATCTGGAAATTTTACGCAAGTAAGAATTCATTAGTTCGACATGCATGGAGCACTGACAATAACCACGCACAGATGCAATACAAAAGAAATCAAATGGTGCCATTATAGTTTGATATACTATTTATTAAGTTATTAATATGGACAGTCTATTAAGCAACATTACAGGTGTCTTTCAAAACCTAACAAAATAGAGTCCACTATCCAGCCCAGGAGAAAGACAATAAACAAAATCACTCTCACAGTAAGTATAGCGTAAGCACTCACAATAGTCCCTTTTTCAACATCAGAGGAAATAGTTAAGACTGGGTTTTTCTGCCTTCATTTAAAGCTGTTTTAGAGTCGAAACACCACCTCAGATCACCTCACAACACGACATGTGGGATCTCGAGCTGGACAGGAAGGGGCTCAGGTCTCCTTTGCGGTCCGTCCTACGCCTCTTCACGCCAGGCATACAGCTCTCCCTTCCCGCCAGGCCAGTAGTGGTCAGACTCGGGCGTCAAGGTGAACGCAAGTGGTTCCCAGGGATGTTTGGTTAATTTACAAAGACTGTGTTCAAAGCTCTAAAAACCCATTTTGTGGTGGCAGTGGCAGTGAAGAGTACACTGTATTGGCCAGGGGGGCTCATCTCAAGTCTTGGTCTTCTAACCTGTAAGACAGTGCAGTTCTCCATGGGAAAGTATAGGTGAGACACTCCAACAGTGTTTGGTACAAGGCTGTCTGCAATGTACTGGACTGGTGACTATGGCTTGTATAACCTGCTCTGCTTTCTCTAGTACTGGCAAGCTTATTTCTTCATCTTTTCTCCTATGTGCTACTAATGTAAGATTTTTAAGACTACAAAAGATGAAATTTCTTGCTTTCAATCTGAATGATAAAAACAAAAACTCCATTTCTCAATGAGCTATACTCAGTGGAAAACAAATGCCAAATGACTTTAAAGACAAGTGCTAGACAATGCCGATTAACAGATGACAGAAGTGAAATCACACACAGGTCAGAATCTAAAATATGAGGAAACCCCAAATGATATAATGTGATAAGATTCTTAACCCCTTAATTCTAATCACATTGGAAACTACAAATGCTTTCAATGCTGAGCTATCGATGAACTGTGAATTAAACATGGAATCAAACCTCATAAAGTCTTGCCACGTCTGTATACTTAGGGAAGAGGAGACTCACAGGGTAAAGGTAGGCGCACTGGAGGCCTACTCAGGGCTGGCTACCGTGGGCTTGACATTAGTGGGCAGGACTAATGAACAAGCAGCCAGTTTGGTCACTGTGCTTCCCATACACTGAAAATGGAGCCATTTCTACTATTCAGCTTCATCTTTAGAGCAAGCTAGACTGATCCCACTGCATTCTGTTTCAATTTACCAGTACATTACGAGTAGTTTATCACATGTGAGGAGCAAGTCATTATGTAGTATCAAGTTTACATCATCAGAGACTACAACATGCACATTCTACTTAATGTAGTTCAAGCAACAGGAATACAAGAGAACAGTTATGGGTAGACTTGTCTGGACAGTCGCGTTCACACTAACTATAGTTTAGAAATCGTATTAGGCAGGTACCTACAGCAGTTTTTCAGCGGGTATTGGAACATTACACGCATGCACGAGTGACGTGGCGAAGAAAGGGTGGAGGACAGAGGGACAGCCAGCGGCGGTGAGCCGTGTCTAGAGCAGGGCAGCTCTCAGCTTCCCACTGTAAGTCTCTGCTCTGTGAGAGAGGCCTGCTGGGCGACGCTTTTGTTCTCGTGACTGCGAAGTTTGGATACAACATCTAGAAAGGCCAAATCCTGCACTTCTTTGTGTAGAGATTCTAGAAGATAGAAACAGGATAGCATGCTCATGTTAGGAAGTTCTAACCTTACTGTACTATCTGCCCAAATCGTACTGAAAATGTGTATTTTGATGATACAGAGCTATAAAACTGACAACAATTCTAAAAAAGTCACAGCAGTACCATAATAATACCTTCACAAAAATTAAAAATTAGAGAAATTATATTTGTTAGGTTTTTTTCGAAATGGTCTCGCTTTGTAGTTCAGGCTGAGCTCACTATGTAGCCCAGGTGAGTCTCAAACAGCAGTCCTCCTGCCTCTGCCTTCCGAGTGCTGGGATTACAAACATGAGCCACCAGGCTCGGCACTGTGGTACGTGGTTACTGGGATTGAATCCAGGCCCTACGCTTGCAAGGCAGACCCTGGAACTACCGAGCTAAATCCCCGGCCCTAATTTTTTAAAAATGGTTCTAGAGAAGGACACTGCACTTGTGAGGCAGGAACGGTGCCACTAGGCTAAATCCCTGGCCCTATACTTAATTTTTTTAAAAATAAAAAGTTCTATTGTCTAAGGTTTATAGAGGTAATTTTCTGATTACCTCTATAAATGATTAAATGTAGCTCACTGTATAATCTCCAGGGTCAATAATATATAACATTACCCTAAGCGTAGTTCAAACATGAAGTCTAATCGCTTAATACAATACTTCAGGATCTATTTCAAACTAATTTTGTGGAAAATGAAAAGCTTATATTTCACATTTCAACAAATTTCTGTGTACTGGACTCCCCTTCAGACTTCCTGTCCCCTTCTTTTTCACTTTCTTGCTCCATTTAACCTTAATTATAGGAAAATACAGGACTTCTGTTAAGATTTTAAGGAACTATTATGAACAAGATCCAACAACTTAATCTAATAGGATAAGCAGCACAGCTCAAACTGACATGTCTACTTTGATGCGAATGATACCTAAAGCATTTATAGTGGAAAGAAAAAAATTCATCCTAAAATTCATGTGGAATCTCAAGGGACCCCAGATCTACAACATGGAATAAAAATAAAACTGTAGGTCGCACATTTCCTGATTTCTAAATCTACTATAAAACTGCAGTAATCACAAGAATGTCATAATGGCATAAAAAAGACATATAGACCAACAAAACTGAATGAGAAGCCTAGAAATCAAACCTTCATATATTGGTAAAGATTTCAACAAAGGTACCCAGACCACTGAAAGTAGAAAGGACTAGCTTTTCAACAGATGATGTGGAGGAAACTGAATATGCACATGCAAAAATATTAAACTGAGCTCTTACCAAACTAAATATAAAAAAATAAATTCAAATTGATGACAGTAGATTTAGCAATGATTTCTTGGGCATGACACTAAAAATATAGGTAACAAAGAAAAAAATAGAAAAAAATGGATTTCATCAAAATTTTAAAAATTTGTGGATCAAAGAACATTAGCAGAATAATAAAAAAATAACTTTAAAAAATGCACGAATGACTTGAGTGTACATTTTCCCATAGAGATTTATAAATGACCAGTGAACACATGAAAAGTTCCTCAATATTAGTAATCAAAATAAAATGGGAATCCAAATCATAATAAATACTATCTCACATGTATTTAGATGGTTATTATCAGAAAAAATGTAAACTACCAGTGGCAATTAGGATGTTAAGAACTGGAATCCATGTACACAACTGGTGGAAACATTACTTGACTCAAGTCACTGTATGACAGGTAGTTCCTTAAAAAATTAAACACAGGGCCAGAGATACAGCTCGGTACTTCCGGCGCCTGCCTTGCAAGCACAAGGTTCCCAGTTTGATCCCCAGTAACCACATACAGCAATGCTGGGCGTGGAGACTCAACGCCCACCAGTGCTCAGCACCACATACCACAGCTGGTGACTCACGTGTGCAATCCCAGCACCCAGAAGGCAGAGGCAGAGGCAGGAGGACTGCGGTGAGTTTAAGGCTGAGCTCAGGGCCAGCCTGAACTACAGAAAAAAAAAAAAAAAGCAAGACCCTGTCCCAAACAAATAAATAAATATAGAATCACCACAGAATCCAGCAATTCCACTTCTGGGTACACAACCGAAAGAAACTGAAAGTAGACTTGAAGGCATTTTTATACCACTGTCCACAGCAGCATTATTCAAAAGCAAGACAAAGGTGGAAACAACCCAAATGTCCATGAACAAAATATGACAGACACATACAGTGGAACACTAGGGCTTAAAAAAGAAATTCTGACATGTGTTACAATGTGAAAACTCACAGGGAGAACAGAACTGTGGTAGCAGGAGGCCGGGTCGGGGTACACAGGAGGCTACTCTAAGTGGGTGTTTCAGTTTGGGACGACGGAGCACAGTGTGGTGAATACGGCTGGCACTGACAGCTGCAGGGCAGCACAAACGTCCTCAGGGCCACTCACTGCTATGCCCCCAACACTGGTTAAAGTAGCAGATGCTCTGTTTTGGTATTTTAACTGCAATTAAAAAGTACTTCAACAACTAGGAGGATGCTCAAAGCAAAGGAAAAAAACCAGGAAGTCTGATCAATAAAATAACATACAAGAAAGCAAATGGAAATCTTAGGACTCAATAATTACTTTGAATAACAACTGAAATAAACTCAATAGGTTCAACTTTGGAATAGGGGGAACACAGGAAATAATCTGTGAGCTTTCATACAGAAACACAGAAATTATTGTGAACAGAGGAAAAAAAGGTAAAGGGGGAGGGATCTGGCTCAGTGGTTCCGGCATCTGCCTGGCAAGTGCAAAGTCCTGAGTTCGATCCTTGGTAACCACACACCACAGTGCCGGGCGTGGTGGCTCACACCTGTAATCCCAGCACTCGGGAGGCAGAGGCGGGAGGACTGCTGAGTTCAAGGCTGGACTGGGTACACAGTGAGTTCACGTTTGTGTCATAGGGACCTGAAGTGAGACGAGAAATGGGCTGGCCCACAAAGCACCTGAAGAAAGAATGGTTAAAATCTTCCCAACCCATGTATGTAAGAATCTGAGCAAATTTCAAACAGGATTTACCCCCTAGCCCATGCCACAAAAAAAAAGGCTATTCTAGGGTACACTGCAGTCAAACTTTTGACAATTAATGGACAAAGATAAAAGGCTTGAGGGACAAAAATGATGCTACCTTCGGGGGAAAGAAACTGAATAGCAACACAGCTGATCTCTCATCAGAAAACACAGATACTAGAAGAGGACAGAGGGAAATGGTGTACATTTTCAAGAACAGAAAGGAAAGAACTTCTGTGTACAAGATTCTATTCAGGGAAAGTATTTTTCAGGAATGAAACAAAATAAGGCATTTTCAAGTAAAGAATAACTAAGAGAATGTGTAGCTAGCACACCCACCCAAAATAATGGCTAATAGGAAGGGAAGGATTCTAAACAAACAAAAATAAAACAAATTTTAAAAGTGGGTAAATACAGCGCTTTTCTTAAGAGTATTATTTTGAATTTGGAAAGGTAAACAAAAATTATAACATTATCTAAATTAGTTTTAAATATAGAAGACATATTGAGACCACTATAAATATGGGATAAGTTTGCAAGCCACCCACAGAAATAAAAAGAAAACAGAGAAACAAGAACAGATCAGAAAACAAAACAAAACAAAACAAAACTTTGGCATAAGTCATAATGTTATCAACCGTTACATTAAATATGTAATGGTCTAATGTTAATATGTCTAAAAACAAAGAATGAAGACCTCGGCAGAATGGATTATAGAATATATCTCAACCATATACAGTCTACAAGATGCTTCAACTCTCACTATCCAACAGACTGAAACTAAAGAGTGGAAAGAGAATGTAAATGGTCTTCAAAAGAAAGAACCCTAGTAGCCATGTCTACGTCAGATAAAGCAGACTTGAGGGCAGGGAAAATTAGCAGAGACAGAGAGGATGTTATAGAAAGGAGAAATCCAACACAAGGGCATGGCAACCCTGATGTTGCATGCCCCCAACAGAGAGTGCAAAAATGTATGAAGAAAAAACTGACACAAATAAGGAGAGAAAGCAAGTCAACAATTATTGCTGGAGACCACCACACGCCTCTGCTCAACAGTTCCCAGAAAATCAGCACAGGAGGCTTGATACCACGCCCATCCACCGGGGCCCAGTTGGCACTGATGTAGTACAGTACTTTATGCAATAGCAAAACAGTCTCACGAAGTCCACGTGCAGTACTAATGACTAAATAAATTCCTTTGCTGGTATCACACCATACAAAATCACAGTTTGCACTTTACATAAAACAATCTTTAGAATTGCTGAAACTTCCAAGTATTAATTTGACTTTTGCCTATATTTTCTTACTGAAAGACTATTATTGAAGACGGGAATATTTTCAGGGTCAAAGTAATCTCATCTTCATAAATTAATTTCTAATGCCTTTAAATGCAAGGTCAGCATTTAGTATTACTTTTTGTTTAATATTTGACATCAGTGGTATATTAGTGGACATCAAATAATGACACACTTACCAGATTCTGTAAGAGCACAGGTCAGGACCATGGAATTGTACTTGATTTCAGGAGCACTTCTCTCATCTGCTAGCAGTCTGTGTAAAATCTGTACAAGTTTAGCACTTTCCAGGTCTTTCTCGGCTGTGCCTAGCATATGAAATAAAGCTTAAGTTATATTATATAATCCAGTACCATTAGGCTAATCATTGCTTTCTAGAAACCTATTAAAACTTTTAAAAAGAGACCAAGTGATTAAAAAAGTCACACTTTGTGAAAAGAATAGACAATTAGATTTCAGTTTACATTTCAAGAGTTTAATAACACTAAAACATCCTGTATATTATCTCCATCGTCATGGCCAATCTTGTCCCATCACTTACTTTCACCAATCCCAAATATATTGAGGAAATCCTACATATAAATAATTTAATTTCTTCCACATATCTTTCAGTATGTATTTTAACAGTTAAGAACTCAATAGAATCCCATTAAATCCCATAAAGTTTTCCATTGAAAAGATAAGCTTATTACAAAAAATTTATATGGAGAAACCACAGGTCTCAGAATACCTAAAAATTCTTGAAATAGAAGAATAAAGTGGAAGAACACTTTCTACCCAATACTAAGGCATGCAGTAACCAAGCAAGGTGGTATTACTGATGAAGAACTAAGAGAAACAGATCAGAGCGAGGGAAAAGAGAACGCAGAAAGACACTCACAATCCTACCCTGATCCATCTGTGACAATCGTACAGCTGAGCTGAGTAAAGACAGCCATTTCAACACCAGTGCTAGCTAGAGCAGACACCCACAGCACACATGTGCGCTGACCACACAAGACCCTGACCTAAACTTTAACAGCTCACCCAGACACTAACAAATAAAATATTACAATAAATTGCTTAAAATTTCAAAGCCTTTACAAAGATGAAAACTAATATTTTTATACTTAAAATTGGAGCAAATCTGATTGTTTTGTCTTTCCTGCCTGAGACTGGAATGGATAGGTCTGCTTGCCTCAGTGTAAAAATAACAGGTATAAATAATTAAAAGAATTAAAAGGTAATGAGTTATCAGTATTTTCCCAGTTGGCCTTGAACTTGACATAATACACCTATTAGTCCATAGTTTTCCTTTGTGTAAACCAGCCACAGCTATAGCTTAACTATAGGCAGGCCACATGACTCTCTGCACTGTATCAGGGTTGGTCCTGAGCCAAAGGCTGTCACTCACATACTAGGTGTACACAAGCCAACTTCTCATGGAATTCTGCCCACAGTGTGCTGCATTCGAGAAACGAAGAGAGTCGATGAGACTCTTCATTTGCGGCGTTCTAAACATCAGATACACAGGAGAGCCACACAGAACCTGAGATTGAGAGTGAGGCCACAGCAGCGGAAACCACGGTGGCACAGAAGATCACCAGGACAGCAGAACCAGCAGGGACAAAAGGAAAGAGGTCCCAGTCACAGGAAGAGTGCGACTTCATGTCACATGTTTTCTGTGGGGCCTGCTGGGATATTTTCAGCATTCTCAAAGTGGCTATAACCTGAGATATTAAACATTAAGCCAGTCTTGAAGTATTGCCCCAAATATGTTACCAAAAACACACCCAAAGAAATAGCTATGACAGCAACAGACAGCAGCATACTGCCCAACTCTCAGTCATACTTTTGACCTCACAGTTACTCTCACGGTTCCTTCATCCAAGATAAAAACAGTAGAGAATAAGTCTGCCACTGAAGTACTTACCCAGTTCTAAAGCTGCTATTAGTGCCAAAGCAACAAGGGCTTCATTCTGCATTATGACGTGTTCACTAGTTGCCATGGTAACTAGATGCTTGATGCCACCACTCTGTACAATGGCTTTAATTACTTCCTATGATAAACAAATACCACAGAATCATAAACTGCATTACAGTCAGTCAATTCCCTGTGAGGCTGAGAGGTTTTGTGACAGTGTCCAGTATGAATCATTACATTTTAACAATAAGTTTTCACAAAAGAAAAGGAAAAAGCTTTTAGCTTCAAATAAATTCATCAAAAGGTAACAACTTACCCTTCATAAGTGAAAAGACCATTGCATTTCATGGGGAGAAAGAGAGAGGCCTAGAAGCTACCAAAGCCAAAGAAATAAAAGAATCACTGCCCTAAATGTTGACCTACCCCAGATCAACAAAAGAAAGGATTTGGAATTTTAAAAAAAGAAAATTTCTCCTAAAATTTTTATGACAGCATCACATGCTTGGTACAGTTTTTATAAATAGCTGTTTTAAACGTACCTTTTGCGTCCTGATTCACTCTGACAAATGTAAGAACTGGACTGCATGCCAACGGACTGAGCAAAGCTTCAGTCCAAGCTCCCCCACCCTCATCTGTCATGGTGCCCAGCGCGGCCCTCCAATCTAAGGTGACAGTGAGCTGGGTACGTGAGGCCCAGCGCCAACGCTGGCTTGATGAGAACTACTGCGCCTCTATTATCTGCGGCTCCCTCCGTGCCACTGGGCTGATGAGAGTGCACGACCGGTAAAGTTACCATACAGAAGGCACACGTAAGGACACCCTGAAAAGATCAGACTGAAAAAATAGAACAAAAAAGCCTTGTCAAACATTTCTAGTAGTCATAACATTTTTATTCCACTGAGAGTTTGGTTGATATAGAACTCAAATATGATTTAGAGGGAATTCTTAAATTTGGAAAACTTTAAAAGTAATTTCTTTGCAATTTTTGCTTTTAGTAATGTGAAGTAAGCACTAGATTATTTTAAGAAGTATCCTCTTCAGGTTAGCTTCAATGGTACAAAAGTAAATTTAATTATAAATATTTTTCAAAATAGGTAGATAAAAATTTGAAAACTGTTTCTTTTATGCTTCCATCTTATGATATTTTAAGAACTATTTACAGAAAATATCTTTGCTTTGCGCCTACACTTGTTTAATGATCAAACATCTGAAATCAGTGGAGTCTAAGAATTCAGTATTTTGGCAACTGAGTTCTGACATTTAGTAAGTCCTTTCCCCTCACCTTCTTTTAGAAAAGTGAGAAACTATCTTTTAAACCTTTTTCTAATCTGATTTACTACTTATATAAGTTTATTTTAATCTGATACATAATCATTAAAATTAATATTTTATAAAAATCACAAGATGTCTTACTGAATAAAGAAGAACGTAGAACACTCTGGGTGCACAGGGAAGGCCCTTGGGATGCCATTTTATCTTCTATTTTTCGATCCACCCTTAAAGTCCAGTGTAGCAGAAGGGTGGGAAATGATGAAACGGACGAAGGAACGTTTCTGCACCCCAGAAGGGAACAGCCCTTCCTTAAATCCGAGCGTCGCTTGTTTTTCATTGCACTTCCCAGAACATACCTGAATATTATCTCTTAAGATGCCTGTCTTGGGCCGGGGATTTAGCTCAGTGGTTCTGCGCCTGTCTTGCAAGCGCAAGGACCCGGGTTCAATCCCCGGTAACCACATACCATACTGGGCATGGAGACCCACACCCAGCAACAACCAGTACCACATACCACAGTGCCGGGCGTGGTGGCTCACGCCTGTAATCCCAGCACTCAGGAGGCAGAGGCAGGAGGATTGCTGTGATGTGAGTTGGAGGCTGAGCTTAGGGCCAGTCTGAACCACAAAGCGAGACCTTATCTCAAACCCCATCCCCCCCCCCCAAAAAAAGGATGCCTGTCTTCTCCTCAACTATTTCAGTTTCTCTGATGAATATGGGGTAAAATAAAGTACTGAACTTGTGTCATATGACACAGAAAATACACTCAGTCATTTAATGTGATTTGAAGAGGATCTATGAATATACTTTAAAGCTGTGTTTTATCTTCATTATATTTTTTAAAAACTGAAGAATATTAGCACCAATTCCTAGAGGATGGTTTTTCTGGTAAATCACAAATAATATGAATAAACTTCAAAAGTGAATCTAAGGATTATTTTAGTTTCTGTTAGGCCATTTAATTCACTATAAACAAGCTGCTGACAGATATAAAACAACACAGTTTTCTAGGAAATTTGAGATGTGGATGTCAGCTAAGTCTCTACAGAGTTACGATGTTTTACAAAGTTTGAAACAATGCTTTAAGTTTCTATTTCTCAAGGAGCTTTCTTATTGAAAACTAAGTTTTGGTATACATAAAATCAAAGCCAAGACCTATGCTACAGTTTGGCATACATGTTTCTGACTACTGAAACAACCTTAGTTCAAGACTTCATTAAAAGCCATGTAACATGTGAATAAGAGATGGATCACAACAGAATGTGCTGAGCTAGGTCTGGACTTGAGATCAACAAGTAAGACTGCAGGCTTGCATCATCACTGAATACTTAAAAAAAATCTTCCCCAATTGTTATCATCAAAGTCCTTCCAATGTGGAATTTCTGGTGCTGAGATCAACTTCATTACCTTGTGCTCACAAGGCAGATGGCAGTGGCACTGAGCTATATCCCCAGCCTCAGGGGTTTAAATGAATGTTTGCTGGATGAATGAATTTGTTCAGGCAGGTTTTCAGCTTAATAACTGAGGGTTTTATATTCTTAAAGGGTAAATAAAAATACTAACTTCAGAGGCAGAGATTTTATAGTCCTGGAGTAAAGGACTGTTTTTGCTATCTGCAGTTGCAAACATCTGGTTAGCTATCCTAGGACACTTTTTCAAGGGAAGCTGTGAATTTACCTAGTGGTAAGTAACAGGAGCATTGTACTGATGGGTGAGGTGACTACGGAATGCGAACCTTGGGGTCAGTGCAGACTTCTAAGAGCTAGACTCTACAAGAGAATTCAGGGTGATTTTAAAAGGAATGTGATCTCAAAGCGGAAGAACTGAACTGTCCTAGCACTAGGGAGGCAGAGGCAGGAGGACTGTTGTGAGTCTGAGGCTCATCTAGGCTACATAGTGAGTTCAAGGCCAGCCTGAATCACATAGCGAGACCCTGTCTTAAAAAAAAAATAGAAACTCGAAGTGAGTCAGAGGTTCACGGCCACCTCCTAAGGGTCTTCGTGACACTTCACACTCAAGGTATAAACTGCTAAACACCAGAAGCCTAAAGCTCAAGAGCAGTACCACAGGGCCGGGCAGACGCCGAGAGGCCACGCAGTCCTACAGACACGGCGTCCCATCTTCGTCTATCCGCCCTCTGCAGAAGCAGCACTGGAGAGGAGGGACACACCAGGAAAGACTGCCGCTTCCGCTCAGCGTGTGCAGTAAGCTGCTGCCACAGGCAGCCGGAACCTTACACGACATTTCTAGGCACCACAGTGAGCAGGAGGGCCTCAGGGGAGCAGGCACTGCTGGCAGTGTGCCGCCATGGCCCTTCCTCGCCCGGACATACAGACCGTGTCCTGCAGGAACCGCACCGTCTTCTGCTGGAGGAGAAGGCGGCCAATGCTTTCTGCTGCCGGCATCTGGCCAGCAGAGGGACTCCCGCCACGCCCAGTCCCGAAAGGCCGGTTACTCCAACTGCTCCGGCATCCCACAGCCGGGCCAGGGACTGGCTGGGCCCTCAAACTGATGGGGTAGCAAGGGGCTCTTGAAAGATGGGAGGAGCACGATGCTGGCGCGAAAACAGGTGAAGCGACCAATGCGACAGAAGACAGTACTAGAGGTAATTCCACTGAATGTTCAATGTCTCTCATGCCTATTTTTCGGTAATTTTTCAAACTATTTTCCACTAAATTCTAGCAACATCTTTCTAAATGAAAACCAAACAAGAGCACCCTGCTGGTTAAAACTTTGTAAGATGGGGCCGGGATTTAGCTCTGTGGTTCCACACACCACAAGGCCGAGCGTGGTGCTCATACCCAGCAGCAATCAGTTCCACACAGCACAGTGCCAGGTGTGGTGCCCAACGCCTATAATCCTGGCACTGGGGAGGCAGGGCAGGAGGACTGCTGTGAGTTCGAGGCTGGCTAGGGCTACATAGTGAGTTCAGGACCAGCCTGAAGGACAAAGCGAGACCCTGTCTCAAACAATTTTAAAGCAAACCTTTCAGAGCCGCTCATTCCACCAAGGGTCTCACCTGCACATCAGTCATTCTACCCTTCGGGCCTCGGCCTCGGGCCACTGTCCGCTTCCACTGACGGTCAGCGACACGCTGCGTCTGCAAGTCCCCTCTAACACCGCGCGGCCCTGCAGCGCACGGCTTCGTGCACTTGCCCTCGTGCCGGAAAGGGCCTTCCCTGTGTGCGCTTCGCCCCCTGACAGACTCCCTGCTGACCTGTAACAAGGCCACCCCTCTGACGTGGCCCTGGGACAGCTGCACGGAACTGTTCCTTTATTCCTCCAGTCCCCCCACAACGGGGTCTGTGGCTTTCAGGCTGCACTCAGCAAGCTCTTTTTATATTTAGATCCTCCTCAGACAGTCCTTTAAAGTAACATCACAGTTTAGTATTTACATTGCAAGCATTTAAATATTAACTGTTAAACTGAAAAAAAAACAGGCCTGAGAGAGGAGCTGTGGTGGAGGAGGATGACAGGGTATCAGTGAAGGTCACTTTGTGTTCCTGACACGTCATCTCACCAACACACGCCCCGGCCCTGTGTTGGTGCCACTGAAAGTGCGCAGGCGCCCAGGCCAGCCTGGGCGAGGCAGGCCTCACGAAGGTCCCGGCTAACACCCATCTTCCCCCGGAAGATCTCCAGGCACAGTGCCTGGTGTTCACTCTGGGGCGAACTGGCTAGCTCTGATGGCAAAGTCTACACAAGGGAAGGGAATACTTTCATGTTTTTTCCTCAACATTTTTTATCTGCTCTAAAAATAAATAACAGTAAATTCAGATTCTAAAGTTACTTCTTCAACACTACTGCAGCTGTATAACAATTGTAATAATCAAAAGATTCTTAGGTATAAAAATGCTTCTATGATATAGATATTAAACTGCTGAATTTCTGGACTGGGGTCCCACCACTCTGATCTTTGAAAACCACTCATCTGTTCATGCACTGATTATGCAGCATGTGCCAGATGGCTGTGAGGCTGACACTGGCATGAGAATGCATCAATTTCTTAATATCAAAGCTAGCACGCTGGCACACAGATGCTCAACACTGGTTAACAGTGCTGGTGATAAAAAATAAAACATCAGGAGCAACAGCAACAGCAGCTCCCTCTCAGTGACCGTTTCTTACGTCTCATGTCGGGCTGGGCCACTTGGTACACATGATGTCACTGCGTCCTCACGGTAAGGTAAGGTGAGGTGAGGTAAGGTGAGCACTGCCTCGGTTTGTACATACCTGTATACTTGCATGTGAAGATACTCCAACATTTAAATGGCTGACAGAGAATGTAAATGCATCTCTATTTCATTCTACACATTTACCTCCCTGCAACCTCCCGTTCTGGGTTTTGGTGATTTTTTTGTTTTGCTTTTGCTTTTGGAGACAAGGTCCTGCTATGTTGGGCTAGGCTGGCCTTCAACTTGCTAAGAAGCCTAGTCGGGCCTCGAACTGCAGGTCCTCCTGCCTTAGCCCCACTGCTGGGATTAGAGGTATGAAACTTCACACCCAACCAAAGCCTAACTCTTGACCACGATGGAAAAATACATTTAAAAAGCTCCATCTTCACTGTTCCTCAGAATTTTTGATTAGTGTGTTTATATAAAACATAAAAATCCAAGCTCCTTATGCACGATTCACAGTGTTGGCCAGTGTAATGTTCTGAGGCCTGTGGTCTTACTTACTTTTGATTTACTGTGCCGTATGAGGGCAGAGAGCAGCCTGTTGGATTCTCCCATCACACCAGCATGATCTTTGGCCTCACACCACTCCACTAAACGTCCCACTAATTTAACATTCTTCCCCAGTTGTTCAGCAGCTTCTGCTGTAAAAAAGAAGGCAAACAAAAAGAAATCACTAATAGCCAGTCATCTGAAAAGGCTGTTGAAGATGGTAAGAGTGTGAAAAAATTTATGTCCAAAAATTACAGCAAAGTAATTTTCTTAAAGCAAAATCACCAATACTCTTTACCTGATGGATTATTTCACTTTTTCTACTTTCATGCGAAGTACAAAAATAAATGACTATAGTGGTGTTCTGTTAGTACTCTGGCAGGCTCTACCACAGCAATCAATATAAACATACCCAAATCAATACACAGAAGGGTTTAGAATTTAGAAATGGTTATAAACATAATTCATTCCTACCATGATTTTCATTACTGTTTCTACAAACAGAAAAATGCCCTCCTTATTTGTAAAACTTTGAAAATTTTGACTACCACTGCACTGAAACATAATTTTGAAGACAAAGTTAAATACGGGGTATAGAAAGTCAGAACAACCCTAAAGAGTCAATAATAAAGCAATTTAAAAACAGGATTATATGTACAAATTAAGTTACAGTATAATTTCCACTTACAGCCAGCTATAAGAAACAAGAATATTAATAAGGTTCCAAGACCAATCCCTTTTAACTTATTTCTATAATTATGTAATTCTGAATGCTAAAGCTCAAACTCTCTCTTGCCCGGAGGCACAGTCAGACCGTCACACCCTCAGGCTCCGTGGGAGAACATTTACTTTACCTTGTGCATCTGTTAGCATTCTCAGTGTTCCCAGGAGTTTGAACTGAACAGGAGGCATTTCAGATTTAAGAAACTTCAGAACTGTCTCTGTGACCTCAGCTGATAACATTTTTGCTTTATTTACAACTAGAAAGAGAAAGTACGGTTAAAATGCTGTCAGTACTCCTGATGATACACATTCATGTCAACACACATTTACTGTCTATTTTTTATGCAGAAAAAAATCATGTTACTTATTTGTAAATTTTACGAATGAGACTGGCTGTATGTCTGTACAGTTATCTGTCAATAGGAATGTAACATACAAAGTATTTTTTTAACCTAATCCCAAAATATTTACATAAATAATTTGTTAAAAATCTGAAAATGCTGACTTATGAAAACTATATTCCTTAACTTTAATAAAGCTTTTTCCTCATTGTTATTCTTTTTTTGTAAGGTGTTTTTGAGACAGGGTCTTGCTTTGTAGTTCAGGCTGGCCCTGAGCTCAGCTTCAAACTCACATCACAGCAATCCTCCTGCCTCTGCCTCCCGAGTGCTGGGATTACAGGCGTGAGCCACCATGCCCGGCACTGTGGTATGTGGTACTGGTTGCTAGTGGGCGTGAGTCTCCACGCCCAGTATTGTATGTGGTTACCGGGGATTGAATCCAGGTCCTTGAGCTCACAAGACAGGCGCCGGAACCACTGAGCTAAATCCCCAGCCCTCCTCATTGTTATTCTTTACCCAAGTGTATTAACAGGTTGTAACACTGATGAACAATAGTACTGCTCTGATCTCCACTTACTACAACAACTATGAACAATTTGAAGACTTTTTCTTTTCTTGGTTCAGGCAGGTCCACAAATCACACAGAATAATTATTTTACCCTCAATGATATCTTTTATTTATTTTCTCCCACTTATTTTGATATTACTATACCTGGAATGGCCAGATTTCGGAGGGCACTTAGGGCTGCGTGCTGTACAGTGACATTTCCGTCTTCCACATGTCTGTCCAGTAAATCCATGAGCTTTTCTACAATACCGTTGTCTACCATATGAATGCAGTTTCCATCTGAATAAAACAAAAAAAAGCACTTCATTCCTCTATGAAAATGTCTAGGAACATTTTGCAGTATTGATAGTACAAACAGTATCGATATCTGCTCATGATCTACACAGGGGAAAATGGAGCCGTATCAAGATAAAATTAATTCCAACCATTCCTCCCCTCAGATTTATAGATTTTGTGCTATTTTCCTGAGAATTCCAATTATGAAAAGTATTAAATAAAAGTTTTTTATTTATTAATTTTTTGAGACAAGGTCTCGCTTTGTAGTTCAGCCTGGCCCTGAGTTCACTATGTAGCCCAGGCCAGCCTCAAACTCACAACTCACAATCCTCCTGCCTCTTCCTCCTGAGTGCTGGGATTACAGGTGTGAGTCATCACACCCAGCATTGTTGTGTGTGGTACTGATTGCTGGTGGGCTTGAGTCACCACACTTGGCATTGTTGTATGTGGTTACCAGGAATCAAACTAGGGACTCTGTGCTTTGCCAGGCAGATGCTGGAATCACTGAGCTAAATCTCCAGCCGGCAAAAATTTTAATACGAGAAAAATGATACAAAAATCCTTGTTAGTCTGATCGTGTATCAGAAGCAGGAACTATATGCTCACAGTGACTGCGAATAGTTTTCACCGACAGAGAACTATGTGTGTGTTCTGCCAAATTAGTGACAGGCATCTAGCTCTGTTATCATCCCTGATATTTATTTTTCTAAGCAGAGAAATTATAATGAACCATTATTTATCTCACATTTAGCCTCAATAATTACCAATATTTTGTCAGTCATTACAGTCATGCCTGTAATGTCATTATTATACTTACTCCCAAAAAGAAGGAGAAAAGTGGGATAAATTGTCCATAATAATACACAGACTGGACAATCCTGCAGTGCTTTAAAGTACAAATTATGAGGGGCCAATGACATGAGGGAAATTTCACAGCTGATTTTATTGATTTCATGTGCTTGATCTCAGCCAAAACATAGATGAAGTAAAAATATTGCCTCAAATTACTTCCAGGCATACAAAACAGAAAGTTATACAAACACATTTCATGTATGGACTTGGGTTCTGTCACAAGCTATCTCAAGTTTATGCAAATATTCCAAAATCTGAAAAGTATCTCAAGTCTGAAAACATTTCTGGTCCCAAGCATTTTGTATAAGGGATATTCGGCCTGTACTACATATTCGCCACTCGTGTGGCAAAAGAATTAAGCTAAAAAAGAAAAACAACTCACATTTGCTAGATATGGTATCAGATTGTATAAATAGAGTCCTGTATCTCTGAAATGTTATAAAACAAAATTAAACACCCTACTAATCCAGAGGATTACTCATACATGAGTTTTATGTACGTGAGAGTATGTATCGGGGCCCAATAACCTTATGATGAATACTCAGATTATTCAAACAAAAACAAAATCAGCAGAACAAAGAACATATTCCCCTCTCAGATACCTATTAGAATGGCATTCCTGGGCCAGGGGTTTAGCTCAATAACACTGCCACCTGCCTTGCAAGTGCAAGGTCCCTACTTTGATCCTGGTAACCACATACAACAATGCCTGGCATGATGACTCATGCCCACTAGCAATCAGTACCACATACCACACTGCCAGGAGTGGTGGCTCATGCCTGTAATTCCAGCACTCAGGAGGCAGAGGCAGGAAGACTGCTGTGAGTTCCAGGCTTGCCTTGGCTACAAAGTGAGTACCTGTCTCAAAATAAAAAGAATGGCACTCCTGTTTGCTAAGATTTGCAGCACAAAGCATTCAAAAAAAGCACTTGTTGATCACTACTCATGATCTTTAAACTATCAGAATTAAACTTAGGAAATCACTATAAGTATTGCAGACATCTGAAAAATTAAAGTGGCACACACATTTCTCAACTAGTACTGTTTTAAGTATTTTTGACAGGAATTTAAAAAATTAAAAATGTGAAACAATGATTTATGAAAGAACTAATACGTTTACCATTTCTGGCAAAATTTGCAATTGCCAGTGCTCCAGCAAGCTGTAGCTGGTGGTTATTTGATGGAATCCAAGAAAGGACTCTTTGGAACACATTGCCTTTGCCCCCTTCAAATAATTTCTGCATGGATTCATCTATAAGTAAATGAAACAAATAGTTAAGTATGCATTAGGGGAACAAGTCCCTATTCCTAAATGAATATACAACACAGGAAATACGTACCTCACAAAAGTTCATTACTAATTCAGTGAATTTCAAAGTAATGACTTTTTATGACCGTTTTCTAGAGATTAGCTAAGAGAGCTTAGAAGTCTCCCAGTACGAGTTTCAATAGCCCTCCAGCCTTGGTCCAGCTGGCACCACCCCTCTTTCCTCTACGTAACAGGTCTTCAACTACAGACAGATAACCAGGCTCCTCTGTCTCAGGCTCACCACCCACAATTCTTTTCATGATGTGCTTAAAGTTTCAATATCGTCACATTAACGAGAGGAAAATGAGGAAATGCCGACTACAGCAGCTACAGCAGAAACTCAAAACATTTACACAGTCTCACAGACATGTTATTTGGGGTAAATTACAACTCACCTCCAAGAAGTAATAAAACCATCAGATCAGAAGCAGTTTTGAGTTCAGCAATGTCATCCTCTTTGTCACTGTCCACCTTCTCCTGAACAATCTCTAGGAGACACTCCACTAAGCCCGCTTCCACCAGCTGCAGTTTAATGGCATCTAGGAACAACCACAGCTTTAGATGGAACAGTCTAGTATGGACAATCCTCTACATAGCCAGAAACAGGCCTGGCTTAGACACATCACCTTCAAAGACCAGAGTTTCAAAAACAAAGTAGACAGTGTAGCTTAAATACACAAAAATTTTATTTCACTTTTCCCATTTGAAACTATCCTTACAATGTTGCATCTCCCAAACAAATCAAGTCTCAGTTCTGAAGGCAATTACTATCACTCTATTATTCTAGCTCGTACACTTACACTTGAAGGCAATGCTATGCTACACGTTATACATGCCTATAACACATACTTGTCATATAAATCGCAAGTACATCTATTAATGGGTATTAAATATGATTAAAAAAGAAAGATGTTAGTAAATGTCAACCTATATCAAAAGTGTATCTAGCCTTACACTTGTATGATCTTAATTTGCTTTAATGTGTATGTTGTGTGTGTGTGATACTAGAGATTGAACCCCGGACTTTTGCACTGAGATACAACTCTAGTCTTTTTTATTCTGAGGTCGTGCTAAGTTGCCCAGCCTGGAATGAACTTGGCATCTTTCTAGCTCAGCTTCCTGGAGTGCTGGGAATGCATGCATGTGCTACCGTGCTCAACTGCATGCTAGTATTTCTGGTGCAGTTCATTTACAACCTTCTGAATTTTAAGTCATGTTTTTAAAGAGGTTCAAATTTGTATTAACTTAAAAGCTTTCTTGATCTTGGGCTGAGAATGGTACATTATACTAAATTCTTTCCTGAATATTTTAAAATGTTAATATCAGTTGAAACAAACAACAAAAAAAATGAAGCTGATAGGTCTCTTAACATAGGGAAAACTTTGTATCTCAATCATATTTCTATGAAATGACCTTCGTAGTAAATGCAACCACCCCTCATCAAGTAATTTTTGGACAGTGTGTCTAGAGACTGGATCCAGGGCCTGTGCACTGAACTGTATCTCAAGATATTTATTACATTTTTTATTTTTTTTGAGACAGGATCTTGCTAATCACCCTGGCTGGGCTCAAAATGAAATTCTCCTGCCTTAGCCTCTCAGAGTGCTGGGGCTAGAGATATGCAACTGCTGAAATCAATTTTAATTCCTCCAATATATTTTCATAATTGGAATAGTAGCAATTATTCCACTGGAGGTTTTATATTTGCATTCATGTCACCTATCAGAACAGATGCAATTTATAACTGTGTTTTTAACTCAAACTGGCTTCTCTAAATGGTTTAGACACTTCTTTAAGAGAAATGCCAACTGATTATATTAGCAATATAATTACAACATGGGAGTTTTTAAATTTAATTTTTTAGTTGGATTTTACTTTGGTCACTGTTTTCCCTAAACTGTATGTGCACATATGTACAGCAACTGTAGTTTTAGCTTGTCATTTGGGATGGGAAAATAAAGACATTAAAAATATATACTTAAGATTTTCTTTTTTAGGCAATTTTAATATGTAAAAACTTAGCTTTTTACTATTTCCAGGACTACTAATTTTCTTTTGAATATTATCTCAAATTACACAGAATATTCAATTCGGAATTTTTTTTGTAAAGGTATATTTGCACTTTGCTACTCTGAAAGTAGGGCGTTTCCTTGGTTACAGAAGCAAGAACTAAAGGCATGCTGAAAACTGAAAACCATTAGCCCAGCTTGGTGGTGACGCCGGTAAAACCCAGCACCTCGGACAGAGACACCAGGGCTCAGGAGCGTGAGGCCAGCCTGGACTGCACAAGTAAGAGCTTGTCTTCAAACCAAACTAAAGCACTCTTAAAAATTCTAAAATCCCTGAACTGTACAAATCGCCGTGTGCATTTCTTAGACTGTATGTCAGAACCACTCTCCTTAGTACACCAAGCAAACGATGGTTGGTGCACAAAGTCCAGAATCAAGTTTTCAAAGATGTCACTCTACTCACTACAGTTATAAAACAGAGGTAAAGATGTAGAGAATGCAAAGAAAAAACATGAAGTCATTTATTATGAAAGTCTGTAAGAAGGGGCCGGCTAATTCTCTGGCATTAAACTGACTGAAGATTCATGATACAAGTTTCACTCTGCAGAACCACCAAATGAGATGAAAAACAAATTTTTCCCTACGAGTAAGATTAAGTGATTTAGGAAAGATATCCTGAACAAAACCTCTATAGCACAAGAATTGGCAGCAGAAATCAACAAATAGGATCTCATTCTATTAAAAAGCTGCACAGCAAAAGAAACCACAAACAGAGTGAAAAGGCAACCAACAATATGGGAAAGAATTTTTACCAGCTATTTCTCAGACAAAGGCCTACTATCTATATCTATATAAAGAGCTTAAAAAAGATCAGCCCACCCAAATTTAAAGACCCAGTTCAAAACTGGGCACCT
Source organism: Petromus typicus (assembly GCA_004026965.1). Taxonomy (NCBI): domain Eukaryota; kingdom Metazoa; phylum Chordata; class Mammalia; order Rodentia; family Petromuridae; genus Petromus; species Petromus typicus. The sequence continues at coordinate 114,497 of PVIR01000248.1, forward strand.
GAAATAAACAGATACTTTTCAGAGGAAGAAGTAAGAGGAGCTAAGAAGTATTAGAAGAAATGCTCAACCTCATCGGTCATTCGAGAGATGCAGATGAAAACAACACTGAGATTTCATCTCACTCTGCAAAATATAGCTGCTATTTCAGAATTAGGCAGCAATAAATGTTGGTGAGGCTGTGGAGAAAAAGGAACCCTTTTCCACTTTTGGTGGGAGTGTAGACTCATACAACCTTTGTGGAAATCAGTGTGGAGATTCCTCAAAAATCTAGGACTGGAGGTCCCATTTGACGTGGCCATTGCTCTGTTAGGTATATACACAAAAGAATTAAAAGATTCATATCACAGTGACATATGTGCACCCATGTTTATAACACCTCAGTTTGTGATTGCTAAATCTTGGAAAGAACCAAAATGTCCATCAACTGGAGACTGGATAAAGAAGATGTAGTTCTTTTATAGAATGGAGTATTGCTTTGCCATTAAAAATGGTAAGATTGAGTCATTCATACTCAAATGGATGTACCTTGAGGATATCTTCATAAGTGAAATAAACAGGTCACAGTTGTGTAAATATTGCATGTTTTCTCTGGTATGAGAAAAGGAAGATGTAAATGAGTTCTAGTACATACAGTAGATATTGTGAAATAGAATTTTTTTTTTTTTTTTTAGGTTTTTTGAGACAGGGTCTCACTTCGTACTTCAGGCTGGCCCTGAGCTCAGCCTCCAACTCACATTACAGCAATCCTCCTGCCTCTGCCTCCCGAGTGCTGGGATGACAGGCGTGAGCTATCACGCCCAGCACTGTGGTACGTGGTACTGGTTGCTCCTGGGCTGAGTCTCCACGCCTAGTATTGTTATGTGGTTACCAGGGATCAAACCCGGGTCCTTGCGCTTGCGAGACAGGTGTGGGAACCACTGAGCTATATCCCCGGCCCTGAAATAGAAAATGTTTTAAAGGAAAGAGGGGGTAAGGGTAAACAACAAGGGGAAAAAGAATTTGATAGCAATAAAAAAAGAAAACAAAGCTTATGTATATAGGGGGTGGGGGGGTTCCAGGGTGAGTGGGGGAAGGGGAAAAAATGAGAATCAAGTTGTGTCATATTCTGGTACAAACTCTTAATGTTGAATGTAATGATGACATGTATTTATAATGTGCCAATAAAGATTTTAATAAAAAAAGATTAAGTGATTTAGAAAACATACAATGTGTTAAGACCAAGACCAAAGATCTCTCTTTTTACAGTTTCACTGTAACTCAAAATATATTCAGGAGGAAAATAGATGTATTTTTTGGAAGTTTAAATTGTTTTAATTAGGATCAGCAAATCCTTCTGGCAAAACAGATAGCCTGGCACATTTATCAACATTATTTTGTCCTGGGCTGGGGATGTAGTTCAGTGGTGCCACCCCCTGCCTGGCAAGTGCAAGATCCTGAGTTTGATCCCCAGTTCCAAACAAACAAACAAAACAAACAAACAAACAAACAATCCATTACTTTGTCCAAGGACATCTATATTTATCACTACTGTTTGTGTGTGTATGAATGCATATGTGTGTATATATTAGGTTTATATATTAGATAGCCTTTTTTAATGGCAAGGAGCACCTACAAATGGAGAAAAGTGTACAAAATGTAGATAAGTGTAATCAGTTATGAGGAAGCAAAGTCTCTGTGCCTTCTCCTGTTCACGGCCTTTCTCTGCATACTTCTTGGTCAATATCTGTGTTATTACAGTAATGACCTCTATACATTTTTTTATTGTTTCACCAAAAATTATTGTTCCTAAAAGATTAAACTTTACTGAACTTTACATTTGTGAAATCAACAATATACATTTTCAAATTTGGCTTTTTCCCTTAGAAATTATGCTTGTATGACTCATATACATTAGAACCTGGCAAGGTGGCACAAGTCTGTAATCTGCGTACTTACGTGGCTGAGACACGAGAATCACTGTAATTTTTTAAATACAGAGCAAGAGTCTGTCTTAAAACACCAAGAAGATACATGCACACTACTGTTAATACTGTTTTCACTTCTTTCATTAGCTGCATTTTCCCCACTGTATGAGTACATGAGGATTTACTGATTCTTTTTACTTTTATGGTTACAAGTTTGCTCCGATTTTCAGTAATCATATATAACGCTGCCTTCAATGTACCTGGTGGGCATTTGCACAGGTTTCTGGACATACACCTAACAACAGAGTTCCTGGATCATACTGAGAGCTGCCCCAGCTTCAGTAGATGTTTTTCTCTTAGTTGTACCAATTTATACTCCTATCAGCACTTCCTGTTTTTATACCCTTATTAATACTTGGTATTATAGGATTTTCCAGTAGGTATATAATAGCTTTTCACAGTGCTTTTGTTATACATTATCTATTATGAAACTGAGCATATTGTCATGGTATTCTGAGCCATTTAGATTTTATCTATTGTCAAGTATACCATGTTTTGTTTTTGCTTATTTTCCCAGGAGATTTTCTCTATTTTTTTTAGTAGTTTCTGGAATTTTTAAATATACTGTACATATAAGTCCTGTTCCAATTATATGTAGTTTCTCCCCTACTGGATTTTCACTTTTAATGTGTCTTCTCTTTTTAAAAGAAAAATTTCACCCTGCTGCCTGGCAAATGCAAAGTCTCGAGTTCAACTCCTGATCCAAAAGAAGATGAAGTTTTTACACTAAGGTTAAAAAAAGTTATTAATCCTTCCTTTATAAATCATAACTGTATGTGATGTGAGAAAACTTTCTATACTTCAAGGCCATGCTTTATCTGATAAATTTTCTGACTTAAAATTTTCACATAGGGTTTAGTACTTATTTGCACTTAATTTTTAAAAAATTGTACGAAGTGTGTGTGTTATGTGTGGGAATGTCTCCAATTCTATTTTCTCATATTCTCAGAACTATTTATTAAACACACTGTTTCACAGTGATATTTTAAAAAATCTAATATATCTGTATCTCTGGGCCTATATGATCTTCCTGTCTGTCCTTAAAAGTGGTACAAAACTTCCTTTTACATAATACAGTTTCATTAGAATAAAGTTTTATTACTATTGCCCAGTAAGGCCAGCTCTGCTACCACATTCTTTTTAACATGAGTTTGGTGATTCAGTCCGGATTCAAAATGAGACTCATGCGCGACAGGCGTGGTTGCTGACTGACTTCCGGGACGTGGGTCACTCCTGAGGGTTCTAATCTCACGATCTGAAGGCGACTCCAGGAGGGCAAGGGAACAGAAGTGGAGAGCAGCTGCAGGAAGCACTTCCGGGAAGCACGACTCTGGCCACGGCGTCCTGTCCCCAGCCCCTTCCTCTCTTGCTCCCGATTTCTCTCTGCCTCTGACTGCAGAGGTAAGGTCTACTCTACAATCTCCCACCATAATGCCCTTCCACCACTGCTGCCCTCTCCCGCAGCAATGGGCCCATCAACCATAGACTGCAACCTCTACTACCATAAGCCAAAATGTAGCTTTCCTCTTTTAAATTATCTTTCTCTGGTATCTCAAAATAAACAGAAAACTGACTAACACAACTGGCTACTCTGGGCATTTGGGGATTTCTGGTTAGAAATGTAGAGTCTACAAATCAACAACACTGTGAGATATATGCATCACACAATAGAAGTTTTCAATCTATCAAAGTGATATAGCAGACCATTTATTTAGGTCTTTAATTTCTCAGAATGATACTCTAGTCTTCTGTGAGGCTTGGTAAATCTTTTATTATTAGTTCATTTATAGGTTTTTCTCATTTTTCGTACTGTGGTAAACTATTTTGAAAGATTTTTCTCTCCCCTCCCTCACTGGATCCCTACAATATAATGACAAACAGAATCAGGGATGGAACAACACATGTTCAGTCTCGCACGTGCTTTTCATCTGAATCACGGGATATGACATTTTCCCGTAGATCTTTAGGAGATACCCTTTATGGACAGAAGACTTCCCTCCGAGTACTGGTTTAGTTACAATTTTTAAAAATTATTAAGGGACAATCATATCAAATGCAGTTTCTGAATCTGATGTCACAGGCTCTATGTTTGCGGAATAAACGCATCTAGCAAGATGAGCTTCGCTATATTCCCAGAGCGAGGGTGCTTCGGTGTTGCTTTCCTCCTCTCGAGGATATAACTCACTTCCCGTATCTCACGTCACCCACACTGTAAAAGGTGTCGATCACGTTGTTTCTAACATCTTAACACCTGTAAGACCTAAGCCTCTGCATTCCTGACTTCAGATGTTTGTACTTTTGTCTTTTTTTCCAGACTGATCTCATTTTAGAGATTTACCACTCAAGTCTTTTTAGGCTAAACTTCAACAATTTGATGCCTATAGGTCGTTGCGTGTTCTATTATAATAATGTTAGCTCTCCTCTACTGTATGGTTTTTCTCTATATTCCTGAAATGAAATGTGAACTCACTGACTAGTTTTATTTGTTCTGATATATTGATTTAAATCACAAAATTCTCAGTATAGCTTTACCTGTATCACATATTTGAAAAGATTTTATTTCCATTTTAATTATTACAAATATTTCTCCTAATTTTCAGTGTAGCTGTTCTTTGACCTTTGAGGTATTTTTTTAAATATGAAAGCAGACATTTCCCAATTATTTATTATCAGTTACTAGGGTACTGACTGAGGTCAAAGAAACACTCTGTACCATTTAAGATCCTTTGGAATTTGTTGAAGATATTTTTATGACAAGTACTTATAAATGATTCTAAAAATATGTGTACTAGAAGGACAATAAGAGATAGAGAGACGAGAGGAAATGGGAAAAATACAATAGTAATAAAAAGTCCCTTTCATTTGGAAGGCTAAACAAGTACTTATTTCCCCAAAATGTAAAAATTAAATACATTCAAGATGGCGAGGAGAAATAGACATATCTATAAGCATGATGAGATGTCTTTCAGCAATTTTCAGAACAAGCAGATAAAAGCATGACAGAAAATTTAAGTGGCATATTTAAGAACACTGATAGTATAAATCATTTTACTAGCATGTTTGTAGTTTATAAAGAATGTATTTACTGAGGGGAATTGGTACAAGTACATAACAGACCTTAATTCCTTTTCCATCCTTTCTTCCAACCCATCTCTTGATCCCCTTCGCCTCTGAAAAATACCTATCCCTCTATTTCCTACGATCCATCTTTTATTCTGCTCTTTATTTATACCTTGAGTTTCTCATATATGAGAAACCATGTGATATTTAAGCTGGGTGTCTGATTTGTTTCACTTAATATGATGATCTCAAGGTGAATCCATTTTCCTACAAGTGGCTTTATCTTTCCTAACGGCAGGATAGTACTCTACTGTGTTCATACACCACAGCATTTATAGCCATTCATCTACTTTCTGATGGATAAACTGGCCACGTCCAAGATACAGCTTAACACAGGTGTGTGTGGAGCACTGAATATAACGCCTTTACCTAGAAGAGGGATAGCTGGGCCAAACGGAATTTCTAGCTTCCATTTTTGAGGAATCTCTACACTGACTCCCAAGCGGTTGTACCAGTTTGCATTCCCACCAACAGTCTCAAAGGCCCCTTTTCCCACAGCTTCACCGGCACTTGCTACCTGCCCTCCGCATGATGGCCGCTCTTTGTATGGTAAGATGGGTCTTGGGATTGTTTTAATTTGCACTTCTCTAAGGTCAGCAACGTTGAGCATTTCTCCATGTTTCCTGGACATTTCTATTACCTCTGTGAAGCATCTCACCATTTGACTTCGGGGTCTGCTTTTTTGAGTTCTTTGTATATTTTACAAATTAGCTCTCTACCTGAGAAGTAGGTGGCAAAGTATTTTGCTATTTTGTAGGCTGTCTCTTTACTTTGTCAATTGTTTCTTTTGCTGTGCAGAAGCTTTTTAACTTAACATGATCTTATTTGTTGACGACTAATCTTTCAATGAAAACATTTAGGCTACATACATTTAATGCAACTGCTGAAACACTGTCTTAAATTCACTATATTTTTATGCCCTATTATTGTTTCACATTTCTTGTTCTCTTTTCTTTTTAGTTTTTTGAGATAGGTCTCGCTTTGTAGTTCAGGCTGGTCCTGAACTCAGCCTGGAACTCAGCAATCCCCCTGCCTCTGTGTCTCCAGTGCTGGGACCACAGCTGTGAGCCACCACGCCCGGCTCTGTGGTGTGCGGTACTGACTGTTGGTGGGCGTGAGTCGCCACACGGGCGCTGTTCAACTCCGGACCTTGTGCTTGCAAGGCAAGTAAGTGCCAGAACCACGGAGCTAAATCCCGGCCCTTGCTCTTTTTCTCTTGGGTTTGCACTGATTCTGTATTTTTAAAAAACATCTTCTGTACATCCTATTAACTTGATAAATACATATTATTTTAAAAATTACAGTCATCAGAAAAGTTGAAATAATTACTCTAATAGGTCTTCCTAATGATGCAAGAGTCTTAACACCCTTTAATCCTTATTTTCTCCTGATTAATATTCTGTTTGTGATATATTTCATAGCATCATAAAAATTACTTGTTTTTGTTTCTTTTTGGCTTTTTTTTCCTTCCCTTTATCTATATCACTTTCCTTCTGCCAGTCTTCATGATTTTATGTAGTGAGATGGGATCTCACTGTATTGAGACTGGCGCCGAACTCCTGGTGATCCTCCTGCCTCAGCCTCCCGAGTGCGCCACCATGCCTGGCTCTCCTGAGACTTTTAATCAGAAAGATTTCTCTTTCATTTAATCTGGAAGTGTATTTTCATTGGATTTAGAATTCTAGGTTGAAAATTACGTTATCTTACTATCATCTAGCTCTCATTGCTGCAGTTCCGAAGGTGGTTTTCAGCTGCTGCTCTTTTGGAAGCTACCTGCTTTTCTTGGGGTTTAAGACCTTACTGTTGGTTTTCTGCAGTCCGTATGAAACCACTGGTGTAGATTTCTTTCTGTTTACTGTTATGAGTTGAGTATCACCACCGACAACTCAGGTTGGAATTCAGTCCCCATCGTAGGGTTTTAAGAGGGTGGAAAACTAATTTGACTGTGGTCTTTGGAGAAGGGGCGTCTAGGAGGTGGTAAGCACTGAATGAGGTCCTAATGGCGGGGCCACGACCAAGCAGTAACAGGGCTTTGTAACAAGTGTCTGCTACAGTGTGACACTCAGCGGGTAACTTTCACTAGCAGGAGGACCTCGTATTCGCCCAGCCTGTAGAATCATAAGCTGAGTATTATTCAGTCTGTGATACTGAGTTATAGCAACAAAGACAGAATAAGACATCGGTCATGTTGGGGTTGTTTGGGTTTGAATCTTTAACATCTCTCCTACTTTTTGGAAAATTCTCTGTGAAAATTTCTTCAAATATTTTCTTTCTTTTTTTAAAAAGGTTTTTTGAGACAGGGTCTCGCTTTGTAGTTCAGGCTGGCCCTGAGCTCAGCCTCCAACTCACATCACAGCAATCCTCCTGCCTCTGCCTCCCCAGTGCTGGGATTACAGGCGTGAGCCACCACGCCTGGCACTGTGGTGTGTGGTACTGGTTGCTGGTGGGGTGAGTCTCCACGCCCAGTATTGTTATGTGGTTAACGGGGATCGAACCCAGGTCCTTGTGCTTGCAAGACAGGTGCCGGAACCACTGAGCTATATCCCCGGCCCTCTTCAAATATTTTCCACTCCCACTTCTATTCTTCTGTATGTCAGTCAGTGCTCACTAGAGAAACAGATTTAATGCAGGATATACAAACAGATAAAATCTCAAGATCAGCTCTCAGTGACTGTCCACTGTACACAGGTGTCTGTGCACTTAGGGGAGACCCTAAGGCTCCACCCCGAGGCCTGGACATCGGGCTGATACCCTGTGCAGTCTGCCCCGGAGGTTAAAGGTCTGCACCGAAAGGCTGCAGTCTGGGCTGGGAGCCCGGGAGTGACACCCAAGGTGACGGTGAAGACCTTCTCCCTGGAGACACGGAAGCGGGCTCCCCTTGTCTGCTTCTCCCGTTCAGGGCAGCGCCTGGTGACAAGAATCCTGGGTGGGTCTTCTGTCTTCTCAGCCACAGCGAGGCACACTGATCCCGTGTAGCTCGGCGTTTCTCACTCACACTGACACATCCAGTGACCTCAGCAAGTACTTTATCCTCTGTGACTCACTCCTACACAGCCACACACGCGTGCACACACACACACACACACACACACACACATTCTGGATTTCCTTCCGATTTATTTTTCAGTTCACAGGTCATACAGATTCAGCTTTATCTGATCTGTGGTTAAACCACTCTACGTTTCATTCTGACTGAATTTTTCAGTTCAAGAATTTTCATTTGTCTCTTTTACAAATGTGTTACGTAGCATTTTATAATTTCCCCTAAATATTTTAAGCTTGCTTTTACCTCTTCAAACATGATAAACACACCTGTTTGAATCACTGTCTAACAACTATATATCTGAAGATCTGCTGGTACTAGTTCTTTCTGCCGGTTCCTCCTTGCAGTGTCGTCTCCTCAGGCAGTCGGTACTCTTTGACTGCTAAGAAATTCTATTCAAAAATTATTCACAAGCGACGGCTTGCTCCTTCTGTTTCACTTTTTCCTCCTGTGATGCGTCCCTTAAAATGTTTTTTTGTCCAAACAAGGGAATGGCTTAGCCAGGCGCCCCCTGTCCGCAGGCCGAGGCCTCCAGCTCTGACAGCACAGGAGCGGAGTTCAGCCTCTCAGCCGCCTTTGCTGGGCTGGAACAGAATGGGCTGCGACAGAAGAACCTCTGCTGAGATCTTAAAATCAAAAGAGCTTGCAAAATAGCTTTCACCAGTGTAGGTTTTTAGCTACGAAGGAGATAATATGTCTAAAGTTACATACCAAAATAATGTTTTAGCAGGTCATTAATAACACAAAGTAGGATTCTGAGATAAAGAATTAACAAGTGATATTAGAGAAAAACATCAAAAAATCTACATGATCAAAAATCAAAAAGATGTATTTATTTTCTCACCATTTTCTGCCAGTGGAGCAAGAACTTCAAAAATCATCTCTCTCTTGTCATGCTCCACTTGTTTCTTGAAGAGTTTGACCAGCTCTTCAGCAATGTTTGTACTGGCAAACTGCTCTTTACTGGACTCTGCAAACCAAAAGTACACAAAATTAAACCCAGAAATTGGTTTTCCACTAATTGCAATATACTACTTAAGTCATTCTGTACCCCTGCTAAACACAAACGCTCTTCAAATACACGAACAATCAAACAGACTTTTAATGCCCCTGCAAAAGAAAAACGCCTAAGGCTGTAGAGAAAATGTTCTGACCCAATCATATTTGAGACTATTAAAAACTGTCCACTAGCATAACAAACATTTAGGTAACCACAGCAACAACAAAGTTACTAAGTCATAAATACAGCTTCAAGGCTTTTAGTCAAAGAATAAATTATGTAATAGATTGCATTTTACATGGTAAAAAGCTGCCACCATTTTATCTGTCGCATTATTATGTTTCTGCACTGTTTTCGACGCCACTATTTTTTGTCCCTGTTTTGTGCCTGAAATCAAACCCAAGACCGTAGGCGTGCGAGGCAAGCACCCCACCACCCTACACACCAACCACAAGATCACCATTTTAAGGCAGATTCTTCACAGGTGCTGGGGCTTCCACTCCCTTCCTGCTTCTTCAACACCTCCAAACTCTTTTCTTTACTCTAGACAAGCAGCATTTATATACATTAATTTCTCATATAAAATTAAAAACACTTCTGAGTGCGGTTCTGCAACACAGTGCTTACTGAGCATGTGTGAGGAGAGGAATGTTATTCCCAACAACGGGGAAAAAACTTCCTTCCTTACCTCACTTTTATCCTTTCATCTCACTCAGTTATAGACACGTCTCTTGTTAACCCTGTGTACTTCACACTGCCTTCTACTTTCTCTCATGTGCATTCCTCATTGCTAGTGTTATTTCATGCAAGAGAAAAAAAATCTTACAAATGTTAACTGAAATTGGTGTCGCTTTTGGTTAATAATAATATATAAGAGTTTAAAGGGAAGGAAAAATGAACAAGTGCAATATATTTTGGAAGAGAAGGCAGAAAAGAAAAATGGAGCTCTGCCTATCAAGTCTCATGAATTCGGTCATATTAAAGCTGTTCCCATTTTGGGACCTAGAAGAAAATATCAATACAGAGATGCTGTTTGAGGTTACGGAAGAAAGTGGAGATTTCCAGGGTGAGAATCAGGACCAACAAGGGAAGAAAGCAGAGCACTAGATCCCAAGGAACAGAAAACTGCAGCAGGTTGGTGGAAAGGAGGGGCAGTAACCGAAGAGTGCAAAAACGAGTTTAAATGCATGTGAGCATAGCCCCAGTTTCCATGGAAACCACAGAGGTAGGCACAGCTGTGTCTGCAACTCCCCCAACTCCCCACTTAGCTCTTACCGCTCTGGCCAGCCACGCACTACATCTGTGCTGCATGCAGTGCTGGGGACGCAACCTGGGTCCGTACCAGCCACACACTACCACGGAGCAACGTCCCTAGGGCCTGCGAACAGCTTCCTGCCCCCAGACTATTTTTACTTATTCATTTGTCTAGTTTAAACTCCATCCCCAGCTATTCTAACATTGCACTGTACTGATCTCATTTAATAACGTGATGAGGACTAGGCAATAAAACAAAGATGTCTAAAACTGGTGAGTAATTCATAAGAGATAGAGGACTAAAAACTCTGACTACTTCGAAGTATATTAATGTCTACAGAGGGCTGGAAAACAGAGATGAATCTCTGAAAGAGTTGTGAGACAAATATTTCTAGTTTTTTTTTCTTTCAATAACACTTTCACTTTTCCCCAAGCCTGAGGTGATTGGATTCAATACTGAAACGCATCTTTACTCTTCCAGTGCCAGTTTACAGTAATCTCTGAAGACCACACACTGCTGAGAAAGCACAGGCTTTAAATCATTAGCCTGCATGTATGAGTGTCTCTCAACAAAGTATCTCTACAGTCAACAAACTCAACAGAACTTAATGTATCAAAAAAGTTTTAGTTTCTAATTGCTTTAAGTTTGAATAAGCAAACAGTTTAGTAAAATCCATAACTGACAAGCTACATGTATTACACACACTGCAAAAATACTTATAGATACTAAAATGAGAAATGATAATATTTAAAATATTAAAGATACTTTCTGTAAGAATTCAAGTTCCCTTTAGGAACATTATAAAACAGATTTTTCAAGTGATTTCACCTGATAGGAATCTTATAAGGCTATGTTTTATCAAATATTAGATAGTGATTCACTGAATCACAAAATCAATTTATGATTATGACCAGTACGCTAAACAGCAGCATCAGTGGGCCAAGTATCGTAGAGATGTTTACTGTTCAGTTCTAGGAGCACATGAGGTTTGTTTCGTACAGGGGAGTGAACTCAGGACCTCGCCAGGAAGGCTTGGTGTCACTGAGCTAAACCCCTGGTCTCTATTTATGTTTTTTTTTTTTTTTTTTTTAACTGCAGGGCACAGGATAAAAAGTTGGGAAAGACATTGCCCTGAGATGGCAATTCACAATATGGGTTTCTGTGGTGCACTTTTGGAGAAATGTTAATATTTTATATTGCACTGTGATGTTTTAAACACATCACGGGCTTAATCAACATTTGTATACTGAATTATTTCAGAATTCAAATGTTTTTGTCTATGTAATTAGATAAATTAAATATCCTAATTGTCTTTCATAAATTTTCCTCCCAGAAAGAAGCTTCTCTACTACAGAATACTACTTCTCTACTGAATGAATTCATATGACTTCTACCAAGTTGGTTGCAAGTTGCAAGGCAGGGGGGAAGGAAAAAAACGAGAATCAAGTCAGGTCAGATTCTGATACAAACTCTCAATGGTGAATGCGATGATGATGTGTATTCAAAATGTACCAATAAAGATCTGAATTTAAAAAAATAATGTAAGATCAGGTCTTATTTACTTCACAGGGATGCTATCAAGGTAGGGTTAAAACAGAACCTGATTTATTGAAAAAAGTGCAGGACTCTTACAAGTGACCTCTGTCAGGACCGCCCCGGGCTCCACTCACGAGTGACCTCTGGCAGGACCGCCCCGTGCCCCCTACCAGGGCTCTCTGTCCATTTACTTCACGAGAGGAGGTGGGATAATCATTGACCCTCTGCCGTGGCTCTCACTGGAGAAAGTGGTTCATGGACTACAGTGAACCAGCAACTTAATTCTCTTCCTGTGAAGTTAAGCAGAGTTCTGCAAAGATTCTGAACCTGGAGCATTTATAAGATTCAGACATAGTCATGAAAGAAATAGAACAATTCTCAGAAAATAAACTTCAATACAGCCTAGCCTAACAAAGGTTACTATTTCTGTATTTGGTACTGACTTTTTCTTTTTCTTTGCTTTTTGTTTTTGGAGATAGGGTTTCGCTTTGTAGTTCAAGTTAGCCCTGAACTCACTGTGTAGCCCAGGCCAGCCTCAAACTCATAGCAGTCCTCTTGCCTCTGCCTCGTGAATGCTGGGATTGCAGGCATGAGCCACCATGCCCAGCCTGACTTTTTCTTCAGGGTAGGTAAGGTAAACCTCACTCATCAGCATTTGATTTCTTCCATGTACTCTCCTGAAACTTCAAAAGGGGAGAGATAACTTTGTGGTACAATTTATTTCCTAGAGCACCAATGTCCAACAGAAAAGTTATTCATTTTTTAAAAAATTGAAGCCACATATATAAGATTAAATTTCTTACACATGCAGCAACAGAGCTGACAAGACAGTCGGCCTTCCTTTCCTCACACCAAGTTTTAACTCCACTGTGCAGTTTCCACCCGTGCTGACACCTCAGTGTAGAATAGCCCGTGTGCTTGGTGGCGGCGGCACTGTACACTCTAGTTCTGAGAAGCTGCAGCTTCAAGCTGGGGGCTGCAGGTACGTTCAGATGGACGGACCAAGCTATCTTTCTGTTTCTGTTTTTTTAAAAAGCCTGCTGGTATCACATGTAAGTATAACATGACTTCTGTTTCATTTCTACCAGGGACACACACTCCTGCAGTTCATTTTAACAATGTTGTGAACATTACAGGAATATTTTTTCCTTCTTGAATGTGTTTCACTTGAATAATGAGGAAAAGTGTATTGAAGCTAATATGAAAAGCAGAGGAAACAGAAAAATGAGACAATGAGATCCACTAGATAAAAATGACCCTTAAAAACATCAATGGTAATAATCATATTTCCTTAAGCTTGAAGTGAAAACAAAAGTAAAATACTATGCAGTGCGTATAAGGTGTAATATGCAGAAATACAAGCTCAGAAAAAGCACTATGAGAGATCTGATGGCTTTATGTATTAAATGGAGATAAATAACAAGCCTGTTTAACTAGTTATGACAAAACACAAATAATTTATTACGAACATGGTTGCAGGGAAAATTCAAAACAAAATTGTAACTTTCTGTTGGTCCATGCGAGGGAAGGAGAAAAGAGAAGCAAAGCAAGGAGGAAAAAACAAAAACATAAACAGAAGCGGCCAGAGTGCTGAGTAGCAAGTCCTCTCCCAGGGCAGGAGTGTGTCCGAGCACTGGCCTGACTTCCAGGCAATGGCTGATTTCCCTCGTCTAATTTTTAAGGATTTCTCAATTTTTGTTTTCTAATGTGGTTACAAATATATTAACATGAAAAACTCACTTGTTTTGGGAATTTTGTGAAAAGAAGGGGAAACATCTATGCCACTTCACCTTATAAACAAATAATTCATACAGAATATAATGTCTTTTCCCCTGAACATAACACTAAATTTCAGGACCACCTCTCAAGTGGAAATAATAAAATCAAATGGAGATAATTTAAAACATTTAACTCTATTAAATAATGCACATTGCAAACTTAAAAAAAAAAATTCTGGTAGGTGCTACAGATCAAGCAGAAGGCATCAGAGTCCAGGCAGTCCTCACCGAGGGAGTACACACCTCGGTAGTGCCGCAGCTATCTGGCAGGTGCAAAGCCCCGAGTATGGCCCCTGGTAGCAAAAAAAAAAAAAAAAGATGTGCACATCCAAAGCCCTTAAATTATTATTATATTATTACTTTGAGACAGGGTCTTGCTTTGTAGTTCAGGCTGCTCCTGAACTCAGCTGTGAACTCAGCAATCCTCCTGCCTTTGCCTCCAGAGTGCTGGGATGACAGGCGTGAGCCACCACACCCAGCACTGTGATATATGGTACTGACTGCTGGTGGGCGTGAGTTACCAAGCCCTGCACTGTTATATGTGGTTACCAGGGATCGAACCCAGGACCTTGCGCTTGCAAGGCAGGCGCCAGAACCACCGAGCTAACTCCCCAACCCCTTTCAATTTTAAATCAAGAAGCAAGGCCATTCCACATATAAATACAAATCATAAGATCTAACTGGATCTTTTAAAAAATATTGAAACAAGTATCTAAATGCCTAAACAGTAAAGTAATATATTTAAGTGGATTATGTATTATTATCTAAGCAAATTCTGTGTCTTAATAGGTTAGTATCATCTTTGCTTCAGGACCAGTACTCACCGAGTTCTGCTAAGTTACCAAACGCAACAAGACACATTTCTGTGAGAGCTGCACTGTGGCAGTGGATGCCCAGTAACGTCACTAAGGTCGGGATAACGCCCATGTTGATAAGCTGAGCTTGAAGGGAATCTGTAACAGAAGAAAAAGAGAGGAGGGAAGTGTTCACAAATCAAAGAACACTGTAAGAAGAAAACACTGGCTTACTTCTCTAGTATAAACTCAATGCTATTTAAATACAGTGAGAGAAGATGAAGTCCATTCATGATTAACTTGAACAGTAGAACAGTAGAATCTTTTCTATGACCAAAAAATTTAGAAATGAAAATATATTCAATCATTCTTTTTAATGGGGACTTATATCTTTAATGACTTGATACATCAATAATTATAGTGTCATTAGTTTTTAAATGAAAAGGTTAGACAAAGAAACATTTACATTATAGAAGTCAGAGAAAATATGAAAAGACTAAGAAAAACAGCAAGTAAAGATCAAGTAATAAAACAAAAACCTTAAGATCATTTAAATATGGTTTCTTCATAATAAAACATGAACAGTATATGGTACATAAAATGACTAATTCAGAGTATTTATAAGAAGAATGTTCCAGATAACTGCCAGGAAAGAAATGTAGTTCAAGGAAAAAAATGAAATATCTACGTTTTCAAAGTTTTATTTAGTTATAGTGACAGTGACATCATCTCAGAAGAGAACCTGAGATAAAGACAATGAGGTCAGCATGACCTTGTCATCGTTGCCTTTATTTTCTGGGTGACTAACTGGTCTTAAGGCACTAAATGTGCCTCGAGTTTCCACAGTGGCTCTTCACGGACAATAATAATAAAATACCGGTAGCAAGGTTGAAGCCAACTTATTCAAAATGACAACCAGACATCCAGCCTCTTAAGAGTAAGAAAAAAGATGCGTAAACATTAGTGTTCACACAGCATACTACTACTGTCAATCCTGGCCCATCTAAAGATGTAAGAATGTTCTTTCAAATTTTAATTCTCTTTCTTTTCAAGACTAAATGCCATTTTTCAAATGATTAGTTTCCTCCAAAAATTTTTAAGTTACCTATTTGTAATCTCAAGATAGAACTGTTTCTTACAAAACACATTTCCTCCACAGCACAAATCCCTCTGCAGGGTTTGCTTTCCAATCTCTATTGCTCTTAGAGTTCTTAACCTATGGATGAGGAGGCAGGTGGGGAATTCTCAGCAAGAACACAGAGGCGGGGCGGGGCTGCCTCGCACGCCAGCTGATTGCACCTTGGGGGTCTTTGTTGTTAATCCTTCCTGGCTTCTAAAGTGAGGTAAGAAGAGACAGCCACTGGAGGCTTGCTGTCCCTGGAAACGGATGAGTGGCTGACTGCAGGTCATTCTCGGACTGGCTTGTTGGGGGCCAACTACACTAGAAAGGGGCCAATTATAAAAACAAGACTATGAGATAACCTGAGAAAAAGAGAAAGTTACATTTACAGTTCAAATAGTCTAATAAAACAATTTCAAATTTTAGAATTGTAATGTTTATCTAATTGAAGCTTAAGAGAATACATATCCTATGTATTTCTTTTTAGACAATGATGCAAATTTTTTCTTGAATATACAACACAGCAATCAACAATGATTCACAATACTTACAGGCAAAATACTGGTCATAGGAGACAGTGTTACACCTGTATGTCACATGGGCAGAGCTCTTGCATTGTGACTGTATTACTGATAATGACCATGCACCACAGAGTTCTCCCAGTTAGGAGTCATTACAGTTACTTACCAGTCAACAGATTCTTTATAAGGGCATCACCTCTGCATATCCTTGCTCCTTAGTAGTACTTTTATGTATTCATTTGACTAGCTCACCAATACTGCAGAGCTGCTGAATCATTCGAAATGTCAGGTACGTAAGCGTGAGCACTAGCGCATGCATTGAGTGAGTCAAACTCTGCTCTCTGTCTGCATATACGTAAGCATCACACACCCCCTCAGTACTGCTGGTCCAAACTTCATACGAATCCAACAGTCCAGGGACATTAGGGGAACACATCTGATGAAGCGGGTAACAGGAGAGTGCCATTCAGAAGATGCTCCTCACGTCTGCCTGACTTGGCATCTCTACCACTATCTTGGGCTGCTTTAAAAATGTTACAAATTTTACTTCCAGAGAAAAGAAGAGTAAAATTTTAAGAAATGTCGAGATGTCTGTCAAGGCCTTTGGCACACAAACTGTACAAGTAACATTTGAAATTGCAGCAGGTAAGAAGGAAAAGTAGCAGAGCCAAAAGGCAAATGGTATAAACTGCTGTAATTTATGAAAATCATGTTACTTCATGAAAATGCATTTAAAGATTATTCAGGAGCCAAGTTAATTATATATTCACATATAACACACATAACCACACATAAGGAAAAAAAAAATTCAGTTATCCAACTGGATAAGCTTGTTTTGGACTCACTGAGTGCTTTCCTTCAAAGCTACTTCTATGATGGCAACAACAACAATAAACTCTAAAATTTGTTCATGTGCTGCACACAAGAAATTCTCCCTAGAAAATGAAGGTACAAAAAAGGATCTTTACTCAAACATACTGATATAAATTTTTTTATGGAATAAAGAGGCATCCTAGCACACGGTTCTCAAAGTGAGAGCCTGAACTCAGAAGATCGTGAAGTCAAATTTCTTCTGGATGGCGGTAAGGGTGGTAAAGCTGCTGCGACGTTGGCCTGAGCCCAGGTCAACACCAAATTGGACTCTTCACCATAAAAGAAAATGACATTCACAGCAATTTTGTTTTATAAAAAAAATTTCTCATAAACATTACTTATAATTGTTAACTTAAAAGATATACTACTTCTAAAGCTTTTCATTTTTTAGTAAATATTACCAGGTATAACCAAATACATAAAAAAGCTTTCCAGATCTTCAATGGTAATTTTTAGGTATCTAAGAGGACCTACACAGACCAAAGTTTAAGCATGGCTGTTCCAAGGATTATCTCATTTTTATGAGATGGGGGTGCATAGAGAAGACATTCTGTAGGTTCAAAGATGTGGCTGGCACATATAATAGGAAAAAAGTGAATGTTCAAAGCAAGCTAGAACTCCAGACTCTGGTGCACAGGTAGTTTCCAAGAAATTAAAGCACCTGAGCTCCTCACTGGCTTATGTAAACAGGAGCTCTGCCTGAGCCAAAGAGCACTGCAGATTTGGTTAGCTTCTCAATTTCAGCTACAATTTAGTATGTTACCACAAATAGTTTCTAAAATTTTTGGAAATTAAGAGTGGGTCTTACTTGTGTGGAATAAACTGATAATAATTCTTACCAATGGAAGCAAATGACTAGTGTGGTCAAGTTTTTGTGAAAGTTTTAAAAGGGACAGTGACTGACATCCATACTATTATGAATGAAATATGGAATATGACTTTCAAATGATAGACTAACAGGAAGAAATTCTTTGAACTGGAAATAATTCAGTTTCTAAATACACTGGACAGATTGACATGAAACAACTCTAAGACTGAAAGACTCTGGCATCCTCCAACAAACACCAGTAACTCCGGAGGATGTTTATTAGGGCCCAACAGACAGCAACTCACAGAAACGCACCCCGGCCCGGGTACAGCAAACACTTACATGTGCAAGACAGGCTTTAGACACACAACGTCATAAATGTCTCAAAAACTTTCTGAAAAACTACACCTGACACACATCACAGGCACATACTGACCAAAATACAGATTTACAAACTCACGCAACACCAAGATGACTCGGCCTACGTGGTCTATGGGAGGAAGAGGAGGAAAGGCGCTGAGGGGGTGCAGTACAGATGCGTATACAAAGAGATAGAAGGCAGTCAACGCATGCGCTGGTGTGAACACTTACCTACCTACATTTGAATCTCAATGGCTCCAAGTTCTTCAGGTCACACTCATGGGAACTCCAAAGAATGGAGATCTGGAGAGAAGATCTCAAGTTGAGGAACCTTTTCCCCCTGAGTTTTCAGTTCTATGTTTAACACATTGGTACAGACTAGATTGTAGGTCCAGAAAAATATGCTGAGAATTTCAGTGCTTCAACTGAAGTTATGTTTATCACTTATTAAAAATAAGTGTAGGTTATGACAGGTTTATTTATTCGTATAGACAATGTTAAAAGATTATTAACTTTATTGGTAAATACGATATAAGAATGAAATTGTGTCAAAACAAAACACAATTTCAGTAGCAGTATGTACACATTATATATATATATTATCCTTGGTATAAAGATACAATATTTCTGTTTACTGCATTTAAAAAAAATCCCATCTAGAGGTGAGAGATGTATGAAGCTGAAATGCTAAAAATATAAGTTTAAATCTTGATGAAAAAAATCTTTATGAAAACTGGCTAAAACATTTGAGCATTTAAAGACTGAAGAAAACTGCCTCTGACTCAATGCAGCCTCTGTATTTGCAAAGATGGGACATCAAAATCAAAAACAAGTAATACAACAGTGAAGTGGTACTTTCAACTTTAAGCAGGTTTTAGCTCTGTAACATTAAAAGGAAACATTTAAATATCAACGTTAAAGTATTAACTACACACACAGCCAGGCATGTTGATGCACATCTGTAATCCCAGCACACTGGGAGGCTGAGTCAGTAGGATTATAAGTCCTAGCCCCAGCCCAGGCAACTTAACAAGATATGAATCATCCTCAGTCAATCAGCAGCTGGGCTGCAGCTCAGTGCAAAGGCCTTAGGTTCAATCTCCGGATTCCTCACACCTCTATGGCAAGTGCTTGTACAAAGACATGTGCAAATAACTTCTTCAGTTTATTATTCAATATCTATTTGCTGATTGACCAGGAAAGTGAAAAAGTCTAAACTTCATGTTTAGAATGCAAAACTAGCTTACTGGCATTTACAATTGTTTTAAAAAGCTTTCTCTACACAAAACATGCATGTGCATTTTGTACCAAGATTACATCTTTAACTTCTAAGTTATATACTTCAACGACACACAGAAATTTAAAAAAAAAAAAAAGAAAGAGAGGGAGAGAAAGGAAATCAAGATATATTAGTATTGAAAATGATAGAGGGGACCGGGGAGTTAGCTCAGTGGTTCCGGCGCCTGTCTTGCAAGTGCAAGGACCCGGGTTCGATTCCCCAGTAACCACATAACAATACCCAGCAGCAACCAGTACCACACACCACAGTGCCGGGCGTGGTGGCTCACACCTGTAATCCCAGCACTCGGGAGGCAGAGGCAGGAGGATTGCTGTGATGTGAGTTGGAGGCTGAGTTCAGGGCCAGCCTGACCCACAAAGCAAGACCCTGTCTCAAAAAACCTAAAAAAAAAAATAAAAAAAAAAAAAGAAAATGATAGAGATTCAAAATAATCCATTTATACTACAAGTTAATTTTTAAAAAAGGGGAACTCAAAAATTCTTTCGGGTTCTAAAAATAAGCATTTTCCTTTTGTAAAAGTTCTAAAGTGACAAAATTATACATGAGAGTAATATAAAATATCAAGAACAAAAAATCCAAAGCAAAAAAATTGTAAAAATCTAAAAAATTGAATTCTTTATTGCTACATTTTATATACACATCATAAAGAATTTTATTATTCATAAGAGGCCTGACACATTGTTCTCAATCCAGTGATACCTAGGGATTTTATCTTAATCTAGTAAATAATTTTTCTCTATATTCACCTCAGGTTAAATTAATTTCTACAGATAAACTCTTATTACAATGAACACAGGAAACTTCTACCAAGAGATCTACTCTGGTTTTAAAGACTCCACGCTTTAATCTCAGAAAGAAATTGTCTTCCAGGTTAAAACTGACTTCTCTTATTCTCCTCAAGGGGACAACTGTCAGCAGCTGCATAAGTCCCTCTCATTAAGGAAAGCCAACGCCAGCCCCTGCCTGCACAGCAATGTCTATTGGAAGGTTAGGTGTAAGCCTGAATGTTTATGGACCAAACTAAATACTGGATTTGTTTATATCTCAATACATATAACTTACAAATATGCATTTAAAATATTAACAATCCTTATTTAACAAAATTATATTCTAGCTTTTAAAAGAAAAGCTTAACCCTAAGAAATTATTTAGTTTTTAGACTATAAAATTACATAGAAGTTATTTTTAATGTACAAACTGTGTTTGTACACAGTACATGTAAGACACATGTACACACCAAAAAGACTGCAGATTTCTAGCCAATACTAGTTTTTTGTTTTGTTTTGTTTGTTTGAGACAGGGTCGTGCTCTTGTAGTTCAGGCTGGCCCTGAGCTCAGCCTCAAACTCACAGCAATCCTCCTGCCTTTCCCTCCCAATTGCTGGGATTACAGGCGTGAGCCATTAAGACAGGCACCAGAACCACGGAGCTCAATCTCTGGCCTACCAATACTAGTTTTTAAATAGTACTTAACTATTTTATCAATAAATAAATATTAGCAATTCAGCATCAATTATATTTTACTTATCGTTAAAAAAAACAGAACGCTCATTTTTATAAATGTTAATGTATACATGACACTCTGTGTCCTCTCTTTGGACAGACTGTTTAAATGGTTTAAGTTAAAGATGCACCAATATGTGCTCAGAACCTATTATTCACCCCCTGGCACTAAACTCAGGTTTAAAAGCCAAAGAGCTAAAAGGCATTTCAGGAACATAAAAATTTGGACAGGATCAATTCCTAGGTACTTTATACCATCATGTTTCAACTAGCTTTGAAAACATCTGTCATAAAAATAAGACCTAATCTTTCACATTGTTACTGTCCTAATATTTACTTCTCAAACAAATATTTACTTTCCAAATATAGTGAAAAATCTTTCTTTCTGCTTCATATACTGAAATTCTGTATCAAATGAAATGTTAATGTACATGATCACGATAATGAAATGCAGCAGCAGGGACAGGGATGGGGCTCCATGGTGCTGCGCCTGCCTGGTAAGCGCAGAGTCCAGACGGATCCCCAGTGTGGGCCAGGGACAGGGTGGGGGGGGGACGCAGCAATAGTAGTAAGTGTTTTCACCTACAGAAAACAAACTACAAAATAATTAAATCAAGGCAGAACAGAATATTTTCTTTAGGATTCACAATAAAAGTATATAGAACTATTTGGAAAAGTTCTAAAGATAAGTGACAAAATTATACATGAGAGTGATATAAAATATCAAGAACAAAAAATTCAAAGCAAAAAAATTGTAAGAATTTTAAAAATTGAATTCTTTATTGGTACATTTTATATATACATCATAAAGAATTTTATTATTCATAACTTTTTAATTAATTCCTTCACTCAGAGAATCTTTCAATAAGTCTAATTTGGAAATTTGTTATATTTTGCAAAGATGAGTAAAAAATTCAAAGAACAATGTTGTCACCTCAAATTTTCATAGTAAAGGAAATCTTGAAAACTGTGTTCAAAAACATCTATGACTAATCATCTTCAATCTGTACATAAACAATGACGGGGAAAAAAACACATGTTAGTCAATGAGGAATTACAAACATTATACTGCTCTCGACAGGCAGATACTCATGAGGCATTATGATGGGGAGTGTACTACCTATTTTCAGGAGCAATCTAAAACGTGACAGTGCTGAGAAAATATTGGTTCTGAAACAACATATTGCAAACTTTATGTGCAATACACTGCAAAAAGTGCAAAAAACACTATTTACTTATTTTATTTTTCTAAAATAAAATCTTAAGACTCTGGTATTCACAAGCTCATTCTAAAATGGTGACTAGAAGGCTGAAATAAAAGCTAAATTTTAATGCAAAGACCTGACTATGTAGAATTAGAGAAAATGTGTAATTGTACACCTTTACCAACATGGAAATTGTCAGGTTGTCCATTAATTAATAGCATTATTTAGTAATAGCTTAAATGAATTTTGGCTAAATGCTAAATTAGTCTAATTGTTCAAATTCAGTCCATAGAATTAGCAGTAGGCACTAAAATAACTGATCTTCCAGCAAAACAATTTTTAAAATTGCATTTGATTATCATTAAGAAAAAACCCAGATGGTAAAGATATAGTCAAACATTTCAATTTTTTCTGCTTAGGTTTAGACAAAAAAGATATCAGTATTCAGGAAATACCATTTGCTTTCTACCCACCGGAGGTTAGCTCTGAAAATGGCTCCTCACTCATATGAAGTCTCTCTAAACATGCTGTATCTAGGGAACGTTCCTCATCACCCACAATGAAAACACAAAGATAAACATACAGCTCAGACCAAAGTGCTTTTAAGCTTGAAATCAGTATTTTTTCTTATTCATTGCTACTCCTACTTTTTACATATAAAGAAAAATGAACCAAACCAAGGAACTGGTTGGGCTCAGTAGGAAAATTAATATGCTGGCTAGAAATGTGAAACTCTAGAAAGTATAATAACTAAAATTAATCAGACATTAAAGGGTCTTTAGGTGATAGGAAATATCTCAGACAGCTATTTAAAACAACTGAATATAAGTACTAAGCTTAAAACTTACATTCAGTTGTAAGACTTCAAAAACATACCCCAGGAATTACATTTCCTGTATCACACACACAATCTCCCTCAACCATAGTAGGTTATCATTAAATCCATATAAGCAAATAAATGTGAGAATCATGAAGATAAATTAGAGACATTTCAGGGTCCATGAAGAGGAATAAATCTTTCAATAGCAATATGTTATCAAAAAATCAGAGGAAGATTAGCACAATTTACAGAAACCATTTGTATACATACCTACCATACGTGTACAAAAAGTGTGGGTCAGATGAAATCACAGGTGGTGTACATGTTAATAACAGGAACTAACCTTCCCTTTTTTGATAGCATGTTTGTTGCTGCTACTTTATAGCACAGTTTATGTGAAACAACTGCAGTCTTTATTGCTTATCATTGTTTAAAACTTTCTTTAGCCTTTTCTTTTCATTTTGTGTCTGTAGCACAACTGTACTGAGAGAAATTAAGCCCTCAATTGGAATTTTTGATAATTTATTGATTAGCCATGCCAACTAGTAATTTAATAATGGTGACTATGAATCGATTTTGGTCTTTAATGGTCTGATTCAGATTACAGATTTCTTTCCATTCAAAGCTGCCATCGACTTGGAAATGTATATATCACACTTGCTAAGTTTGTGGGTCCCTTGCAGGAAATGTTTGACTACAGTTTTGGTTCCTGTTACTTGTTTTCAATCCCCTTTCTGCTACTGCCATGTCCCTGCACAGGGAATATTGAAACAGCAGGAAAGCTTATAATGCTTCCAACTTAACAAAGAAAACGCTTTCCAATAGTGTATTTCTTCTCTAAGTACTGATTTTGTTAACAAAATTTTTAGATAACACTAATATACAAGAATGTCAATGACTATTTTCCAACCTAAAATGGTATAATTCTATGTCATGTGATACAACGGTCAGGACTTTTGGATCGTACAACAGTAACAATACGCATTCAGGAGAAATCACACTGAGTCGCTCGATCAGAACACAGCTTGCTTCTTGTCTAGACTAGTGATATGCAACATGCATGACACTGCCCTGTGAAGCCGGGCAGCAGAAGCGGGGCCGCCGCTCACAGCGACACACATGCCCAGTGACATCCGTGGCCTGCTGTGACACGGAGCTGCAACACCCAGCAGATTAGCCGTGTGAAATGCACTCCTGACTTACATCACTTCTGACCTGTGATGGTTTTCATTAGGGTGTAATCTCAATGAGTCAGGGAAACCAATGGCTAAATGAACACAATCTTCAGTTTTAATTTTGGGCAACAAAAACTAGGAAAAAGGTATTTTAAAAAATGATGAAATAAAATAGCTATAATTAAGGGAGTGAATGTCTAAATAACTAAAACTTTTAAAATGTGACTAAGAAAACACAGCAGATTCCCTCAAACTGAATCAAATCAACATTACTTTTCTAAAACCATATTGTTGAAACAGTCTGTTAGAATGGAAGAGTGCTTTTTTTTTGCTATCTGAATAACAGGTATGATTTATCCAAAGGTGATAAATTTTATGTGATTTGTACTAAACAAGATGCTATTTCTGTCCTATTTTATTTAAATATGACTTTACACAATTACTAGTTCACCTTCTCTGGCTAAGCAATGACTTTCACTACTCAGATACTCCATGCTTAGTCTGAATAAAAAGTTTCAATTGCTTCTTCAGTGGAGAAGCAAAAAATATATACAGCCAACCCAGTGCTTAAAAGGTGGGTCTTGAGGGAGTTGAAAAACTTACACACAAATATATACAAAGTTTTCAAACCATACATAAATATCTTTACTGAACTAATTATCTTACTACATCTATTTTCTGTATGTTTAGAAAACATGCTTTATTACTTATTTAATGGATTTTAAAAGTAGATATGCTGTTTCTTCGGGGAAACTATGGTGAAGGGTCTTTGTGACTGACCTCAGTATTACTATATCTGAATATTTTTAAAACCATCTTCAGGGCTAAAAACTCTAACAGAGGGCAAGTCTTAGGTTACTAAGCACAAAGGCAGTCATTTTTTCTGTTGGAATGAAAAGGATATATTTATCATTCACATATTTCAGAGGCTTGGGTACTAAACTTTAATGATAAATACACATACAAAGAAAATTTGCACGGCAGTTTTAAAACTTCTGTTGTTTCGGTGTCAGCAATTCATGTAAGTAGACACAGTATCAAATAAGCTTAAGTTAGCAAAGAAGATATTAAGCCTTTCAATACATCTTAAAGGGTAACTAGTGAACACAATAAAAAATGCTTAATAATGAAAGAGAGCAAACAAAAGAGGACACAAGTCAAGAAGAATGACTTCACGCGGTAAGGTGCTCATGTCAAACAGAACAGAAAAAGAATCAAGAGGGAGGTTAAAGTGACTTTTGTTCCCTGAAAATACCAAAGGCATTTTTTTTACTATTTTTGGAAATGGGGATTGAACACATGGCTCTTACTGAGCTACATCTCCTGCCCTTTACTGTTAACGTTTTTGTCTGAAGCAGGGTCTTGCCAAGTTGTTCAAGTAACAAACTTGCGATCCTCCTGCCTCAGCGTCCCTCCGCTCTGGGGCTCAGGGACTGCAGGTGTGCACCACCATGCCCAGCCTGGCTAGCTCCTATTTTATCTAACATTTGAAAAGTACAGTACATTCAAATTCCAAGTTTCAGAATAATGAACAGTCAGTATTTACTCAATAATGTTAGGACAAAAGTTAATACAGCCTTCTCAAGTGAGGCCTTCTGTGGGAAGATCTGAACACTAGAGAAGAGTCCATTTTTGAAACTATGTCACTACCTTCTTCATCTCTCCACACTGTGACGGTCCATGACAGGGATCCCATCCCTGCTGTGGGTTAGAATCGGTGACACTTCTGGCCACTTGACACCCTTTTTTCTTCTTGTACCAGGGATCATGGATCTGACTCGGGATCTTGCGCTTGTGAAGCAGGCGCTGGAACCACTGAGCTAATTCCCCGGCCCCCACTTGAAACTTTTTATAGATACTGAACAGCCTCTCCTGAGGACTAGCAACTACTTTAAATGCATAACAAGAATAACTCTACTGTATCAAAAGTTGCTAGAAGTTCAACTGATTTCGTTTACCTTCTGAATTACTCTCCCACTCCGACATTACCCTACTTTTTAAAATGTTCTCATGCAAATGAAACTAAAGGGAAAAGCAGCAAATGAACAAATGACTAATGATTTCTTTTTGCAGTTCAGATGCCTGAATGCTGTGGCCAGATTTCAAGTATTTAGGAACTAACTACTCGTTTCACAGGTTACCCAGACTCCAGATTCCATGCTTTGTGTTTCTCCTGCTCATATTTAGGATATTCTTTTCTTCAGGAAGGACTGATGAGAAGGGAGGAAAACAAAAGTAACTGACCACATAAAGACAACCGAATACTATTAAGTTTAGTAAGATTACCATTTGTTCAATAAAAACTTGTACATTATTCAACTCAATGGTGGCCCTGTATCGGATGAAAGTTGAAAGTATTTTCCACTTAGTACCTACAGTGTTAAACAGGAAATAGACAACATTTAAGCATCGAGACACACGGAAAGCATGATTTTCAGCTCCTTCACTTGGCAGTACTCGGCTACATGGTGGCACACTCTCACTAACGAGGGCACTGGCCTTCTCCTCACAGGACATGCTCTTCTGGGAAGTCCTCGCCTCTCACTGATAATAACAACAGGGCAAATACCAATAGCTATTCATTGAGGGTCGCTTGTTTTCCTTTGTAGTAATTAAAAGCACCTCTTTGGACATGTGAATAAAAGAAGTGAAAACAATGTGAAAAGCTGAGAGGGGCAGGTGTGTACAGGACATCCGATGTAAACAATAAAACAACACATTTAATATAGAAATAATGCTTCCATAAAGACTGCCACTGAAAACGCCAAGATAAAAGAAACCACCCAACGACCTCATCTGTTTTACATGCCAAGGAATACACTGGAATTTCACTGTCTGAGTCTGAGTCTTTCATATGAAAGGATGAGTGACATTTTATGACATAAAAATATTATAGAGTCTTACTATCACTACTTTTATGTTAAATCATATAGGTATCTCAAATTATTGATGTCATTTGTTGCTAGGTATAAGATGTTTCATACGGGAAAAATACTGTTGTTTTTAAAAAGACTAATTTCTAAAATGAGCTAGCTGCAATTACTTTGAACTCTATATTTCTTTTTGGCAACGCTGGGGATCAAACTTCAGCCCTTGTGCTTCCAAGGTGGATGCTTACCACTTGAGCTAAATCCCCAGCCTGCACTTTATATTCTAAAGCCAGATTTTATTAAAGGTTATTCTTTAAATTCTTTCAAGTAAACGTAGCAACTAGAGTAAAATCATTATACTTCTTAAAAAGATGTTTATGTTTTAAATTTACTGTTACTAATATAAAGTAATAAATATGAACCTATTTTTAATATTCTTCACTTATATTTTTAAAATGTGCACAGCAAGGAAGCAAGAAAGCATAAAGCCACATTTGTAGCGCTGGATTTAGGTCTTGCCACTCGCTAACGTGGGCCACCCTCCAAATACTAGTCCCATTTAGAAAATCAGACCATTTTGTAATCTTCGAGTAATACAACAATGTGAGTTAACTACTAATTTTATATGCCACTTATGAAACCTTTGTTTACCAATTCTTCAAATAGTTTCTGTATACTATGGTAAAGATGATGTTCAACTTTTCCCCCAGAGAGAAAGCAAGTTTTCAGTTTTGTTTACCATTCTCATTGCTATAGTTCATCAGCATGCCACAAAAGACAGTCAAGAGCTTCTCATTGGCGGGATCTGCTCTACTGCACAGTGACCTTAAACGGTCAACTACAATCTGTGCACCACCTGCTTGGTCAACTGCACTTCTGCCCTCATCTGTAAAACAAAGAGTCAAATTAAAAATAAAACAAAAAAGAAAAGTATCTTACAATTTCAAATACAAAACATAACAATGTCTGTTATTCTTTATTTTGTAAGCAGAAAATAAGCCCAAGACTAGTATGTCCTTTTAGAAAATAGAAAACAAATAAACATGGAAATGGGGTGGGATGGGGAAAAGAGGTAACTATTTTTTAAAAGAAAAAGATTATCTCCCTGGTGTTATATAAGAGTTAAAAGGATGTCTTTGTAGTCTAGTTTATAAAATGAAGTTTTCTACTTCTCTTTCACAAAGGATAATTCTGTGTTAAGTCAAAACCAGTAAAAATACATTTCTATCAGTGGTTTTCAAAGTCATCTACTATGGAAGAAAACTGTATGGGGCACAGTATGATTCTAAGTCACAATATGGAATATGAGCACCAAGTCTTTTAAATGGTATTTTCTGCTCTGCAGAGGACGTCCACTCTTTCATTCTTGATTTATGTTTCCTTTTTCCTTATTCTCCTTACTCTGGCTCATATCATTCTATTTCAGCATCACAACCAGTGGTCAAATAAGGTCCAACACACTCGATTATATGTAGGCGTGCATTGCATATACAGAACAAGGACTGTAACTTTCAAAACATAAAAAGCTTTAGAATACACTTTGGATCATATGTGCTCACACAATGCATATATAGCACAAGGGTCATAACCGCTGAAACAATACGCACAGCTTCAGAATTCTTTCTCACTTTTGAACACAGGACTGGAAGGAGATAAAAGAAAGAGAATGTGTCTAAGTCTGACTTCCCTATATTAAACTGACAGCCTCTAAAACAGTGCTGTCCAACAGAAATGACATTCAGAAGTGTCATTCATGTAACACTGTACATGAGTTGACACATTATGAAAAGAAATGTTAGAAATTAATTTTAAATATTATTCCAACATGCAGCCAGTAAACAATAATTAATGTAATATTTATTCTTTCCTTTATAGTAAATCTACAAAACCCAAGTATATTCTACCCCAGATCTACATCTCAATTCAGATGAAATTCCGTCACATTCCTATTGCTCAACAGCTACATTTTGTGACTGGCTGTCATAAGTGGCTCATTTATGGAAGTGTAACAATAGGGTCATTATAAAAATAGCTCACAAAAGAGTAGTTATGAAGGTAGTAAATGAAAGATTTTAATTTTCCAAAGAAAAAGTCAAACTAAAGCCAGAGCTTCATAAACAGTAAGCGATGCTGAATAAATAGCAGGCAATGAAATATATATAATTTCTTATGGTACAAACATACAAAGACATAACATTTGGCAGGGCCTCAGATATACTAATTTCATACTTTCAAAAATGTTTAAGGAAATCTTAGCCTCTTTCAGGTTCCATTTAGTTTTAATGTATTATTTTAAAGAACAAAATCTCAAATGATTCAGGTACTAAGATCACAGAAAACTCTTATATGCCAGGTATAAACTGGGGATGAACCCGCAAGAACACTGTTCAAGGGGCCAGGAATGTAGCTCAGAGGTGCCACCTCCTACATGGCAAGTGCAAGGTCCCGGGTTTAATTCCTGATTCCACCGGGGTGGGGGGCGGGGTGGATAGGATGGGACTGTTCAAACCTCAGAGTTTTGTTTTCCAATAACAAAAACTACCTAAATTATTGGGATATCTGTATACAGGTGCCTCAGAAAACTTAACATTATGTTTAACAATCTATACACTCAGACATTCAATAATGAGAATGTATACTGTGCAAGTGAAAAAAATACTTGATTCTAATTCTGAATAAATATGGGTTTTCTACTTAAGACTTAGATGCAGAAATCTTAGAAAAATATTTAAACTGAACTGTGGTTTCCTATGTTAGAACACTAAGACTAATACAGGAAAACTGAGGCATAGAAACTATGTAGTCTTTTTTTTTTTAGGTTTTTTGGAGACAGGGTCTCGCTTTGTGGTTTAGGCTGGCCCTGAGCTCAGCCTCAAACTCACATCACAGCAATCCTCCTGCCTCTGCCTCCCGAGTGCTGGGATTACAGGCGTGAGCCACCACGCCCGGCACTGTGGTATGTGGTACTGGTTGCTGCTGGGCGTGACTCTCCACGCCCAGTATTATACATGGTTACCGAGGATCGAACCTGGGTCCTTGCGCCTGCAAGACATGCGCCGGAACCACTGAGCTAAATCCCCGGCCCCACTATGTAGTCTTTTTGTAGTGAATTTTAAAAGTTAAGCTGACTTCCTAAGTTGGTCTATGTGCAAAGTTCAATAATAAGAACCGAACTATATTAGAAAACAACTAGCTGTGTGGCTCTCGAGAGGCAGCTCTTACCTTCGCTTCCTCTCCTCCCTTCTTCTGCCCCAGGCTTACACTGTCTATAACGCAACTCTTGACTTATGAGTTCCACAGTTGGTTGGTTATAGAGCATAAACTCAATCTCTACAGTAGAAATTACTACCAGTTGGAGAGGAAAAGAAAAAGGCACATAATACAGTAACATTACTACTGACCTCAGAAAGAGCCACCACTACAGGAAAACATACGCAATTTCTATTTTGACTTAACAACCTCAGAAATAGGCTGAGAGGATTTTATTGAAATATTTAATAGAATCTAAAGATTCAAAGGAAACAAAAATGTGATATACCTTTACAGAAACCAGTGACAAGTAAATGTGTGTCAGAATAGTTATTGCATAAGTTCATATATATTGGTTTTTTCTAGTAGAAGTAGCTTCATAGTTCTATTGTTGTGCTACTGAACAGATATTATTACTGATCACTTAATCACTGCCAAAAGGATCTTTACTCTAAATCTTTTATATCCCCAAATGTAGGCTCAGCTTTAATTCTTTTCATAATACACAATGTTATTTCATATTTTCATCATCTAACTTATGAAACATTCTAAACTGTTGTTAACTCTAGATATATAAATCATAGCTTAAGTCTGCATAATTATGAGGCATCCAACCACAGAAAAAGTGCAACCCATCAACTTCTTGAGTCTTGTTACATTCTTTGATGATGAGCTGTCACAGAAAAGTAGTTTCTGTACAAAGATCATCTTTCCTCAGGAAAGGCAAAAGGAAGGCGTCACTTGTAAGGAGACGATGCGTATTCACTACTCTCCGCAACCCAAAGCGAGAAGCAATAAAACCCAAGTGCCAGTGATACTGCACAGATACGAGAAAAAAGATGGAACCAGATAGTACCCTATTATCAGAACACGCTAAACAGTGACTGAGGAACAGCTCTAAAAGCCCCCAGTCGGTGTACCTGTCTCGGCATGATACAGTATATCCTGACATAGGACATATTTAAATGTTAGATTAAAAATGCCTAATACATGCAGGCACTCAGAACTTAAATGAACTGAGTCTTTGGCTAGATTTTCGAAAATCACCATGCACTTAGAGAGGATATATGTCTGTGCTTGTATTGAATGTGCATGTGTGCACAAAAGGGGAAAGTGCAAATAAAAAACATTTACAGTAACACCTCAGTTCAAGAACACTTCTGTAAAGTGTTCTCCAAAATCTTGTTTCTGTTCACAAACTCTACAGCAGGTGACAAACACAACTACAGCCATCTTCCTCACACAAACACAAACTCAGCATTTTCTTTAAAGTCATAAAACAAAGTAAGTCCATGAACTAAACTTTGCCTGTTATCTACACCTTCCAGGAACAGAGTGGAATGCAGTGGGATAAAATGGAACCATGCAGTTAGTACTCTGGCCTTTTATACTCTCTCCTTTCTTCCTGGTACAGGGGACGGAACCCAGGGCTTTCATAGTGAGCTATATCCTCAGCCTTTTAAAACTTTGAACAAGGTCTTGCTAATTCAGCAAACTACCCATGCTAAGCTCAAACTTGTGATCCTCTTGCCTCATCCTCCCAGACTGCCGAGAATACAGGCATGTGCCACCAGGCTGAGATCGTGTCCATCTTCTTACTTTCAATAATGCATTTATGAAAACCTCCTTGTTACATGACAGTCCTCAGAGAGCAGACCACAGTGTTTGCCTTTCTTTTATTAATTATTATTCAGGTTCTCCTAGGTTGGGCTGTTCCTTACAATGAAGAGACAGTAGCGGCCTGCAGTCTGTCCGCTATTCTGTGAGTAACGACAAGCTTCAAAGCCAGCACCCAGCTGCTGCTGGTGGGAAAGCGCCTGGAGCTCTCTGCTTCGCTCTCACGCACATCACTCAAGTTTTAGACACTTTCGCAGCTCAACCGACAGCGGTGAGCTCAAGCCAGAGTACTCAGCAGCACATGTTGTATATAATGGCAGCCATTCTATGTGGAATGAGATGAAATCTCTGTTGTTTTTATCTGCATCTCTCCATTGACAATGATGTTGAGCATTTCTTCATATACTTCTTAGCTGCTCTTACTTCTTCCTCTGAAAAATATCTGTTCATTTCAGATGACCATTTTTGAATTGGGTCTTAAAATTTGCGTGGGCTGATTTTTTAAAGCTCTTTATATATTCTAGATAGTAACCCTTTGTCTGAGGAACAGCTGGTAAAATTTTTTTTCCCACATTGTTGGTTGCTTTTTTACTCTGTTTGTGGTTTCCTTTGCTATGTAGAAGCTTTTTAAAAGAATGAGGTCCTATTTGCTGATTTCTTCTGCCAATTCCTGTGCTATGGGGGTTTTGTTCAAGAAGTCTTTCCCTAAGCCAATATCTTCGAGAGTCTTACCTAACCTGTTTTGCAGCAGGTTTAAAGAGACTGTTTTAATATTTAGGTCACTTATCCACTTTGATTTTAGCTTAGTACATGGTGAAAAAGCTAGATCTAGTTTTAGTCTTTGGCAAGTTAAAGCCCAGTTTTTCCAGCACCATATGTTAAAGAGGCTATCTTTCCTCCATTGAGGATTTTTGGCTCCTTTGTCAAAGATGAGGTGGCTCAATGTATCTGGAGTAGTTTCTGGATCTTCTAATCTACTCCATTGATACTCAGATCTGTTACTTTGCCAGTACCATGCAGTTTTTATCACGGTGGCTTTATAGTATGGTTTCAGGTTCAGAGTTGTAATACCCCCCCCCACCATGTCCCTGTTGCTTAAAATACCTTTTGCTATTCCCTTTTAATTTCATTAAAGAGTTTAAGAAGTAGAGGCACTAACTCTTCTTCAAAAGCTTTATAGAATTCAGCAGTAAAACCACCAGATGCAGGGCTTTTCTTTGTTGGCAAGGTTTTAATTACATTTTCAATTTCACAGATTGATATTGGGGTACTTAACATTTCTATATCTTCTTTATTCAGCTTTGGGAGTTCATATGTGTCTAGAAATCTATCCATTTCTTCTACATTTTCCATTTTATTAAAGTATAAATTTTCAAAATAGGTGTGTATTATCCTCTGGACTTCCTCTGGGTTGGTAGTAATTTCTCTGTTCTCATTCCTAATAGCATAGATATGAGCCTTTTCCTTCCTTTGTTTAATGAGGTTGGCTAAGGGTCTACCAATTTTGTTTATCCTCTCAAATAACAAACTTTTCGATTCATTGATTTTTTGAACCGTTCTTGTGGTTTCTATTGCATTAATTTCTTGGCTAGTGCGAGCTTTGGGTTTGTCTTGCTCCTCTCTTTCTAGTCACTTTAGGTTCAGCATTAAATTGTTTATTTGCGCTTGCTCCATTTTCTGGATGTAGGCCTTCACTGCTATGAATTTTCCTCATAGAACTGCTTTCATTGTGTTCCATAAATTTCTGTATGTTGCATTGGGGTTATCGTTTAGTTGTAAGAACTATTCAACTTCTCTAATTTCTTCTGTGACCCATTGGTTGGTCAGCAGAATGTTGTTCAGTTTCCATGTGTTTGTGAGGATTGTGGGCTTTCCTTTGCTATTCAGCTCCAATTTCAGGGCACTATGGTCTGACAGTATACAAGGGATAACTTCCATCCCTTTATATTTGCTTAAACCTGTTCTATGAACCAGCACGTGGTCTATTTTGGAGAATGATCCATGAGCAGCTGAGAAGAATGTAAATTCTGACTTTGTGGGGTGAAATATTCTGTAGGCATCTATTACGTTCATTTGCTGAAAAGTCTGAACTAGCTCCAGTATTTTTTTTTATTGACTTTTTGTCCGGCTGATCTGTCTCTTTGTGACAGTGGGGTACTGAGGTCCCCTACTATTATTGTATTGGAGTTTATCTGGTTTTTCAAGTCCATTAATGTTTGTTTTATATAGTTGGGTGCATTAGAATTTGGAGCACAGATATTTAAGATTGTTATTTCTTTCTCTTGGATAATTCCCTGTATTAAAAGATAGTGTCCATCTTTATCTCTATCAGTTTTGGCTTGAAGTCTATTCTGTCTACAAATAAAATTGCCAATCCTGCTTTCTTGCTGTTTTGCGTCACATGCAGTATTGTTTTCCATCCCTTTACTTTCAGTCCATGGGTTTCTTTCTGAATTAGGTGTGTTTCTTGTATGCAGCAGATTGTAGGATCTTGCTTCTTGATCCACTTTACCAGTCTGTATCTCTTAACTGGTGCACTGAGTCCATTGACATTAATGGTTATGACTGATATAGGCAAATTTAGTGCTGCCATGCTTTCCTGTTCTTGGCTGTGTTATTCTACTTTTGCCCTTTCCCCAACAGTTTCTTGTTTGGTCCCATGGGTTGACTCGGCTAGGTCTCATGGATTTGCAATTTTCCTTATTTTTCTCCAAGATATTCTTTAGAATGTTTTGGAACATAGGTTTCGTATTTGTGAAGTTTTTCAGGAGTTCTTTTTCATGAAGTATCTTATTTCCCCAACAATTTTGAATGATAGTTTTGTAGGATACATCAGTCTGGGTTGGAAGTTGTTTTCCTTTAGGGCTTGAAAGACTTCACTCCAGGCTCTTCTTGCATTGAGTGTTTGAGCTGAGAAGTCCGCTGTGATCCTGACGGGCTTCCCTTGGAATGTAACTGTTTTCTTTTCTCTGGCTGCTTTCAGTATTTGATTCTTTTTTTTGGATATCTGGAACTTTTATAATTATATGCCTAGGTGTAGATTTTTTCATGTCATGGCTGTGTGGTATTCTGTATGCTTCATATATTTGTATGCTCAATTCTGTTCCTTTTCCTGTGAAGTTTTCTGCCATTATTTCTGTGAATAGTTTTTTAATGTCTTTAGCATTGTTTCCTGCTTCCTCAGAGACTCCAATCAATCTTATGTTATTCTTCTTTGAATCATCTAGGAGCTGTTGGATTGATTTTTCATTATCCCTTACTTTTTTCCATAGATTATGCCTTTCCAGTTGATTGGTTGAGCTCCTGTCTTCTAGGTCTGAAATTTGGTCTTCTGCCACATTCATTCCATTGCATAAACTTTCACTTTCTTTCTTAATTTCTTGGACTTCTGCTTGTAGGTGTTTAAAAGGTTCCATTGCTTTTGCTATCTTGGATTC
Organism: Petromus typicus; assembly: GCA_004026965.1. Classification (NCBI taxonomy): domain Eukaryota; kingdom Metazoa; phylum Chordata; class Mammalia; order Rodentia; family Petromuridae; genus Petromus; species Petromus typicus. The sequence goes on from PVIR01000248.1 coordinate 149,844, forward strand.
TATCAACTCGATGACTTCTTCTTTAGCTTTATTCATCATCGTGTTGACTGTGTCCAATATCTCTGCTTTCATCTCAGAGATCAGTTCTGATTTCCATTTTACTGGATCTGCTCTGGTTACCATTTCCGAAGACCCTAGAGACTGGCTTTCAAACTTCTCTATTTCCCTTCCCCCTGTGTTACCTTGAGGTGGAGATCTTTGTATCTGAGACTTTGAGTGTTTCTTCATCTCTGAGTTTTTGTCCTTGCTGTTGTTTTTGGCTTTGTACCTGCCCTATTTTCTGGCGATGTTTGTTGCAAGTCTCTTTCCTCCTAATATTTAGGAACCTTAGAATATCAGTGTTTCCTGTATTGTTCTTTACAGTCTATATTGGGACCTAAAGCAAAACCCCTAGTTCTGGCTCACCATATGAGACACTCAAACAATATGGTCAGAATACCTTCTCCCATCTGCTTAGAGGCAGGAAGTCTCTGGCTGCTGCACTGCTACAGTGGCACTGCCTGAGGTTCCAATGGGCCCGCCTGCTCACCAATACAGAGTCCCTGGGCTCACTTGTGCAGTCGGCCTGGAGGCCAGCAGGCTGCAGGCCCTGTGCAGCTGCAATGGTACTGGCTGGCGTTTGAACAGGCCGGCCTAATTAGCAATACAGAGTCCCTGGATGTGCTTCTGCAGCTGACATGGAGAAAGTCAGACTCTGGTTTTCCTTGGCTGCGATGGCACGGGCTGCCCCCTCCCTGGCTCTGCCCTCTGTTATACTCAGTCCTGTGGCACTCTTCCGCTGTGGGCCTGGAGGCCAGGAAGCTTCACCCCTGGCGCCGATGCAATGACAACAAACACCACCTCCAACACCACCTCTGCGGTGCTGCCTGCTGTTATACTCAGTCCCTGGGTGCTCTCCCGCTGTGGGCCTGGAGGCCAGGAAGCTCCAACCCCAGCGTGGATGCAATGGCAATAAACGCCACCTCCAACATCGCCTCTATGGTGTTGCCCGCTGTATACTTAGTCCCTGGGTGCTCTTCCGCCGTGGGCCTGGACGCCAGGAAGCTCCAACCCCAATGTGGATGCAACGGCCCCCTACATAGGTTTTTATTTTTCCTTCCATGAAAAACTACACTTTCTAGAAATAATTTTGATGTCATTCTTAGTGAAAAGACAGATGTTTAAAGTCAAGGTAATTATAACTTAGGTCCCAGCTCACCGGTTGAGTTGCAGAACGTAGGCACACAAAGATACCATTGCTGGTAATCAGGTTCCTCACAGCTCTGTCTCCACATGTCACTTTTTTGACTTTCACAATGTTTATTATGCATGCACTAAACTAAAACCAAAGTGGATGAGAAACCTAAATATTAAAACAGAAACATGAAACTTGCTGCAAAACAGATTAGGTAGAACTCTTTAGAGACACTGGCTTAGGGAAAGACTTTATGAACAAAACCTCAGCAGCATGGGAACTAGCATAAGGAACCAACAACTGGGATCTCACCTTATAAAAAAGCTTCTGCACAACAAGAGAAACCAATAGCAGAGTGAAAAGAAAACCAATAACATGGAAAAAAATGCTAGCACTGTTTCTCAGACAAGGGATTACCATCTAGAGTATATAAAGAGCTTACAGAATCAGCACTCCCCAAATTTAAAGACTCAATTCAAAAATGGGCCATTGGACCTGGTGATTGCTCTGTTAGGTATATACACAAAAGAATCAAAAGATTCATATCACTGCGACAGATGTGCACCCATGTTTATAGCAGCTCAGTTTGTGATTGCTAAATCTTGGAAACAACCAAAATGTCCATCAACACGAGATAAAAGATGTGGTATTTCATAGAATGCAGTATAATTCTGTCATTAAAAATGATAAGACTGGGCTGGGGATTTACCTTACTGGTTCCCGCGCCTGTCTTGCAAGTGCAAGGGCCTGGGTTTGATTCCCCCAGTAACCACGTACAATACTGGGTGTGGAGACTCATGCCCAGCAGCAATCAGTACCACATACGGCACTGCCGGGTACCGTGGATCATGCCTGTAATCCCAGCACTCGGGAGGCAGAGGCAGGAGGATTGCTGTGATGTGAGTTGGAGGCTGAGCTCAGGGCCAGCCTGAACTACAAAGCGAGACCCTGTCTCAAAAAAAAAAAAAGATAAGATTGAGTCATTCATACTCAAACGGATGTACCTTGAGAGCATCCTCATAAATGAAATAAATTGGTGACAGATGTGTAAATATCATATCTTTTCTCTGGTATGAGAAAAGGATGATGTAAATGAGTTAAATGAGTTGTAGTATATATATAGTTGATATTGTAAAATAGAAAATATTTAAAAGGAAATAGGGTGTAGGGGTAAATAACGAGGGGAAAAAGAATGTGATAGTAATAAAAAAAAGGAAACAAATCTTGTGTATATAGGGGGTGGGGGGGTTTCACAGTGGGTGGGGGAAGGGGAAAAATGAGAATCAAGTCATGTCATATTCTGGTATAAACTCTCAGTGTTGAATGTGATGATGACGTGTATATATAATGTACAAATAAAGAGTTGAATTTTTAAAAAAATGGGCATATGAAATGAAAAGACACTTTTCAGAGGAAGAAGTAAAAGCAGCTAAGAAGTATATGAAGAATGCTCAACATCACTGGTCATTTGAGAGATGAAGATGAAAATGAAAATAACACTGAGATTCCATCTCACTTCATAAAGAATGACTACTCTCAAGAAATCAACTAACAAATGCTGGTGAGGCTGTTGGGAGAAAGGATGATGACTTCTCCATGACTGGTGGTAATGTAGACTAGTAAAACCACTGCTGAGAACAGTGTGGAGATTCCTCAAAAAACTAGGATTAGAGGTTCCATTTGACCCTGCTATTTCCCTGGTAGGTATATACACAAGAGAACTGTAATCACAGGACTTGATACCCACATACCACAATGCCAGGTATGGTAGCTCACGTCTGCAATCCCAGCACTCAGGAGGCAGGGGCACATGGACTGTGGTGAGTTCAAGGCCAGCTTGGGCTACTTAGTGAGTTCAGGGCCAGCATGAACTACAAAGTGCAATCCTGTCTCAAAAAATTAAAAAGAAGAATTAAAGGATTCACATCACAGTGGCATATGTGCATCCATGTTTTTAGCATCTCAGTTTGTGATAGCTAAATCTTGGAAATCGCTCAAATACCCATCATAGGAGTGTAGATATAGAAAATATGTTTTTAAAGTAAAATAAAGTATTACTCTGCCATAACGAATGATAAATTTGAGTCCTTTATACTCAAATGGATGTACCTTGAGGACATATTCATAAGTGAAATAAATAGGTCACAGATGTGTAAATATCGTATCTTTTCTCTGGTATGAGGAACTGAAGATGTAAATGAGTTCTAGAATGTGTGACAGGTATTATAAAATAATAAAATATTGAAAGGGAAAAGGGGGCTAAGGGTAAGCAGAGAAGGGAAAGAAAAAAATCTGATAGTTAAAAAAAGGAAACAACACTTATTATATGGGGGCGAGGGTTGTGAAGGGGCAGGGTAATGGGAAAAAAATGAGAATTAAGTTGTGTCATGTACTTATACAAATTCTCTGTGTCCACTGTAACCATAACCTGTATATAAAGTGCACCAATAAAGTCAATTAAAAATAGCCCATTATGGTAAATTTTGAACATATGTAACACACATTATTCTGGACAAGGACAGTAGAAACAACAGGCAGTATGAGTTAAACTAATTTTAAATAAATCAGCCTTAGCACACTAATGTACAACTCTACATAAACAGTGCAAAATATTTATGACTTTTCAAGATGGGATGTCAACTTTATTCCTTTGGAAGGCACCTAGAGGATTAGTGAAGTCCAGGCCTATGTGTATCTGGGTGTGTCATGGAGGCCTGACCTGGAAGTCCAGGTCCGGTCCTCTCTTCCACGCAGATGTTACTGCCCTGGTTTGGCACAAGGAGCTAAGCATTTTCCTGCACAACACCCTGTGCCATGCTGTTTCCGCCTTGGTGGCAGCCGGCCACAAGCTGGATTCTAAGGCGGTGAGCAAGCAAGCCTTCTCCTTTACACTGCTTGGGTCAGAAGGGTGTCTCCACAACAAGAGAACACAGCATCCAAGTTTCACACAAAGGAAAACTACTGTTTAGAAACTGCTCTTTGCTCCACAGCTAATAATGAGAGGGGCTCTGTGCAGAAAAGAAAACTAAGATGGCTGTTACATCAAAGCCACCAAGACAAAGCAAACGTCACTCTGCGGTCTTGGGAAGTGCGACAGGCAGGTTGTGGGGCCTCAACTTCCGGCTTTAAGGGAGTTAAGCCGGCTTAAGAATGTGACAGGGGAGTCGCAGCTCTAAAGTGCAGCTCTGAAAGGGCCCCTTTCCATCATTAAGGTGATGTAAAAATGTTTTAGTTACATAGTAGTGGAGATTCATGCCAACAAACATGCATAAGTTAATGAAAGTTTTTCAGCAGAAGGTAACAATACTAATCAAAAATTTGAGGGCCGGGGAGTTAGCTCAATGGTTCCGGCGCCTGTCTTGCAAGCACAAGGATCCAGGTTCGATCCCAGGTAATCACATACAATACTGGGCGTGGAGACTCACGCCCAGCAGCAACCAGTACCACATACCACAGTGCCGGGCGTGGTGGCTCACGCCTGTAATCCCAGCACTCGGGAGGCAGAGGCAGGAGGATTGCTGTGATGTGAGTTGGAGGCTGAGCTCAGGGCCAGCCTGAACTACAAAAGTGAGACCCTGTCTCAAAAAACCTAAAAAAAAAAAAAAAAAAAAATTTGAATCTATGCAAAAAATAAACTGAAAGAAAATAATAAAAAGTGAAAATATGCGTACAAGACCATTTTCTCCCTATTTTAAAGGAAAACTATCTAAAATAAAAATGTCAATGTTCTATGGGGTTTCTAATGTATAGAAAAATAAAGCATGGAAACAACAGTATAACGGCAATATTACCAGATATTAGAAGGGCATTATGTGATGACATGCAGTTAATTCAGCAGGAAGATATAACAGTTATACATGTGGAATCATCTATAATAAAAACTTCAAAAGAAAACAGAAACCAGTGCGGCACGATGGACCATACCATTAATGCCAGCACTTCTGGAGGCTGAGGCAGGAGGACTTCAAGGTCAATTCCAGCCCTGGCAAGTGAGATCTCATTCCAAATTTAAAAATGGGCTGAGAATACCGTTCGTGCCGGCGGGTGGGGGCTGACAGTGTGTCGTAGAGCTGAGATGGCCACAGCTACAGCGCAGGCGCTTACTGAGCACCAGTGTCTGCCAAGTACAGTGGACGCCACGCCAGTGTCATAACACCCCCTCAAAACTTTCTCTTCCTACGTGGGCACAGCAGTACGGAGAATTAAAGCGTCAATACAGCTTTTTACAGCATGCTATGGAAGTACAGGGAGGAGAACATGTATCTCTGCTGGATAAAGAATAAGGGGGAAAGCAGGATTATATACAACTTCACAGAAATAACATGTTCATAATAAACACAAGCGCACTCACCTAATATCTATAAATAGTGATCAAGAAGATTTATATGGCACAACTAAAGAAGTGTTGCCAGTCCGTCTGTAAAATGCTACTTAAAATGAATAACACTTCCTTATTTAAAGTACCGACTCCTGGTACGTATTGACGTTTAATTAAGGTACCTCTAAATCTCTGACAAAACTAGTACTCATTCTCCTTTATCTATCAAACATTTTTGAGAATGCTATTTTTGGAGCAGAGGTTCCTCCAAAGATTAAGATCTTGAGAAGAGAAAGATAATTCACCGTTTTATTTAGGTTAGGGGAAGAGGAAGAAGTATGAACAGAACAATGCATAAACAAAGGAAGCACAAATTTAAAAAATGAGTCTTTCCTGGAGAGATCAGAAGAAGATTCACGGCCATGTTCCCTAAAATGTCTTTTAGTCCTTAGTGCAATTTATTAGACGTATGCAAGAAAGTGTGCTTTCTTAGTTTCAGATTTAATTCCCTTTCTTCACTCTACTGTGAAAAATTTATGCCAGATAAATCACAGATTTATTAGCTCTGATCTCAGGCCCAAGAAGCCGCTGCTTTTTGTCGCTAAGAGATTAGCCTGCCTGCAGAGGAGTACCTGGTGTGGCGCGCCCTTGTAAGCCTACCGTTTGGAAGGCTGAGGCAAGAGGCTTGCTGTAAATTTGAGCCCAGCCTGGGCTACATGGGGAGTTCAATGCCAGCCAGAACCACAAAGCAAGAGCCCGCCTCAAAAGAAAAAAAAAGATTAGTCTGTCTTTTATACAGACTCATACACTGTGTATTCTTTTATGTTCAGCTTGTTTAGTGCAATGATTTCGGGATTCATCCACATTGCTGTCTCAATTCGTTCTCTGCTGCCATGACAAAATAGTCTAGGTTGGGTAATTCATTAAGGAAAAAGTTGACAGAAGTCTAAAACCATGGCATGAGCCTCTGGCTGGCTTCCGGGGAGAGCCTCACGCTGCTCCATGTGCGATGGGAAGTGGACCAGGTGACGTGTGGAACGCACACGTGACAACAGGGGGACGCGCCGACCTGCTTCTGCAAGGAGTGGCTCAGTCCCAAGACAAGGGACACTTGAACAAACAGCAAAGTGCCCGGAGGGTCTGCCAGCCATGCAGAATGGCCCTAACGGCCTGTGCACTGTAGCGTCACGCGCGCCAGGGGCTTTCCTCTTTCCCACGTAGCGGCCTGAGCGCAGGGAAAGCTGGGCTGCACCCCCATTCTTCTTCATTTGTACTTTGTAGGTTTCTGCAGTATGGAAGACTGCACCCAGGCTGTCGTGCCCGGTTACAACCCCAACTCTTTCGTTGTCTTTATTTTGAAACAGGGTCTTACTAAGTTGCGCGTGCTGGGCTCAAATGTGCATCCCTTGCTTCATCTTTTTAAAAATTTATTTATTTATTTATTATTATTCTTTTATTATTTTGAGACACAGTCTCACTTTGTGGTTCAGGCTAGCCCTGAGCTCAGCCTCCAACTCATATAAAACAGCAAACCTCCTGCCTCTGCCTCCCGAGTGCTGGGATGACAGGCGTGAGCCACCACGCCCGGCACTGTGGTATGTGGTACTGGTTGCTGCTGGGGTGAGTCTCCACGCCCAGTATGGTATATGGTTACCTGGATAGAACCTGGGCCCCTGCACTTGCAAGACAGGCGCCGGAAGTACTGAGCTAAATCCCAGGCCCAACTTCCTCAAATTTTTTAAACTGTATGCTAGAAGCAAGCTCCATACCAAAAAACAATGTCTTTGGGCTATGCTCCCTAAAGAGTACTATCTTTAACCCTATTTCTTGGATTCTGGTGGGTCAGTACAGGAAGTAATCATATAAAGGACCCTTAGGGATGATTACTAACAACAATCAATATCCTTTACATATTTTAAGTAGGTGCTGCATGTACATGTCTATGAAACTAGGGATATCTTAATGATAAATGTCTTCTAGCATTTCGTCTCAAGGACATTTTTTCTTAAGAACTAAAATATTTCCTTTAGCATAAGATATTGCATAGACTACCAAATTATTTTTTACCTTGGTTAGCAAAAAGCATACAAGTGCACATGGATGCACACACACATTTAAATATATTATCTCTAATTTGTACTAGATTTATCATTGCTTCTCATTATACATCTTTATTGTTGGTATCTGTGTATGGTATACACTACAGTAAGTCACAGCACTTTTAAGAACTTGTGACCATAGTATTTACTTTGCACAGAAGTTTATAATAAATACTTATATAAAAATTTTACTTAATTCACATAAATCCACTGTACTGTTACAGATAGAGAATTGAGCAAAGACATACAGAGCGGAGAAATTTGGATAAAATAATAGATTTACTTCACAAGAGATCTGATAGCACCAAGTTAGTGTCCAGAGTATCTGACCAAGGACCATAGTTTTACTTTTTCCGAATACAGTCTTTCCCTTATCTCATCTTGGTGGAGAGGTCTGATTTAGCAAACGTCACACTCCAGTTCAGTCTTTGTTACAAGCAAGGTAAGACTTGAGTCTTGAAGCCAGGCTGCTATTTACACAGATAAGGAGTAAACATAAACTGACAGCCATCAACTCCAAAGGATATAGGCTGAGAGTAGCAAACAGTTTACAAGTTTTGCTTTTTTTTTTTTTTTTTAGGTGTTTTGAGACAGGGTCTCGCTTTGTGGTTCAGGCTGGCCCTGAGCTCAGCCTCCAACTCACATCACAGCAATCCTCCTGCCTCTGCGTCCCGAGTGCTGGGATGACAGGCGTGAGCCACCATGCCTGGCACTGTGGTATGTGCCAATGATTGTTGCTGGGGTGAGTCTTCACGCCCAGTACTGTATGTGGTTACCGGGGATGGAACCCAGGTCCTTGCGCTTGCAAGACAGGCACTGGAACCACTGAGCTAAATCCCCGGCCCCAAGTTTTGCTTTTTAACCAAGAGACTAAGTTCACAGAGGCTAGAGTGAACAGTGACCTTTCATATTTTAACTAAGTTCTTAGTCATTTCACAGCAATAAGGATTCAGATAAAGCCTCCCACACCTTAGTTATGTTTACCTAGTTTAAAGTAAACAAGGTGGGCAGTGTCTTTTCACAGTTTAACTACATAGAGAGCATAAACAAGCCTTTCATATCTCTAGGCAGTAGTCTAATTCACTGGGGTTGTGACTGAGCGCGCAAGGCAGACAGTCTTTACAGACACAGACCAAGCTTACAGTGCGCATTTCTAATCCACATGCTCCTTATAACGCATACTCTATTTTATTATTAAATTTTTCTAATTTACTTGTTTTTCCCTGGTAGTATCAGTGAGAAAATTAAAACACAAAAGATCAAATGACAACTTAGTCAATAATGAAGCTGGAAATCTTATCCACTTATAGCATCTGCACATTTTTACACACATATTTTTAAATGAGCTACACTTCTTTAAGAAATGCACTATTTCACTAATTTTTTAAAAACAGATGCAATTAATATATTCATCATTTTTACTGTAGTCTTTCATGCTGTTTATCACATTAAGTGCTCTTTTTCTACATGAACTTGTTTTAAAATTTATGGTATAGTTACAAAACAATATATGTCAATCTATATTCTAGGATATCTTTACAATGACATTTTTATTAATAATAGGCATAATTATCTTTAAATGTAGAGATAACATATTATTTATTACTCCCCCCCACCAGTAGGGACTAAACTCAGGGGCTCTGTGTGCTAGGGAAGCACTCTATATTTAAGTGACATCACCAGCTAGTCGAGTCATATAAATATATTTTTCCTTACATATGTATGATGCACTTTGGTATTTAACTCATTCATAAGATAAAAAAACTAGCTAAATAGTTTATGAACTTTATAAAATCCTTTAATAACACACAATCTATTTCACTGAAATCCTTAGTTTTAAACACTACACACACATTAACAGTTCCCTGTTAAAAAAAAATAACTGCTTTAAATATACTTTGATTACTTAGAAAACTTTATTGCATATCTATAATATACTAATGCATACTTATTTGACCAACTTATAAAATATTGGAATGTTAATTGTTGTTATCACGTACAGTCAGAATTATAGATTCTTTCTTCATGCTTTGTATAAAAATAGTGTAGTACAGTAAACATCATTAATACATAAATGGGTACAGGTATATGTTGGAGTCTGCATTCTATTTATACTTTAAGTCAATGAGATAATATTTTACTTTAAAATATTAACCAAGAATATAATTTTCTTTTCTATCTAATGTGAGATCACATACCATAGACACACTTAACATGCCAGTAATAGAATTACTCAGTAACAAGCATTAAGTTCATTTCTTTTTCAAGTTTAACCCCTGGTACCACAAAAAAAAATTAAAAAAAAAATAAATAGTTTTTGTTTGTTTGTTTTTGGTTTTCTGAGCTAGGGTCTTGCTAGGTAGCCCAGGCTGTCCTCGAACTCATGGCAATCCTCCTACCTCAGCCTCCTGAGTGCTGCGATTACAGGCAGGTACCATCATACTCAGCTAATTTTATTTCTGAAAAGAAATCTTGTTCAATTTTAAAATGTACTCATCATTTTCTTTTTAAAATCATTTTCTTGAAGCCTCTACTAATAGATTTTAACTAGTACATCAAGTATCAATTACTTACTGACCTCAAATGGAAAACTGTCTCAAATTACCAATTTGTTCTTTAGAACAATATATCTAGGAGAGGCATTTAATATAAAGCTTTTCACAACCACCAGACCACTTAAATATATCAGCAGTTACATGTGCATAGTGGTATACATAGAGCAGTCAAAGAATGGAATACCACAAACATGGGCACAAGAAAAAAATAATCCTCAACTCGCACATTTCTGAAATGACACTACTGCAATTCTCTCTATTTAAAACCTTATTCCTGGGCTGGGGATTTAGCTCAGTGGTTCCGGTGCCTGCAAGTTCAAGGTCCCTAACCACATACACCAAAGTCGGGTGTGGTGCCTCAGCCCAGCAGCGATCAGCACCACATACCACAGTGCTGGGTGTGGGGGCTCCCCACTTGTCATCCCAGCACAAGGGAGGCAGAGGCAGCAGGATTGCTGGGTTCGAGGCTGAGTTCAGGACCAGCCTGAACTACAAAGTGAGACCCTGTCTCAAAAAAACTAAAAAAAGAAAATAAAATAAAAAATAAATATAACCATACTTCTGAATACATTCCATCATATATACAGCTTTGCTGATTTCTTTTCAAACTGAAATACAATTTTTCTCCTCTCTGATCTGAAATATGTCGAAGTTCTCATAAAAATTTATTTTTGGTAAAATTAAAGGGCAAAAGAACCTTAAAATGTTGCCTATATCAACATTTATGTTTGGATTCTCTTGAAGAAAAACATGCACATGGAATGCCGTGGAGGCAATCTGAAGAAGTCAGAAAACGAGGCTTTTTAACAATGAGGAATGTGCCCAGTCAGTGCTCCTTTCACTGTAACATGTAAGACAGACACTCGCAGCGACAAAATCTTACTTCACCTCTCCTGGCAGTTATGACAGCAGGATTATATAAAACCATTTTCTTCCAGTAGGAAGAATTCCAAAAATGGAAGCATCAAAGCTGTTAAAACTGAAATCTGACCTATTTCTTTTCTAAAGTCTTCTATGAATTTTATAGCTAAATACTCCTTTTAAAAGAGGGAAATGCAAACAAACTATGTTGAATGAAATATACTAGGCAAATGCTTTTCTTTGTAAATGTCAAAGTAACAATCTATAACACAAGTGCAATTTAATTTTTTCTCTAACAGTGAACTGCTTATGGTATTTATATACATATATGCCCTACTATCTACTGCAAATTTACTATCATCTTGAATAAAACCACACTAAAAAAATATTCATTTGGAACATACTAACAAAGTGTACGAAAATCCACTCAGTCTCACAGATCAGTTAGAGAAAACATTGATAAATTTTACAAGATGTTTTATTTGGGAAAAAGATCTTTGTTATTTACAAGGGTGACACAGTTGTTTGTTCCCTTAATAATGAAATACTATCTTCCTGAGAGGGAAGAAGTTTGACAAAGTAATTGTTTGCCATTAAATACTTAAAAGAAGAGAAAACTAACTTTTTAGGTTTCTTAAAAATTCCAGTTTTCACAAAGTAAAGGAAAAACTGCATTTCAAGTAAATTCAGAAATGCCATACAGCAACATTTCTATACACTTTTATTAACTTTCTTGAAATTCAAATATAGACTGCAGTTTTCGTAGTCTTATGGAAATTACATGCATAGGACAGCATAGTACTACAAACACCTTTGCATTATGTGATTTTGGGTAATAAATCAGTTCTTATATTTATATATTTATAAAACTGCTAGCTTTATTTTCCTTAACTCAGGTTTAAAGTAAAAAACTATGGCATATATTCACTATGCCTAATTATCCACTTAAGTATAATTTCCATTATCTATGTAAAGATGAAGTGGTTACAAGTATCCATAAATCAACTTTACAATTTAAAGCATATCCATAAAATTTTATTCTATATCTCATAATATAAGGAAATAAATAGGATAAATACAATAATAGCCTTCAGTTTCATCAAAACAACAATTCTATTAACTAGACAGTTATTACTTTAATCTAATTTTTAGAGCACATAAGAAATAAATGACCCCATACTCATGAAAACCACAGAAATATCATAGAAAAGTTTACTGTGTGCCAATAGAAAAGAAATTCTATGACAAAGGTACTCCAAACAGACAATATTCCTTACATCTACACAATGTAAATTTAAGAACAGCTAAAGGAGCTATAAAGAGTACTCCTGGTCAACCTGGAGTCTAGGAACAACTGTGTGGAGGCATTAAATGCTTCATTCTGAAGAGCTGGGGTGCTATATGCTGTTTAATAAAAACCATAAATAGGAACATGTAAGATTATAAACACAAAGGATTAGCATTTTATAAACAAAGCTAATATTCAAAGATAAGAGCCAAAGAGCAGACAGGTAAATGTTTAGGCCACTCTGGGGACCAGGGACTGTGGGTTAAAATGCACGCAGAGATAGACACCTGGTCTTCGCACGTCACTGGTACTTTAATCTACGGCTGCCCAACACAGGTTACAGAAAAGCGTAAAGGAGAACAAGCGAGGCAACCCCAGCACTACTGCTAGAAACGTCTACTGCTGGCAACTACGGTTTTCAATTTTTTCTTTCTATGTTTTATTATAAATTAATGTTTATACTCTTTCCATCTAGCCTATAAATATGAATCACTTTTTAAGCACTGCCTGTTATACAGGGGGCATCTATTTTGTGTTTATAACAATATAACATGAAAAATAAGCATTAAAAGTTATCTAACTTAGGAGTAAAACTCAATTTTGGGGAAGTGAAAGATAAAGATGTAGTTTGGGTTCAGAAAACAAAAACTTAGGGAAAATCAAGACTAAACCTAATTAAATGATTTTTCTATATTCTGTTTATAGAAAGGAGAAGTAACATCACTGCAATATATCCATTCTCAAATTCTTGCTTTCTCTTTGTCGAAAACTGTGTAATAGAAGGTGGTAAGGATGGTAATGATAAAACGACAAATAGGAATGGAGTCAATGTAAATGCAGTGGCCAATCTAATTTTTACGAAGATAATGGTTTTTATGAATATTTTTCTTAAATGGAGAGCTTAAAATTTGGACAGACTGAGACATTTAAAAAATTGTCCATAAGCATTTTCACTCGGACAGTACTTCAATAAAATGTAATTGAAAAGATTTTTATATATACCGTTGCTAAATTTAAAAGCCTCAATATTTGGAAATTTATTTACTTTCCTTGGAAAATACTTCTCACAACAAAAATAATAACTCATTTCTTATAACTTCCTGTTTAAGAATACAATGGTCTAGGGGCCAGGGAGTTAGCTCAGTGGTTCCGGCGCCTGTCTCGCAAGCGCAAGGGCCCGGGTTCGATTCCCCGGTAACCATATAACAATACTGGGTGTGGAGACCCACATCCAGCAGCAACTAGTACCACATACCACAGTGCCGGGCGTGGTGGCTCATGCCTGTAATCCCAGCACTTGGGAGGCAGAGGCAGGAGGATTGTGATGTGAGTTGGAGGCTGAGCTCAGGGCCAGCCTGAACCACAAAGTGAGACCCTGTCTCCAAAAACCTAAAAAAAAAAGAATACAATGGTCTAAACTTTCATTAGTTTTGCTAAATAAGCAGAGCTAAATCATACTGACCTATATTAATGTCTCAGCCTAGAAAAGTAAGTTGGAGTACCACAGAACAGTAAATCTGGAAAACCATAATTCTTGAAAATGTGTGAACGCGTTGCTGATTTTCAACACTTACGGCTATCATAACATACGTTTCCCAGAGCCCTGCCTGTTTGAAGCAGTACTTCCTGGTCTTTGCTATTTAGCAGCTGTACGAGTGGAGAAATCAATCCAGCATCCACACATGGAATCCGCATAAATTCTGAAAATGATAACAGATACAGCTTAATTAAAAACTGAGAGCTTTACAACTTACATAAATCACCTCCCTAACCCTTACTATAAGACATTTACAGTGGCTTGGATTTGGAGAGTACATTTCTGATCAAAATCCTGTTAGATACATCATGAAATAAAGGCACAAAATATGAGTGGAGTCTTATTTTCCTATGATAACACTCAGTGCTATAAAAAGGGTTTTTAATTAACTTTCATTACAACTAATTTATCACTCTTCTCAGAGTAGCTGGATGTGCTTTGGAAGCAGAATGTCATGGCAGCAGTGTTCTCTGTGCAAGTCTGGTGATTACAGTACTACTACCGCTAAAACTAAGCCACTGAACCGCCTAATTTTACACTGTATATTCTGTAAAAAGCCACAATATAAATTTTTACAGAATATTCAATGAATCATTAACAATGGTATGACTTTTTTCAATTGGCAAGATCTTAGGGAATCACATCCTCCTATTCATTTCTATTTTATTAAAGTCTATTTTCTGGATAATTTATATCTGAAGTTATATCCATGCATTTTAAGTATAAAGTACTAAATATCCACCTTCTACTACTTTAAGCCCATTTTTTCTCATTTTTATAGTATACAATTCAATATTCCCAATGATTAGAAATAAACTGTTTCTTCTTTCCAGCACTTAATAATGAACTACTACAAAACTTGAGGATAATGAAAACATGTAATAGATGAAAGTTCTTGAATAATTAGTATTAGAATGCATTCTGGACATCAGGATCTACCATCAGGATGTATGGTCAATGAAGTTCAGCAACAATGAGCTAATACTTCAACTTATAATTTGTCCTCCTAGGTATTCCTCTCTACCCAAATAAAGTTTATTATTCCTATCATATCACTGTATTAGTGAAAAATGCCTGCAATTTAAATTTCCAAGAGTAATAATACCTTCTAATTCCTTTATTTATTTTAGGGTGTCTGTGTTTGAGACAGGTCTTACTATGCAGTCTAGGCTGGCCTCAAACTCACAACTGTCCTGTCTCAGCCACTGGTCCTTTACAGATTCCTAGAGCACACCAGGTAAGGGTGTGTGCCTCTGTGTGAGGGGTGTGTGTGTGTGTGTGTGTGTGTGTCTAGGGATTGCACCTGGCACTTTAGCATCAAAGCTACATATTTTTGAGAGAGTCTCCCTAAATAGCTGAGATTGGGCTTGAACTTACGATCCTCCTTGCTCAGCCTACCAGAGTGAAAGGACAGGCATGCAGCACCACATTTAGCTTATTTCTTACTTGTAAAGCCAATATTTGCCGCTGATAGTTAAATTCAATAGTATGTGCTATCTCATCTCCTGTCAGGAAAATGGGATATACATGCCCATGAATTCAATAACCATTACAGAAGATGACACTTTCATCCAATCACCTTACACTATGGTTACTCAAAACTCTGATTCTATAAGTGTTAGTTTCAGGTATTCTTACAATGATGAAGGAATAAATAAATATTCATAGGAAGATTGTGGCATTAAATGAAACTATTCTGAACAATCTCCATATAAAAACAGAATAAAGGCAGCATATCCCTCAGCTTTTGGACTGCCAGTCTCTGGGCAAAGTAAAGAACTCTAAAACCTTCTAGGCTGAAGAGTGGGGCTGGAGATGTAGCTTAGCAGTGCTGCACCTGCCTGCTAAGTGCAAGTTCCTGAGTTCGCTCCCCGGATCTACCAAGAAACAAAAGCAAAAACAAAAAGGTCTGAAGAATGGCAGCCCTACTTCACTAATTTTTTTTTTAAGGTTTTTCGAGACAGGGTCTCGCTTTGTGGTTCAGGCTGGCCTTGAGCTCAGCCTCCAACTCACATCACAGCAATCCTCCTGCCTCTGCCTCCCGAGAGCTGGGATGACAGGCGTGAGCCACCACGCCCGGCACTGTGGTACGTGGTACTGGTTGCTGCTGGGGTGAGTCTCCATGCCCAGTATTGTATGTGGTACCAGGGGATCGAATCCAGGTCCTTGCACTTGCAAGACAGGCGCCGGAACCACTGAGCTAAATACCTGACCCAAAAGTTATAAGTGCTTGTTGGACATGGTGGCACATGCCTGTAATCCCAGCACTAGGGAGGCAGGGGCAGGAGGATCACTGGGAGTTGGAGGCTAGCCTGGGATACACAATGAGTTCAAGGCCAGCCTGAACTATAGTGAGACTATCTCAAAAAATAAAAGTCATAAATTCTTCAGCATTACCAGAAAGATGAAAAATCACAAAATAAAATTGTTTCATGTACACTGAGATAAATACATTTTATATTTCTAATTATCAAATACTTAAAGTACATCTATATGTATTTTTTCCACTCTCTGTTATCTAAAGCAGTAAATACTTTCTTATAATAACTCTTAAAGTACATATTTTAAATGCAAAAAAAAAAAACTATGAGGTACAAAGAATGACTCACTTGTACATACTGGTTGTCAAGTTGACATTTTAAAACTCATTTTTTGTCTCCATTGCCCTTCTTTTCACAGATAATACTTACAATAATTTTTACAAAGTAAACTGAAATTTTAAGTACATGTTACGCTAAGGAAAACATGGTATATTTTTCTGAAGTTTCAATTTTACTCATAATAGCCCCTAGGGCATAGATTTTATAGTAATATAGTTAGATGTTATACAGTCAAGGCAAAATTAAAATAAATGTACAAGCTGGAACCTATGAAGTATATATTAATATATCTCTTCTGTCATTATATAATACATATAATAAGGATAGATCAACTTCCAACTTCATTTTTTTCTAATTCATACAATAGATTTCATTGCCAATGAATAGATTTTATTGTATTATAAGAAGGTTCTAATGGTATGTACTTGTGATAAAAGGAATACTCAACAAAATTCTACTCTACATTTTTAGCCAATCACTTAAAGCAATATGGTGATTAAAAAATAAGTATCCAGGGCCGGGGATATAGCTCAGTGGTTCCGGCGCCTGTCTTGCAAGCGCAAGGACCCAGGTTCAATCCCCGGTAACCACATAATAATACTGGGTGTGGAAACTCACCCCAGCGGCAACCAGTACCACATACCAGTGCCGGGCGTGGTGGCTCACGCCTGTAATCCCAGCACTTGGGAGGCAGAGGCAGGAGGATTGCTGTGATGTGAGTTTGAGGCTGAGCTCAGGGCCAGCCTGAACCACAAAGCGAGACTCTGTCTCAAAAAACCTTAAAAAAAAAAAAAAAAAAAAAAAAAAGTATCCAAATGAATCTCACTTTACTAATTAGAGGTTAGTGGTATTCTCTTTAGTAGCCTCTGACTACAGGTATGAATGACAGAAATTCTATTGTGTTTATAGAGTACGTCTATTATCTACTATAATATTACTGAAACATACCTATAATAGTTTTCATGAGACTGTGAAAAGGTATTATAAGAAATCACATTAAAGCACACAGGAATGCTGGGCCACTTCATAAAAATCTACCTAAAATTTCAAAACTTAGGCTGTATTTCTGCCTATTCTAAGAAAAAAAGACTTTAAGATAAAAATTGAATCTCTGGCCTCTGGAAATCTATACTGTCACTCTACTGAGGTTAAAAACTAAACTACTGACCTAAAAAAACAAACTGCTTGGCCTGTAGGAAGATTCAGGTAGGAGAGGGTGGAGGTTAGAGGTGGCAAATCTATGGAACATGTGCTGTAGGCGCTGTTTATTATTCAAAGCACCAAAGGTTCGTATCGCTGGGCTAGGTGAAAAATGTCTACCAAGGTTCCATTTTCAAATTAGATATGCCTCTTAGATGAGACATACCAATCAGTAATAGGTGATCGATTTTCAGTTAAAAACAATCAAATTATTTACCTGTGTAAAACCTAGAAGACATTTTGATAATTTTTCCAACAACTGAAAATTTGATGGCTATTTTCTTTTTGGTAATATGCACAGGAAAACAGTGTATTTTTAGCCCCCAAACAGCATTTAACAGTGCTTTACAAAGCTGTCTAGCATGATTACATGAATGAAACTAGAATTTTAGAATTTCTTCTGAAAGTGTAATATATGTGACATATTTAAACAGAAGACCTAAAATAACATCAAGCTCTGACAAACTAAGCACACTAAAAGTATTGTACTATGGCTTTCTGTTATGCTTAAAAATTGCTTTCAGTATTGTGCTTTCTCAAACTAACTGAATAACAACTATGTGAAAATATTTCTACAATTCTTCCAAAGAATCTCAATAGATACAAATATTAACATGAATTAAGTTACTATACAACCCAAGCTACACTGTCATTGTTTTTTCAAAGTGTTCTCGGATGGAAATCTATGAAATGGATATTTTAAAGTACAATGTAAATTCCAAATGCACTGCTGACACTGAATGCCCGAGTTAGAAGGACAAGCAGAGCGACACACAGACGTCAGAAAAGGTGAGCCCTGAGCCAAGACAGGTGAAGGACTCCATGAGCAGCCCGAGAAGCCCACACTGCAGTGATGGCACCCAGATGATGCCCAGCTAAGCCCAGTGCTGTCCCTGAACCCTACTGTGAAGGGCCGGACAGCAAATGGGAAATGTATGAATAAAACGGCTATCACCACAATCACCTAAAACAACGCGAAAACGGTCCAAGAAGGGAGAAATTAAAAAGTCTAATTTATAAAATTAAAACAGAAATTAATAAAACATACTGACAAGTAAGGTGTAAAACTGAAGATGTCCCCAGCAGAAAAGTTCTTGAGGAAAACCTCACCATTTTTGGCTACTTCTGCTATGACGTTAGCTACTTTGGCTGTGCAGGGGGACTGTGGAGTCAAAAGGCTTGAGAATAGCTGAAGTATTCCACTTGCTTGTATTTTCTCACTTGTTTCTGTATCTGAAAGAAATAAAAAGCTCCCATGAAAATCTTTACTTTAACATCAGCAAGGAAATCTACAATAAATTTGAGAATTTTCCCTACACATAACAGAAATTAGCTTCAGTAGACATTCAAATATGTCTATATAAAATTACCTTTTGCTCTATAAACTACTTTTAATTTAGTCTGCATAAAACACTTAAAATTATGTGTAGACAAACTATGAAGGAATTTTTAATGAATATATCATTTGCTTAACAAACTTATTTTAACTATCAGTTTCAACTATATTTAGAACAAGAATGTTTTTTTCTCTCTAGAACCTTTAGGGCTATACTGGCATATGATTCTATGTAAGTTCTATGTGTCCTTATAATAGTATCACAATTTTTAAAGCAGCATTAACAAGGCAGGAAACATAGCTCAGTGGCACAGTATTTGCCTAGTAAACACAGAGCCCTGTGTTCAATCTCTAGCACTGAAAAAAAATAGAAAAAGTCAATTATAATGAGCAAAATCCCTATATATCAAGTAAAGAAATTAATGACAGCTGAGAAAATACAGTTCAATACTTTTCAATATTTCAGGACAACTCAGATTGTCCTACAAGCAAGGGTACTGTAAACAGTAAAATCTAACATATTCTGAGCTCTGTGTGATAACAGGAGAAAACCAAAAGGCTCTGAATTTCTTTTTTTTTTTTTAGG